>PKML01063557.1:31620-136217 GCA_002933935.1 Eutrema yunnanense | reverse complement strand
TGTTATGAATTAAATATATGGATGCCCATTATAAGGCCCATATTCTAGGAGGTTTAGAATATTCTCTGTTTCCTTATTTCCCCTTCTTCAGCTTGCTCTCCAAGTCTATGTAAACCTATATATACCTCTCTTTATTCATGGAATAATACAACAACAATTTCCTCTCTCTCTTTTATTCACAACACGTTATCAGCACGATAGTCTCTCGATCTGTTCTTACACCAAAAAGGTGAGATTTAATTTATGATTATATTTATGTTTATGTGTATGTATTATTCCGGGATGATAAGCTATGCCTTCCTCGAACTGATCGTTATGGTAGGATATGCCTCCTTAGATCATTATTATAGTGAGGATGGTTATAAATCTAATCCTACTTCAAATCATGTTTATTATTGACTCATGATTTATAATATGGATTCACGATACTTATCTAGAATAATTATTGATGTGAAATTTAATTTCTCTATATGTTTATATTATTCCGGGATGATAAAGCGATGCCTTTTTCCAAATCGATCGTCATGGTAGGCTATGCCTCCACGGTCATGATCATATGGTAGACTATGTCTCCTCAGATCAAAGGATGGTTATCAATGCTTATCTAGAATAATGATTGTCGATCGTTTGATCTTTGTATTTTATTGATCTCTGAATCTGCACAAATTTATTATAACCTGCACTATTTCTAAAACGGGTTTTGCACGATGATTTTCTGTCATTAAACTGAATATTGTTCATAAATCTGAATACTGTTTCTGCACTAATTCGTTTATGCACGATCTATGCACGGCTAGATTATAAAAGCATCATCTTTTATGCCCTATCTATGCATGACTAGATTTTAGCATACTTTACCTAAGGATTTCTAAAACGGATTTTGCACACACATATTAAAATCATGTTTGATCACGAAATTTGCACATTCCAGTAGTATGATATTTTTTGATAAATTGATTGATTGATTGAAAACATAGTTTAATGACATGATAGTTATGAATCAATGAATGGTGATGAATTATTATGATATCATATGTGACTATTATCTTTGTTTCATGATTATATTTATGTGATATTGCCTATTTGTTGATATCAACATTGAGTATTTGACCTAAAAAGATCCACACAAAAAAAAAAAAAAACTTTAGAGCAATCTAAAGAAAACGTATGATCACTAGAATGTGACATTACACTCATTATGATTGGTTGAATATAAAATTACATGACTTGAAGTCTGTAAGTGAGTCTGACTCAGCTATGTTCAGATATTATGCGAAGATAATATCATTGATGCATAGATGTTAAAAGACAATACTCTACGCTTTGAGAAGTCTTATGAACTCGAGAAGTAATGTTGTCCTGAAGACACAATACTCTACACTTTGAGAAGTGTTATGAACTCGTATATTTGTCTAATCGAGGTTGAGCAAAATAATGAGTTATAAAGAGAAAGATCAGGATACACTCCTGATTTGCGATGGTCCATTCCTTGAAGCGAATGTGACATCCTATATGAGAAAGAAAAGACCACATGATTAATGTTGGCCGAATAAGTGGCTATGGAAGTGATCGCATACATAGATGTGGATATGGATATGGTCAAGGTCAAGGTTGAGGCCAAAGAGTTTCATTTAAGAACTCATATTCTCACTAGAAGTGAAAAATAAAGATGGTTACATAGAAGAGATATTTCTCTCATGTGACGATGAAATAACCTAGTGTGAGTACAATAAGAGATATTATAAAATAATATCGAAAGCTCTGGAAGAGCATATATATATATATATATATATATGCCTTATGTGAATGCAATTTGAAATCATTCGTATTCTCTTAAGTCTCAAAGGTCAAAAGGATCTAAGATATAATACAAAACTCAAGTTAGGTATGTAATTGATCCTAGAGTGAGATTCAAACTCAAGTTGGGTATGTAACTGAAAATCTCACTGTTTTGGCATGGCTGGTTAAGCTATTCCAGTTCAATAATAATGCGAAAAAGATCTAGAAGATTCTTATGTGTTCGGCTTTCACTCTCCAATAAATTTGGACTACATGAGTTTTCTGGTACTTATACAAAGAGATATATTGGACTGATCATCCACTGTATCTTCGTGAAAGTATTTGGTTAATTGATTAAAAGTGAAACCACATTGATTCACATTAAGCCAACGAAAGATGAGTTCTCCCCATGATTGGTTTTGGTCAGGAACCATATGTTTTCCATCTAAAAGTTTTTAGATAAAATGTTGCTCCATCACATTGATCTAAGATGGGACCTCAAAGGAGGTTAGAAATATATGTTGGAATCTCCTTTGATGAGTAAATGTATTGAGCCATCAATAAGGGATAATGTTCGATTTATGGACTGTAACTTCAGTGAGTCAGTCTTTCCAACATATAAGGGGAAGAAGAAAATAAACAACTGGAAAAGAAAATCAGTGAAAGAAATTATCTTGATCCTCATAAAGAATGTGCACTAGAAATTCAAAAGATAATTCATTTGCAAAGTTTAGCAAATTGGATGCCAGAAGCATTTCCTGACCCTGATTGAGTGATACCAGTTGTGCTCCAATTAATATTGATGTCTCGGGGGGACAATATCAACTGCTATTGAGGCTAAAGATCGCTTGAAGCGTGATAGACATGTTGGTTCCAATGATAAAAATCCTCGAAAAGAAAAAAAGGAGCATATTATAATATGGCAAGATCGAGGAAGCAATCTCGAGAAGAGATATAGATATGACAAAGAAAGAAATCTAGGTACCTAGTAATGAAAAGAGATTTCAACTAGTTGACTCATGTCTGGAATAAATGGAACCAAAGAGCAAATCGACGTCGATAATATTTTGCATGCAGTAAAGCAGTTGATGAGAATTGAGGATCAGAAACCGCGGTATGGAAAAGATGTATTGAAAAACGTACGTAAAGTGATGATTGGCCAATCACGGAAAAAACCGTAGAGGCAGAATTAAATCTCTTACAGAGAAGTATTTTGGACCAGTAGTCCATACACTTGAAAGTGTTAAACTAGTGAGACATAAATGGATCTTTATGTGAAAAATGAATGAAAGTGATATATGAAGATATATACTTTCTTGTGGTGGAAGCAACTATATTTCAGATCCCTTATCAGTCTAAGAATAAGAGAAATACTTGATTTATTCCTAAAAGGAAATTAAATTGCCAGAAGCAATTAGAATGATTAATGATGTCAAAATGATGTTCTTGAGAACACTGGCTATTGGACTGAATTAAAACAAATATGTTTCATGAGGTATACTCTTAAAGTGGATGTTATAAGATAATCTATATACCCATGGGTATTTATCAAAAGATTATGGATCAGTGGGATCTTTGATTTTAACATAATCAAAACTCTTGAAGAGTTACGGGAAGTCGAAATTTGGAAGAAACAATTTTGGAATGACAACTTTGTCTTGAGGTTCCCCAAATTTTTAATTTAAAGAAAGAGATGTCTCAAAGATCCTTGTAGGATTTTACATTATGCTCATATATAGTTGGTCTTTAAGTACCACACTTAAAATGATATTTGAGCAAGTTGTTGATCTCTCTCATGATTGAAAGATGTGCTTTCGTATGACAAGAAAGAAAGCAAACATGATAGCTCAAAAAGAGCATAAATAACTCGTATGTACAAATATGTACAATATGAATATCTAGAAGATTGTATTTGGCATGAAGTCTAAATAGAAGAAGAAAACATCTTCTATGAGAAAAAGTATGTTATGGACCAGAAGTCCAATAACCTGAAAATATATGGTAATCATATGAGTGTATTAATTAATGTTATGCTTATATTAATTCCCTAAGGATGATATATATGATTGGAATGCATCTCTTAAAGAAGATGATTCCAGGAGGAGATATATATGATTGGAATTCATCTCTTAAAGAAGATTGAAAAAGATGTGTGGTTATACTTGGTTGTACTCTTTTTTCTTATCATAATTTTTATCCCACTGGGTTTTTCCATGACAAGGTTTTAACGAGACAACAGAAAACACGTAAGTGATAGACACCTAAGGGAAATATAAATATGAAAGTCTATCACAATCCCAAAGATTATTGAGATCATCAGAAGCAAAGAGATTACCATATAGTGGAATATTTGAAGAAAGAATTTGAAATGAAAGATCTCGAAAAAATAATTTTTGTTTGAGATTGCTAAGTGAGCATCTAAAAGATAGAATTCTAGTGCATCAAACGACGCCCACAAAAAAAAGTGCTTAAAAGGCTTTATATGGATGATGCACATCCCTTGAGTAACCTTATCATTTTAAGATCATTTGATATGTTAAAGGATCCCTTTCGTCCTAGGGAAAGAGATGAAGAAGTACTTGGTCCTGAAGTACCATACTTAAGTGCAATAGGGGCATTGATGTACCATGCTAGTCATACGAGACATGACATATCATTTGCGGTAGATCTATTGGCAATGTTTAACTCATGTCCAACTCGAAGGCATTGGAATGGGATTAAGCATATATTTCGTTACCTCAAAGGAACAAAAGACATGAGTCTATTCTCTTCTAACCCATCCAAAGGAGATTTGAGTGGTTTCGCAGATGTTGGATACTTGTATGATACACATAATGCTCGATCTCAGACAGGATATGTATTCACATGTGGTGGTACCGCTATTTCCTGGCGTTCTATGAAGCAAACCATCACAGGGAAAGAAGCTCGAACAATTATGTATGAAGACAATGTTGCTTGCATCGCTCAACTTAAGGAAGGATATATCAAAATTCTTCTTTACACATGACTTGCAGAAGAATGGCGATGTTCGTGTCCTACAGATTCGTTCAAGCGATAATTTGGCGGCCTTATTTACCAAGGCGCTTCCAACTGCTACTTTCAGGAAGTTGGCTCATCTTATTGGATTACGCCGTCTCAAAGATCTAGACGGATGTACACATGAGGGGGAGTAAATGCGCGCTGCACTCTTTTTCCCTTAACTATGGTTTTTCCCATTGGGTTTTCCTAGTAAGGTTTTTAATGAGGCAGCATCTTACGCGCTTTACTACTATTACATTATAATAGACATCCAAGGGGGAGTGTTATGAATTAAATATATGGATGCCCATTATAAGGCCCATATTCTAGGAGGTTTAGAATATTCTCTGTTTCCTTATTTCCCCTTCTTCAGCTTGCTCTCCAAGTCTATGTAAACCTATATATACCTCTCTTTATTCATGGAATAATACAACAACAATTTCCTCTCTCTCTTTTATTCACAACATTTATTGTTATATTAGTAAGTTAAATTGTTCTAACATATTTTGTACAATAAAATGATCATGTTAAAATATAATAAAAGATAAAGATTTAAGGACATATGGATGGTGGATAAAATACACTTTCCTAGATACTAGATACTTTTTTTGTTTGTTTTTGGGATATATCAATTCTAACAAGATTTTTGATAGTCTTTCATGTGTTTTTTTTAATATATCAAATCTAACATGTTTTTTTTTAATTATTCATTAAAGGATATAAAATCAAGCAACTGGTGGGTATTAGATATAGAACCCAACAAGCCAGATATACCAATTGGTTATTGGCCAGGGGAACTATTTGATCTGATAAGTAATGGTGTGAACATAATTGGAGTCCGATATACCAATGGGTAATGGTCATCTATCGTCGGCCCTGAAATTTTGGGGGCTAAAGACCAATTTAAAAGTTTTTATTTTTTTTTGGCTAAAAAATGAAGAAAAAAAAATTTTTGAGGCCAAAAAAATGAAAAAAAAAAAATTTGGGGCTAAAAAAAAGAAAATAAAAACTATGGCCAAAGCAAATGTTTCAATGGGCTTGGTCCAGGGCCGGCCCTGCTACCAACAAAAGACAACATGAACTCAGCGCGAGTTTATACCATTCTCTTCGTAGATTCTAATACATGACCATTCAAAGAAGTTACCAAATCATCTAACTTGGAGAAGCTATTAGACAGTGAAAAATGTTATGGACTAAAACGGGGGAAAAAACATTTGTTCACGTTTGGTGGGCCGGGAGGAGATTCTTGTGGAATATAATAACATTACAAAACAAATTATGTCCTTGGTTATTATAATGATAAATAATAAATTATTGAACTCGTGGTCAGTGGCAGAGGTAATATATGAAGGGGATCAGTTGACACCCATTAAATTTTTAAAAATAAGTTAATGTTTATTATGTATTTTGAATTGACCCCTACCCAAACAAAATATTGATGCATGTCAAATTTTAAAGGGTGAATTGAGTGTATATGGTTAGTTGACCAAAAAATTAGGAAAATGTTAATTTGAAAATGGCAAATTAGTTGTCTCCGCTGACCACAAGATTTCTTACCCGTTTTTCCTCTATATCTTAGCTGCCGTCAGCGAAGTTATATTTATCAAGAAGCATTAAATGCTCTGACACATACATGAAAGATAATAGCAAGTTGAGTTGAGGACATTAAGTGTTCTTTCGCAGCATTAAATGCACTGATGATGCATCATATCTTTTGTCGCTAAACGAGTTAACACAGTTATCGGCGATACCATTCAGGGGCGAAGCCAGATAAAAAAAATTATGGGTGCACAATTGGTAAAAGTAATAAATAAAAAGTGCAAAGGGGTTCGAACTTGGGTTTTTGGGGGCATAAATGGGGTTTAAGCCATCTCAACTAGTGTAAGCTTTATGTTTTTCCTTACTAAATTTTATATATAGATATTATACTGGGTGCATGTGCACCCATAGCTATAATGCTACATTCGCCCCTGATACCATTCATTAATTCGGCTATCGTGTTAATCAAGTTATCATATCGCGTTAAGTTTATATTTATCGTGTTAACCTAGTTATCAAATCATACAAAATATATACATTTAAATTTAAATCGTGAATTAAAGTTTTTTCTTTATGTATATAAAAAGATTTGTATTTTTCTTACGTAAATAACATGATAACAATTACAACAACATATTATATAGAATGTTAACGTGTTAACAATAATTTTTGAATACTTATAATGTGCTAACATTAATATTCGATATGTGGTTAACATGCTAAGTAATATGAGTTAACGTATAACATTATTAACAAGTCAAGTTAACAATTCGAGTTAACGTATAACATCGTTACCAAGTAAAGTTAACATGTAGACATCGTTAACAAGTCAAGTTAACGTATAATATCGTTAACATATCATGAATTGTATTGTAAAGTTGCAATGGGGTTTGTCAAGAAAACAAGTCATTTGCCATGTTAATAGGATCTTGAGACATGAAAGGCATGTATACTAAATGTTAACAAAGTTAATATCGTCTACGATGATCACCAAAATTCCGACATTTTATTTGGCAAGCCATATCGAGATGTTTTTCAGCAAATTTACGATCCAGAGGTATTAATTGTGATACACAATGTGTACGGTGTGGAGCGGAAGAGGAAACTACCAATCACGTCCTTTTTGAATGTCCTTCCGCTTTACAAACTTACAAACATGGAAACTTTCTCAGATACCGTCACCCCCGGGTGTTTTCCCCATGTCATCGGTGTTTTCTAATTTTGATTATCTTTTTGGAGAATGCAAAAAAAAAATCACAAAGAAAAATTTATTTGGATTGTGTGGTATATCTGGAAAGCGAGGAATGATAAGGTTTTTTCGAATGTGGATAAAGATCCACAAGAAACTCTGAAGATTGAGGAAACTAGGGCAACAATCTGGGAAACAGCACAAAGCAACGATCAAACAATGGTACCCCAAAATTTTGGCCCTTCCCCGGTGATTTCACATTATGACGGATGGAAGTGCTTTATTGATGGATCTTGGAAGGACACATATAATTTTTTTGGAATAGGATGGTACTACTTTCAAGAAGGCGTGGAAGCTAGGCATGACCAAAATGGAACCGTAACCGTATTTCGGACCGTAACCGTACCGTTTTCAAACCGTAATCAGACCGTAACCGTGTCAGACGGTTAAAAACCGTAACCGTTAACCGTAAAAATATATTAGTTATGGTTAAAAAATTTATTAACCGTAACCGTTAATTAACCGTAACCGTATCAAAACCGTTGGTAAACTGCAAGGTTAAACCGTAAAATTTTAACCGTAACCGTTTTAAAAATAAATTATGTATACTAATAATTATAATTAGTTCTGTAAAATTAAAAATTCAAAAAAAATTATATATAATCAATTTATCAATAGCAAATGCAAATCTAACAAATAGAAATATTAATTAAAACTTAAATGTGCTAGACTAATTAATATTTTTCTAACAAATATAAAAAAATATTTTAACAAAACAATTTTATAAAGAAATATACTCCTTCTGTTTCACAATGTTTGATTTTCTGAATATTGCACATGAAATAAGAAGCAGTAAATGCTCAATTATTTGTTGTTTTATTTCTATAAAAGAGTTTATTATCTTCTTCTCGATTACATTTTTCTCTCACGTTTTTAACAAAAAATCATCAATAATTATAAGAGATTTAAGCAAAACAAGAAAAAATACATAGAAAAACAAAGGAAAAATATAAACAAACCAACAAAAAATTAGAAAAATAATAATAATAATTTTTTTATTTTTTATTATTCTAGTTTATCAAATTTATAATTATTTAATTATAAATCATGACATTAACCATTTATTGTCATCAGGTAACCGTAACCGTATCTAACCGTAACCGTATTAACCGGACTCGTAATTAACCATAACCGTTTTAACCGTATATTAAACAGTTAAAGTTAAGGTTAAAAAAAAATCTAACTGTAACCGGTGGTTAAATAACCTTAACCGCATTAACCGTAACTGTGGTCATGCTTAGTGGAAGCAACTATCGTAGGAGCAAAGTCTCTCTCCCCTACACGCGGAATTAGAAGCACTTTTGGGCTATGCATTGTATGATTGCAAACCAGAAGACGGCGATAACTTTTGTAACCGACTGCTCCGAGTTGGTGAAGATGGTGTCTACACCCGAGGAATGGCCGACATTCACATTACATTTGAAGGAATTCGTGAAGAGTAAGGATGTGTTTACTTTGTTCTCTATCTCTCTCATCTCATGCGCAAACAATACAAATGCGGACAAGTTAGGCACAAAATGTTCGTACCTACCCATTAGATATTACTTATGTGAACTTGGAGAGTAATTCTATTTTGACCCTTCTTTGAAGAGTAATTTTAAGATTTGACTTAAAAAAACAAAAAAAACAAAATCCGTGGAAAACAAGGCAAAATGAAGGTACAAAAATTGAGAGGACATTGTGACCCTTCTTCCTCGCGAGAATCTTACATCTGAATCGCAAAGATGCGGAGATTCTTGTTTAGGCAAGCTAAAAGCGTCCTGGACCAAACTCGTCGTCAACATCACACAAGCCGACGCTTTCTCTCTCTTTTTCCATCTCTATCTCCTCCTGCTCCTCTTCTTTCTCTGTCTCGTTTTACTTCGAAGATGGCTGCTTCTGATTCCACTTCCTCTCTTCCCGTTACTCTTGACTCCATCAATCCTAATGTGGGTTCGAATTCTTTACCTATTTGATTTGATTTGATTTGTCGGATTACTGTGTTTTTGTCTGATTCATTAATTATTTGATTCATTGATTTGTCTGATTTATTAGGTATTTGATTTTTCGGATTATTGTTTGAAATGTTGGTTTCTGTGTTTTTGTCTGATTCATTTAGCTATTTGATTTGTAGGATTACTGTTTGAAATGAAATCGATAAAATTTCTGGATTCCCGTTTGTTATTTCACTCTGCTTATACAAACATATAAAAGCTCTTCCTTTTTCCTCTCGATTATTGTCATGATTAAATGATTTGTTCGCAGATTCCTCTTTCACCAATCGGCATTTTCATATTCTCTTATGTGTATTCTTTGAGAATCATGATCGGCACTACTTTTGATATGTGTTTCATTAGATAGAGTAAATAGTTTTAGTGTTTATCTTACATGTTAAAGTACTTCCGAGACGGTAAGCGAGATTTTCAAGACTTAGACCGACAAATATTAGCGCTTGCGATGCCAAATGTTTTACATTTGTCTAAATTTTTGCGTTCTTATTCTCGTTAAGGTTCTTGCGGAAGAAAACCAGCGTGACATTGTTAATTTCTGCAAGCAAGAGGGTTTGGTTCTTTTATCTGACGAGGTCTACCAAGAAAATGTTTACGTTCCAGACCAAAAGTTCCATTCTTTCAAGAAAGTAGCTCGGTTTTTGGGATCTGGCGAAAGGGATATCGCCTTAGTCTCGTTCCAATCAGTCTCCAAAGGTACAAGAACAACTTTTTTAACTGTCGAATGCTTGTCATCTCAAATATGGAGTTTTCTTTTTACGGCTTTCTTCTTTTTTCTGTTGATAGGTTACTATGGAGGATGTGGAAAAAGAGGAGGTTACATGGAGGTTACCGGATTCACTTCTGAGGTAAGAGAATATATATACAAAGTTGCTTCTGTGAATCTCTGTTCTAACAACTCTGGTCAAGTTCTCTCTTAACCGGTTTTCGCTAAGTTCTTTTTTTGCAACCGATGATGACTAAATTAGTCTTTTATATAATTTGATCAGCCTGGTGATGACTCATCCATGGCTAAACGTGCAAAGGTTAGTTGAAGATTACAGTACCCTCGGAAGACGTTTTATCAGTTTCTTGTATAATTCATAAGCTTGACAATGAATGTGCAGACTCTTGAAGAGGCTCCTAACAACTTAGAAGGCGTAACATGTAACAGAGCCCAAGAAGCGATGTATCTCTTTCCTCGAATTAATCTTCCTAACAAGGCGATTGAAGCTGCAGAGACCGCAAAGACAGCACCAGATGGGTTCTATCGCAAACGCCTTCTCAACTCCACTGGAATAGTTGTTGTCCCTGGTTCTCGTTTCGGACAGGTAAAAAAAACAAATCTTCACCAAATGAAAATTTTCTAATGTTTCCAAACATAGAAGTTGAATCTGTGTGTGTGCTTTTTTTTTATGCTAAGAATGTAAATATATGTGTGTGTTTTACATTCACTTTTGGTTAGGTTCATGGAACATGGCACTTCAGATGCACTATACTTCCGCAAGAAGAAAAGATTCCGGCGATAGTAAATCGTGTCAGAGAGCTCCACAAGAGTTCCATCAAAGATAACCCAAAAAGAAAAAAGTCCCACAAGAGTTCCGTCAACGATAACCTAAAAAGAACAAAGTTTCAGAAACATCATCGAGGAAGAGTTAAAGGAATATCGTCTCATGGGAATCGTTTTGGCAGATATGCTCTTCAAACACTTGAACCCGCTTGGATCACATCTAGACAAATAGAAGCAGGGCGACGAGCAATGATACGAAATGTACAACGTGGTGAAAAAATTTGGGTACGTATATATGCAGACAAACCAGTTACAATAAAACCAACGGAAACGCGTATGGGTCGTGGGAAAGGATCCCCAGCGTTTTGGGTAGCTGTGGTTAAACCAGGTAAAATCCTTTATGAAATGGGTGGTGTATCCGAGAAAATAGCTAGAAAAGCTATTTCCATAGCAGCATCAAAAATGCCTATAAAAACCAAATTCATTATGGGAGAAAAATAAACAGATTTAATAATCTGTTAATGAATAAAACTTATGTAATAATTTATTTTTGAACGTTATGTAATGATTTTGTAAACTCGTTTTGATATCAATGATTTTGTATAGCCAAGATACAAAAAATAGAATGGAAAAGCTAAATGATATTTAAGGGTAAAAAAAGGGAAAAAAACTAGAATAACATATAAAAATAGGTTAATTACTAGACTAACATATATTTACTAGGAAGGAAAAAACGTGTTTTTGTGTCCATTGTACCCTTATTTGCTTTTGTTAGGAAAAACGTTATTACGAAACTGCCATTACTAAATTATTTCCACGTAAGCAAAAATTTTGACTTATTTACAAAAATGCCACTGCGTTTTTCACAATAAGTTTGCGGACGTTTGTTGCAAATTTAATAAATCTGCAAGTCTACGCATACTTATTATGCAGACTTATTAAGTCTGCGCAGATCTGCAAACTTATTATGCAGACTTATTTTTCAATGATGTTGACTTATTAAGTCTGCGCAGATCTGCAGACTTATTATGCGTGTTGCAGACTTTTCGACGCAGACTTAATGTGCTTTGTTGCAGACTTGCAGACTTATTTTTGATTGCAGACTTATTACGCAGATTTATTCCCTTTGTCGCAGACTTAACTTCAATTTGCAGACTTATTATGCAGACTTATATAAAATCTGCAGTTGTTTGTTGCAGACTTAATTGCTTTGTTGCAGACTTAATTGCTTTGTTGCAGACTTTTGGAAAATGTGCGATAAAAAGACTAAGTCTGCGACACTAAAAGGTCTTACTGAAATAACATCGATTGTCGCAGATTTATTTACAATGTCGCAGATTTGATGTTCAACGTCGCAGACTTATTTGTAAATTGCTTACGTGGCATTAAAAACTGCAGACTTATTTTGACCGTGTTCACACTTGTTTTCCGACTAGAATGACACTTTATTTGTCGCAGACTTGTTATGCATACTTATTGAATGTGTTGCAGAGTTAACGAATTTGTTTGTCCTAGACTTTCGTTGCAGATTTATTGAATGTGTTGCAGACTTATTTCGAATTTCGAGTTGTATGGGTGATGTTCCTAATATGTCCCTAAAAAGTAACAAATTAACGAAAAATGCCACTGCACCTGCAACCAAGTCATTTTCGTCCCGTAAGCCCAATTTGCGAAGCCCGTTCAACTCCCGTCATTTAAAGCCCTAAAGACCGACGAAAATAGAAGAGGGGACATATAAATATGCCTCTTAGAAGACCTAATTGAGTGTGCTTTTACACCATTTTTAGTTTAGTTTTGTTCTTGCTTTGAGACTCTTGTTCTTTACTTTTCCAGATTGGTGAAGAGGTTCTCACCGAACTTAGTCCTTGAACTCGTGAGGCCCTTTCATCAATCTTTTGCAATTTATTTAATTATGATTTTCAGTTTATCAATGCTTGAGTGTATAGATTGTTGGTGCGTAGGATGTACGAGAGTAGGCTACGCCGTTTATTATGTTCAGATCGTTGAGTTGAAATCTAGAAACAGTTACGAAGAGCTTAGAGACCGTGATTGAATCGAGCATACCCCTAGATATTCCTGTCGACCCAACACCGTTTCGTTATAGTTTACAAACCGCTTTTCCATTTTATTTGCATGCCATCGATTTTCATCTTTTCTTTACGAGCAATTTTCTGTTTTATGCCATCGATGAGCTTGAGGAGATTGTTCGGAATCTTCAATTCATGATTGTTGCCACAAAGGTTGAAGGAAAATGCTTGGTTAAGGAGATGAAGATTATGTTTGGTCTTGCTCTTGTTGTGGTTGTCGTAGCCTTCCTTATATATTTGTTAAGTAATGTTGGGCTTTGGTGATGGGCTTTGTTAAGTAATGAGGGTTTCCTGTATCCTGGAAATTAGAGAGATCTTTCTTGTTCTTAGAGAGATTGTGAGGAACCCTAATTCTTTGTAATCCTTGGTGATAGTGGATTACTGGAAAGCTCCAGGCCGAGACGTAGGATCACACACCGTGATCTGAACTCGTTAATTCTCTATGTCTTTTACTTATTGCTCAGTTCCGTGATTATCTAGAGATAGGGATCTAATCTCATCAAAGTGGTATCAGAGCATAGGGTTTTAGGTTTGGGAGCAATTGGACAGAGAAGTTCTGCAAGGATCTAGGTTTTAGATCTGGATTGATAGCTGGAATCAAGGCATCAATCGGTTTAGGGTTTCAATTTGACAGCCTGGGAGAAAAAGCTGTCTGCGGGGCGAAGAAGAAGATCACCCAGATCGCTCAGGTATCGATCGATACTCTTCCTGTATCGATCGATACGTCTGTTACGGGTTCGCAGAAAGTCGAAGGAAAGCTGGTTATCAAGAAGGATGAATCAGCGGAGGATTTCGAACAGAGACTTAAAGCAGAACAAGTCAAGAAAGGGGAGCGAGCAGAGAATGCTATGGATATTTTGACACTCCATCTAGGAGATCATGTCCTCAGGAAGACAGAGGAGTGCACAACAGCACGTGAACTTTGGGCAGCACTAGAGAGGTTATACAACACGAAGACTCTACCGAGTCGGATTCATCTTTTGTATAAATTCTATACATTTAAGATGGATGGGTCTAAGTCAATCGATCAGAACGTTGATGACTACTTGAAGACTGTTTCGGAGTTGGCTAGTGTGAAGGTCACAGTTGCGGATGAAGTGCAGGCAATTCTACTACTCAGTTCCTTGCCACCACAATATGACTCCATGAAGGAGACATTGAAGTATGGTAGAGAGTCCATCTCTATTGAAGACGTGGTGAATGCGGCGAAATCGAAGGAAACTGAGCTTAAAGCTAAGGGTGTATCGACTTCACAAAGCATTGGTGAAGCGTACGTGGCTCGTGGGAGACAGCAAAACAGAGATCAACGAAATTCTGGGAATCGAGGCAGAAGCAGGTTGAAATCGGGAACAAAAGTCACCTGCTGGTTCTGCAAGAAGGAAGGACATGTGAAGGCTGATTGCTATGCTTGGAAGAAGCGGAAAGGCGGCGATGATGAAGATGCCACGGCAGCGGTTGTCATCGAAAAATCAGCAGGAGTTGATGCGTTATCAGTCTCGGAAAATTGGCATCTAGAGAGGTGGGTGATTGATTCGGGTTGTTCATATCACATGACCTCAAGGAGAGATTGGTTTGATACGTTTGAGGAGCTCAACTCTGGACCAGTGCTACTAGGGGATGACTATTCTGTGGAGGTTAAAGGAATAGGTTCCATCAATATAAAAGCATGTGGTGGCACGGTGAAGACATTGACGAATGTCAGGTATATTCCTAAGCTGAAGAGAAATTTAATTTCTACAAGTACATTGGATAAGCTTGGGTTTGATCATGCTGGAGGCAAAGGAAAAACAAGGTTCTGTAAGAACGGGAAGATGGGTCTTCAGGGCACTCTATGTGGTTCTTTGTATTTGCTTGATGAAGAGACTGTGGTAGGACAGTCAAACATATGTGTTACCAGGAAACCAGCCAAAGACGAGACGGATTTATGGCATAGAAAGTTGGGACACATGAGCATGAAGAATCTGATGATCTTGGTAAAAAGGGGCATCATTGACAAGAGAAGGATTGGGGAGATGGATTTCTGTGAGAGTTGTGTAATGGGGAAGACCAAGAGACTGAGCTTCAACATTGGGAAACACAATTCAGGAGAAGCGCTGAGATATGTTCACTCAGATCTTTGGGGATCTCCATCGGTTACTCCAAGTATCTCTGGTAAGCAGTATTTCCTGTCTATCATTGATGATTACACTAGAAAGGTGTGGGTGTTTTTCTTGTCTGTTAAGAGTGAAGCTTTTACAAAGTTCTGTGAATGGAAGAAACTTGTTGAGAATCAGGTAAACAAGAAGGTGAAATGTCTGAGAACAGATAATGGGTTGGAGTTTGTGAACAAAGACTTCGACGGGTTTTGCAAGCAGCATGGGATTGAGAGGCACATGACTTGTGCATATACTCCACAGCAAAATGGAGTTGCAGAACGCATGAACCGAACAATAATGGATAAGGTGCGTTGTATATTGGATGAAAGTGGCTTAGGTGAAGAATTCTGGGCTGAGGCGGTTAGCACAGCTGTGTACCAAATTAATAGAAGCCCATCATCGGCCTTAGATGGCAGTATTCCCGAGGAGCTTTGGCTGGGAAGAAAGCCGGGTTATGGACACATGAGAAGATTTGGGTCATTGGTCTATGTTCATGTAGATCAAGGGAAGTTAAGACCAAGAGCTATGAAGGGAGTTTTCATAAGCTATCCAGAGGGAGTCAAAGGGTACAAGGTATGGCTTCTGGATAAATCAAAATGTGTGATTAGCAGGAATGTGATCTTTGTGGAAGAAACGGTATTCAAAGATCTGAAGGATAAAGTTTCGGTGGAAGAAACTGCGCAGAGGAGCCCGACCTCTGAGAGAGTATCGATCGATACCATCCCAAGTATCGATCGACACGGACACGAGAAAGAAGGGTCTCGTAATATATCTGAGAGTGTATCGATTGATGCCATCCCAAGTATCGATCGACACGAACAAGCATCGATCGATGCCATCCCGAGTATCGATCGACACCGAGGAGCAGATGCGACAACTTATGTTACTGAAGGCAATGGGCAAGTTGGATCTTCAGGTGGAGCTGTTAGAGATCAGGAAACTGATGAGGTACCTCTAGAAGAGTGGGAGTTAGCTCGAAACAGGTCTAAACGAGCATCAAGGCGACCTGAACATCTTGGTGATTATGATTTAGCGAGTTTCGCCTTAATCGCTGTTGTCGAGATGAGTTCTGAAGAACCTAGGGACTATCAGGAAGCTGTTGAAAGCAAGGATAAAGTTTTCTGGAATGGAGGTATGGTTGAAGAGAAGAGTTCTTTAGATAAGAACAAGACCTGGAGGTTGGTTAAAAGACCAAAAGGTAGAAAAGTGATTGGTTGCAAATGGGTTTACAGGTTGAAGCCGGGTATCCCAGGAGTAGAAGAACCGAGATATAAAGCTAGATTGGTAACCAAGGGTTATTCTCAGAAAGAAGGTATTGACTATCAAGAAGTGTTTGCTCCGGTTGTGAAGCATGTTTCTATCAGGTTTCTTCTATCGGTTACAGCAAATATGGATCTGGAATTAGAGCAGCTTGATGTCAAGACTGCGTTTCTTCATGGTTTACTTGAAGAGGAGATCTATATGGAGCAGCCTGAAGGTTTTGTGGTTAAAGGAAAAGAGGACCACGTCTGCTTGTTGGAAAAAGCATTGTATGGACTTAAGCAAGCTCCAAGGCAATGGAACAAGTGCTTTGATCAATTTGTGGTAAGTCATGGATTCAAGAGGAGTGAGTTCGATCATTGTGTTTACATAAAGGAGGGCAAAGGTAATTGTTTCATCTACCTACTCATATATGTTGATGACATGCTAATTGCTTCAAAGGATATGAAGGAGATACAGATTGTGAAAGATTTGTTGAGCAGTAGATTTGAGATGAAAGATCTAGGAGCTGCAAGAAGGATTCTTGGGATGGATATTGAGAGGGATCGTGAAGGTGGAGTTCTCACCTTGTCTCAATCTGGTTACATCAAGAAGATTCTGCAGGTATTCAATATGGATGAAGCTAGATCAGTTTCTACACCTATCGGTTCGCACTTCAAGTTGTCTGCTGTGAAAGATGATGAAGCAGAGACAATCTTGGATGATATTCCATACTCTAATGCTATTGGGAGTATCATGTATGCGATGTTAGGAACCAGGTGTGATCTCGCGTATGCGGTTGGCTTGGTTAGTAGGTTCATGAGTAAGCCAAGCATGATACATTGGACTACTGTGAAGTGGGTGCTAAGGTATTTGAAAGGTGCCCAGGATCGAAAGATTGTGTTCAGGAAGACAAAAGATTTTAAGGTTGAAGGTTTCTGTGATTCTGACTTTGCATCGGATCTTGACAGAAGTAGATCGATTTCAGGTTATATTTTCACTGCTGGTGGGACTGGTATAAGCTGGAAATCAAGTCTTCAACATGTCGTCGCGCTGTCTACAACTGAGGCATAGTATATGGCGTTGGTGGAAGTTGTTAAAGAAGCTATTTGGCTAAGGGGTTTGACTGAGGAATTCAGATTCAAACAAGACACGGTAGAGATCTGGTGTGATTCTCAGAGTGCTTTGAGTTTAGCCAAGAACAACGTTCATCATTAGAGGACAAAGCATATTAACAGGAGGATGCATTTCATCAGGGATATTGTTGCTTCTGGTGAAGTGAAGCTATCGAAGATCCCGACTGAGAGGAATCCGGCTGATATGTTGAAAAAGGCAGTTCCTGTGGATAAGTTTGAGAAGGCTTTGAGTTTTCTCAACTTAGAAGAGCACTAAGGTGCTGGACTGTCTGGAGCTGCACATGAATGCAAAGATGAAGAAGTTATACTCGGAAATGATTGTCATCAAGGTGGAGTTTGTTGGGCTTTGGTGATGGAAAATCATGAGTATTAACTAGGCCCGCGACTAGGGTTAGTCAATTAGGAATGTGTTTTTCCTATTGGGCTTTAGTTTAGGTTTAGACCGTCTTAACTTTGTAATTGTCCTAGTCTATATAAAGACAAGCATGTGTGAGGGTTTCCTGTATCCTGGAAATTAGAGAGATCTTTCTTGTTCTTAGAGAGATTGTGAGGAACCCTAATTCTTTGTAATCCTTGGTGATAGTGGATTACTGGAAAGCTCCAGGCCGAGACGTAGGATCACACACCGTGATCTGAACTCGTTAATTCTCTGTGTCTTTTACTTATTGCTCAGTTCCGTGATTATCTAGAGATAGGGATCTAATCTCATCAAGTAATAGCCTTAATGTTATGCATTAGACTTTTTCAACCTCAAGATCTTTCAATTTTCAATTTTTGGGGAAAGGTCTTCGAGTATTGTGATTTCAGTTCTTCTATGATGTTATGTATTAGACATTCGTATTATAGCTAAATTCTTGTACAATATGATATCACTTGGACAATTGAGGATTATTGTATGATCATTGCTAATGTTCTGATTCAGTTTATGGAGAAACAAAGTAACAATCATTGAAAAGGTTCAAAACATAACAGATAATTTGAAGGTGTAGATAGGCAAAACATGTATGCAGATCATGAAAAATAAATCTGTGAGACATGCAATATAAATTTGCGACACGTAAAAACAAATCTACGACAGTACAAAAAAAATCTGCAAAAAACAAATTTGCAAAAAACAAATCTGCAACACATGAAAACAAGTGTGCAACACATGATCAAATAAATCAAGGAGAAAATGAAAACAAATATGCGACACATGAAATAAAATATGTAACAATCACTCAAGCCCATGAAAACAAGTCTTGAACATATGAAAACAATTCTGCAACACATAAAAACAAGTCTGCAACATATGAAAACAAGTCTGGATCTGTGAGGAATATGAAGAGACGTAAGGGCGGCGCGGGGAGCTTGGAGGACGACTCGGGTTAGGGTTTTAAGCATCTAAAAATAAGTCTGCAACATATGAAAACAAGTTTGGAACATATGAAACAAATCTGCAACACATAAAAAGAAGTCTGCAACATATAAAAACAAGTCTGCAACACATAAAAAACAAGTCTGCGAAAAACAAATCTGCAACATATGAAAACAAGTCTGCAACATATAAAAACAAGTCTGCAACATATGAAAACAAGTTTGGATCTGTGAGGAAGATGAAGAGATGTAAGGGCAGTGCGGCGAGCTTGGAGGATGACTCGGGGTTATGGTTTTAAGCATCTAAAAACAAGTCTACAACATATGAAAACAAGTTTGGAACATATGAAAACAAGTTTGGAACATATGAAACAAATTTGCAACACATAAAAAGAAGTCTGCAACATATAAAAACAAGTTTGCAACACATAAAAAACAAGTCTGCAACACATGAAAACAAGTCTGCAACATATGAAAACAAGTCTAGAACATATGAAAACAAATTTGCGACACATAAAAACAAATCTGCAACACATAAAAACAAATCTGCAACATATGAAAACAAATCTGCAACATATAAAAACAAGTATGTTTTTAGGAAGTGAGGAAGGTTTAGAAATCTTTTGGGTATTTGAATTTGGAAACTAATATTTTTAACTATTTTTCTCACACATATAAATAATAATGGCATTTTCGTTAATAAGTTATTTAGAATAGAGTTTTATGTCTTTTTTTTATCAAAGATTAGTGTTATTTGAGTAATGTCACTTTTGGGGATGTTAGACTAGTAATTAACCAAAAGAGTAGTGTTATTCTAGGTAATTTTCTCTAAAAAAAATTATAACGTATTTTTTTTACATTTTTTTTGCTTTGCATTAAAAGGAAAGGAAAGATAAAAAAAATAACTTGATTAGGGTTTTTGTTTCATCTTGTTCGTTTGTCAGATACTAAAATTTTAGGGAATTTCGATCTAGCAATTGTGGTGGTGAACGATAGTTCATTCTCTCTATTCTACATGGCTCTGTATGAGGATGTGGATGGTCATTCAATGAATATAATTGTCTCGTGGAGCAAAACCAACATGAGTTTCGTCATTTGGGATCCGGCAGGGTTGATGTTTCAAAATCTAATGGATTAACTCGACACGTATCGCGATCTTGCGATTTACTAACTTTGAATCATTCTCCTTTATATATATTGATATCCAGTTCGAATTCGAGTGAGCTCCGAAATTCAGTTTGGGTTCGAGAATTTTGCCCAACCCGATTCCTACTCATTTCCTTTTCCATGAACTATGATTGTTGCTAGAAATTTTCCGGTCACAAGCTATTCTTCCTTGAAGATCATCAAAAATATCAAACAAACGTTGGAGCCAAAAAAAAAAAAAAGTCGCCGAAAAGTTTCACTTTTTCTCTCTCTGTCGCGCTACAACCTCTCTAGTTACGATCTAACTAAAAAGCAACTGAATAGATCCAACGGTCCAAAATCCACTTAAGTCTTGAAGAAAGACCGTGCCACCGATTCGAACCCTAACTCTATAAAAGTTTACAATTTCCTTTTTTCTCTCTACCACAATTTTTTGTTTTCCAGTTTCTCTGTCGCTACAAATTTCTCAAGTGATTCAATTTCTTCTTGTAACTCAGTTTCGAAATTTGAAGAAACCCTAAAGCAACTCTGTTTTTGCAATCAAACGTAGAATTCATGATGTTCTTGGGAGAAGGTGCTTACGGTTATGTTAATCTCATCAGATACACTAGACGCGACGACTCCTCCTTTTACGCCGCCATAAAAAACTCTTACGAGGAGGAGTCCGACAAGCTTCAAAGAGAGTTTCAGATTCTGTGCGAACTCAGAGGATGTCCGAGAATCGTTGAATGCTTTGGAGACAAATTGGAACAAGGTATCAGCGCTTACGGAAACAAGGTATCATACGCGTGAAGTCTATGATCATCGGTTCCGACAGTATTCTGTCGGTGTAATTTTCCATGAAAGCACTTAAACTACCTTCCGATGCATACTCGAGAAGCAATTTGTGGGTCGAATGTTTTGTCTCGATTCACGGCCACGGTTATGTTCATTGCGATCTCAAATCCGACAATCTCCTTGTGTTCCCGTGTAAAGATTCATACGAACTGAAGATTTCTTATTTTGAAAACTCGTTAGAAGTCGGAGAGATTCTGTAGGTTTTATGAACTGATTGTTTCTATTGAAGTTTTACCAATGGCTTATATACACAATACAGTTGAGATCTTCACACAAGATCGTATCATATCTATACAAGATAGAAACTAGCAACTATAATAAAATATCTACAGGATATGCTCATATATACTAATATCCCCCTCAAGATGGACGTCCTGAAGTAAGGCCAATCTTGACTGTTAAGTTCTGAAATCTTGTTTGTGATAACAACATAGTTAATGTGTCAGAGAGTTGGTCTGCGGAGCTAACATGAGTGACACGAAGTTGACCATCCCGAACTTGCTCCCGAAAAAATGATAATCAAGTGCTATGTGTTCATCCGAGAACGGAAGACTGTATTAGCACATAGTTGAGTGGCACCAATATTGTCACAGTATATGGTGGGAGGAGCCAAAATCTTCAATCTCAGCTAATTCGCAACCGAGAGAATCCATCGTAGTTCAACAGCCGTATCAGCAACGAAGCGATACTCTGCTTCTGTCGACGAGCGTGCAACCCCTTTCTGCTTCTTAGAAGCCCAAGAAATAGGCTGCTTCCCAAGATACACAATGTATGCACCTATTGATGTGTAGTCATCGCGATTCCATGTCCAATCAGCATCGAAATAAGCATGTAGCGTCATAAGTGTAGACGCCGAGAAGAAAATGCCCAGAATAACTGTGACTGCAAGATATCTTAGTACTCTTTTCACGGCTTCCCAATGAACAACACTCGACTGATGCATATACCGAGACAAGCGATTTACGGCGAAGGAGATATCTGGTCTCGTCAAACCCAAGTACTGTAGGCTGCCAACTGTGGCCTAATAAATGCTTGGATCTTCCATGGGAGCACCAAGAGAGACCATTAGTTGTTGGCCGGAACACATAGGAGTACCGACATGTTTCACATTCTCCATCCTCGTCTATATGAGTGGATCAGTAATGTATCGTTTTTGAGTAAGACGAAGTCCAGAGGATGATCGATGAAATTATAAGCCAAGGAAATATGAGAGATTGCAGAGATCCTTTATGGAGAATCGTTGAGCTAGCGTCGAGATCACATCATCAACCAACTTCGATGAGCTCCATGTAACAACAATATCATCTACTTAAATAAACATGTAGATGAAATGTGTAACCGATCGCAAAGTGAAGAGAGGAGTATCAGCAAGAGAAGTCGTGAATCCAACGCTTAGAAGAAACAACCTGAGTTCATTATACCACGCCCGCGGTGCTTGCTTAAGTCCATAAATGGCTTTCTTGAGGCGACACACATGGTTGGGTTTGCCTTTGTCGACAAAGCCCGGAGGTTGAACCATGTATACTTCTTCCGTGAGATTGCCCTATAAAAAAGCTGTGTTAACATCCAATTGCCGTAACAGCTAGTTTCGAGCCACTGCTACTCCAAGCACCAGCCTGACCGTCGCATGTTTGATCACCGAACTAAATGTTTCATGAAAATCCACACCAGGATGTTGATGAAATCCTTTGGCCACCAAACACGATTAAAACATGTCAATTAAACCATCAGGTAAACGTTTAATGGTGAATACCCACTTGCAACCAATAATATTATGAGCCATATCCAGTGGAACGAGATCCCATGTTCCAAGCTTGATTTGTGAATTCATTTATGCTCCCATGGCCTTCTGCCAGCGCTCGTCTTTCAACGCCTCTGTCATAGATCGTGGTTCAATTTCAATAACTTGAGCAATCAAGCCATATTTTGGATTTGGCTTATGTATCTGATTCTACGCTCTAGTAACCATCATATGAGAATTGGTTAAATCCGCTGGTGTTGAGTCATGTTGCGGCAAAGACGACGATTCCGCTGTTTCAGCAGCTGGATCTGGTGCTTCTTGTTGCGGCAGAGACGACGAGTCCGCTGGTGAAGGAGCCGAGCTCAAAAGGGTATCCAGAATGAGTGGTGGACGATTGATAGGAGCAAAGGAGGCTAAGGGTGAGGCTGAAGGAAGAGTAGTAGAAGGCTCACAAGGAAATGAGTCAATTGTGAGTGATGAGAATAGAAAAATATGTTCATGAAAAATGATATGATGAGAAGTGTAAATACGATTATTGGGCACATCATGACAAAGAAATGCACTTTGGGTGAGAGAATAACCGATAAAGACACATGGAGCGGATTTGGAGCTGGAATTATATTTTCCATACGGTCGAAGCCACGGATAACACATGCATCCATAAGTGTGAAGCTTCGTATAGTTCGGCGCGACTTTGAACATCAGTTGAAACGGAGAGACTTTCGCCAGTGTTGGAGTAGGCATTATGTTGATTAAATATACGGCCGTCGTAAAAACAAAGATCCAATATGTCGTGGGAATCCTCGCATGTGTGAGCAGAGCCATTCATGTATCCACGATATGCATGTGTCTTCTCTCTGCAATACCATTGTGCTCCGGAGTGTGAGGAGGAGTGGTATAGTGTGTGATTCAATGAGTTGAGAGGAAAGGTCTGAGTCCGAGATATTCACCACCATTATCGGAGTAAAATGTCTTGATTGTGGAGGTGAATCGATTCTCCACAAGAGCCTTAAGGCGAGGAAAAATATGTGCAACTAGTGACTTGAATTTGAGCGGATATAACCAAATATAGCGGGTGAAATGATCAACAAATATGACATAATATTTGAAGCCATCAAATGAGTAAATAGGTGCAGTCCATACATCGGAAAAGATAATATCAAGTGGTCCAGAAGAACAAATAGAGGTGGTTGAAGTTTGTGGATTTTATTGATTGAACACTAGTTGCAAAATAGAGAAGACGACAAAGAAGAAGTAAGTAACTAAAAATCAGAAATAATTTGATGAAGAATCGGAGGGGATGGATGTCCTAATCGCAAATGCCAAATCGAAAGTGATGACTTGATGCACGGAAAAACAGAAATTGAAGAAAAAAGAGTCGTCGGCCACTCATACACTCCGTCATTGACTTTGTCTTTGAGAAGTGTTGCCCCCGTGCTGAGATCCTTCACCTGAAATGTAAAAGGGCACAATTGCACCATAACATTGTTAGTCTTTGATGTAAGAACCGGTGGTGGTTCTCACGTCACATATAGAGATGGTGAACAAGACAGGCGGTCGCCCTCTCCTTGGTTCGTTTGATGGTTGAAGATGGAAGGAACTAACACGCAGGCGGTCGCCCTCTCGTGTGGGTTCTAGAGATGAAGTGATGGTAGATTGATGTCACGACACAGAGGTGTGATGAGTCTCTGATATAGTGAAGACTCTAAGCTTGCTTGAATCACACAAACAAACCGAGAACAAGGGTGAGAAGCCGCTTCTAAAGAAACTTGAAGAAAGTTCGTCTTTATTGATTATGGTAAAAAGTGGTGCCTACAAAGCCGCGTGTGGGAATTTATTAATAGTCCGTCAGCTTAAACCTTCTAGGGTTTGACTCAAAGAAACGGTAAAGACTCTATAACAACATGACTTGTGAAAGAAAACAACAAGAAGTCTAAGAAATCGCAAAACCTAAGCTAAAACAAAAGCACAATGTTTCATTTAATCGATAAAAGGAAAGTTTGGACTCGACACTTAAAACTAGACGGTTGATGTCGTTTTGGTGAAGCTCTTAGTCGTTGATCATGTTACGATCACCTTCAAGCACAATATATTAATTGAAAAGCGTACATTGAAGTGTAGAGGCCCGGGAGGATGCATGCATGGTCTTTGAGGACGACTCTGGTGTAAGTGTGTTATTGAAGTGATAAATGATGTAGGAGTCTTCTCTGGGGTCCTCAAAGTCAGAAGAGTCTTTGTCTTCAAGTTCTTGCTCTTCATCAGCCTCTGTCTTCTCTTCTTGCTCAGCTTGGCCTCCCTCGACTATGAGAAGCTTGTTGTGAGGCAACTCCATTCCTGGGTTGTTTACTAACAAACCAGCTTGACTATTAGCTTTAAAATATGTGTTTGGTCGATGAGAATTACCTGCCTTGGTGATATGATTGCTTTGGTAATTGCCTAAGTTAGCAAAATTCTTCTCGGCTAAAACTGGGACCTCAACAAGAATTGTCTCGGCTAAAACTGTCTAGGCTAAAACTGTCTCGGCTGAAACTGGTGCCTCGACTAAAATTGTCTCGGCTAAAATTGGGACCTCGGCAAGAATTGTCTCAGCTAAAACTGGGACATCGGTTAAAACTGTCTCGGCTGAAACTGGTTCCATTAGGCCGTTATGGCCGTGTATGATATTCAAGTCAGGTAACAATGGATCAGTTGGGTCCAGTGAGTTGATGTAAGTGTGAAGGGCCTTCTTGTATCTATTTCTCATCAGTTTGATACTGGACCGCGTCATGGCTCCTTCTTTGACCGTTGGAATGATGCTTGGAATGTAACTTGGGTTGATGTCCACATCATTCCCTCCCTCTTCAGAAGGTTTTGACCCCAAAACTTGATCTCCTGCATCAAAATAAGACAAGTCAGCAACATTAAACGTGTGTGAGATGTTATACTCACCTGGCAAGTCAAGGCAGTAAGCATTGTCATTGATCTTGCTTAGAACTTTGAATGGGCCATCGCCTCTAGGTGAAAGCTTTGATGCATGCTTGTTTGGAAACCTCTCTGTCCTCATGTGCAAGCACACCCAATCTCCTGGTTCAAAGATCACTTCATTTCTGCCCTTGTCTGCGGCCTTCTTGTAGCCATCGGTTTTCTTCTCAATATTGGTCTTGGCCATCTCATATAGCTTTTTAAAGAGCTCTCCACGTCTTAAGACATCTAGATTAACATGTTCTACATGTGCTATGGGCCTTAAATCAACTGGAGACAAATGATTAGTATCATAAATAACCTCGAAAGGTGACAGCTTAGTAGCCGAATGTCTTGCTCGGTTATAAGCAAATTCCACAAATGGTATACAATCTAACCAAGTCTTCATATTTTTGCCAAGAGCGGCTCTAAGTAAAGTGGAAAGAGTACAATTTACCACTTCAGTTTGACCATCTGTTTGTGGATGGCAAGTCGTAGAAAACAAAAGTTTTGTTCTTAACTTCTTCCACAAGGTTATCCAAAAGTGACTCAAGAATTTTGTGTCATAGTCAGAAATGATAGTCCTCGGGATCCCATGCAAACGCACCACCTCCTTGAAGAACAAGTTAGCAATCTGAGTTGCATCAATGGTCTTCTCACATGGTATGAAGTGCGCCATCTTTGAAAATCGATCAACGACAACAAAGATAGAGTCTTTGTGTCTGATCTTGGGTAGACCTAAGACAAAATCCATGGACATGTCTACCCAAGGGGCATTAGGTATAGGTAAAGGCATGTAAAGACCGTGAGGATGTGACCTGGATTTGGATTTGTGGCATTGGATGCATCTTGCGCAGAAACGCTCCACATCTCTCTTCAAATATGGCCAATAGAAATGATCCATCTATACTGCCAAGGTCTTGTCCACTCCGAAATACCCCATTAGACCTCCTCCATGTGCTTCACTAAGCACTAGCTCCCTCATGGATCCCTGTGGAATACACAAACGCTTATCTCGAAATAAAAAGCCATCTTGTAAGTAAAAAAAATCGTGGGGTCCTTTGCAACACTCTTGGTAGCTCTCACCGAGCTCAGGGTCGTCCTTGTATTGTTTCTTGATATGCTCAAACCCTAGCACTTTAGCTTCCATTGTTGCAATCATCGCATGTCTCCGAGACAATGCATCCGCGACCACGTTCTCCTTGGCCTTCTTGTATTTTATGACATATGGGAAAGTCTCCACAAATTCTAACCACTTAGCATGCCTCCTATTAAGTGATGTTTGGCCACGCAAATGCTTCAAGTTCTCATGATCTGTATGTATAATGAATTCCTTGGAAAGCAAGTAATGCTGCCACGTCTCTAATGCTCTAACCAAAGCATAGAGTTCTTTGTCGTAGGTTGGGTAGTTGAGGGTGGCTCCACTCAACTTCTCACTGAAGTATGATACTAGCCTTTTCTTTTGGTGTAGCATTGCTCCAATTCCCAATCAAGAAGCATCACACTCCACTTCAAACATTTCGTCAAAATCAGGCAATGCTAGTGATATATCATGGTTTTTACCCTTTTTAGGCCATATATCAGTCCGTTTTATAGAGTCTTTATTCTATTTCGTAGTATTTTAGAGTCTTTTACAGGTTTTAGCACATTTGGAGCATAATTGGAGATATTGAAGCTTTCTGGAGCATTTTGGAGCAAAGCTGAAGATCGTGTTGCTGAGTACCCGATTTCACGTCGAGCATCGATCGATACCTCCGTGGTATCGATCGACACTCATCGAGGCAGACACGACCCGCGACTTTAATGAAGAGTTGAAGAATTGTAACTTGGTCCAGACGTCTTTAATATTTACAAGAAGACCCCAATTCGTGATTTAGGTTATTTATAGGGATTTTACAGCCACTTTGTTGGCTATGCTTTATTCTACTTTCATTCTACTTTGGTTTTTGGGAGAGACAACTTTAAACTCCTGTTTTTATTGATTTCTTTGATGATCTATTCAATCATGTTGTTTTCAATCTCCATGTCTGAGTAGATCCACTTTAGGTTCAGGGTTCTCATAAGGGTTTTCTCTTAATGCTAGGTTGATTAGTTTATTAGGATTCACCATCTGAATTAGTTCTTCGCTTAGGTTGTGTTCAAAGCTTGTTCTAGATTAGCTACCTAGAATATAGATCTTAGGATAATTGATTAGGCACGACAGTGCGATTAATTACCTGATAGAACCTAAGGTGAGCAAATTGATTATTCGCAAAGAAATTTGGTTTAATTGATTTGTGAACATATCAAACCTGAAATTAAAGCTGATTTATTCTTAGGAATTTGCAAAGAGATTTGGGATTATGAAGTTTAGATTTAGACAATTCTCGCAACGACAGTTGGTTAATTATACTTTAGTGATTTGAGTTCAAAACCGCGCTAAATCTGAATCCTGTTAATTAGTTTATCTGCATTCATTGATTTCCTGAGAAATACCCTGGGCCTATATTTTCCTCCATCGAAGGCCTATATTTTCCAGAAAGGAACTAAGGATGCAAGCGCTATTACCTGGCAGACATACATGCCATGCCAACAAACACGGCCTTCACTGCTTGAGCAATCATATAGTCACATAAAGCCAAAAAGGATCACTAAGATTGCTAGTTTTAGTTTTGGTAAATGCAGCTTTACCGGAACTCTGAAAATTCAAGATTTTTGCGGCGGTTGACTGACGCTTTTGTTCCTCGTCCGTCCTCCACAATATCCTTTCAAGAAATAAGCACTCAGAAACCATCATGCCAACACAACTTTCACATACCATTTCAAAACAAAACTTCTGAAACAAATCTCATACAAAATTTGTAATTCGAGAAAGGAATATAAACCCGCAACGAAAACCATATGACCATTTTGTCAGCCTTGGATGGACTCAACTGAACCCATCAATATAAACCCATGTCAAAAGGTTTTTTCTTTTTCTTTATGCAATAACAATGTTTTCAAAGATCACTAATAAATGGTAAAATGGCATAGAAACAATGATTCTGAAGATGGGAATTCAGCAAATGAGCCTTTCTTCAGATGGTTTCCCCTTACTAACAAGGTAAAAGCTTAAGAAAACATGCAAGAAAAAAAACCACTCATGAGCTATGGAACTTATCCGAATATACAACACATGGGATTTGACGTATAAAAAATCCAATAATTTATTGTTTCTTCTTGAATTTGTCTGAACACACAATCCAACAATCTCCACATTAACTTGAGATTTCTTGTGATTTTTTCATTGACTTATTTCAAACCACAATCCAACATTTCATATGGAGAAAAAAATCAATTACAAATTTTCCTAAGAAAGAAAATAAAAGTGGGCATAAGCCTGATTGAGAAACGGATGAGATGCGAGAGAACAACATCCTCTATCTCATTCTCTTATTCCTTTCTTTTTTTTTTGTTTGTTAAAAGCAAATTTTGAAAGCAACATTCACGTTGAACCATTGAATTAGGGAGTAGTCCACTCTGTAGCACTTTGATGCATTCCTATCAGTGATATCAATTCTTCAATACCTTTACTTTTTTTTCTTCTTATTTTGTTTAAATACCTTTGATTTTATTCCGATTTTTTTGTTTATATTAGAATTTTATTTATAATGAAAATAAGACATCATATGTTTAGGGATCTATATACATCCATATTCNAATTTTATTTATAATGAAAATAAGACATCATATGTTTAGGGATCTATATACTGTATACATCCATATTCCATACGACGTCGTTTTAATCTAGGTTATTTTTTATTCTATATAAAGGTCTCGAGCTCTGAAGTTTTCTATATAGTTTTCATTTCCGCCGCAAACAAAAAAAAATCAAAAATCAAAACCGCCGATTATATCCTCTGAGAATTCATTTGAGATTTTGATCACATGAAAGAAGAGAGATCTCACATCCAGTAAAGCATTCACAAAGGGTATGTTTTATTAAAAATATATATTCTTAAGATTTTGGATTTCATCTTAAGTTTTCAAATACTTAAATAATGTTTTGGTGCTTGCATGTTATCAGTTCTTTGATCATCTCAACTTTTCCATGTTCTTTTTTATTTATTTTTATTGTTAGTTGTTTTGGATTAGATAGATAGAGTTTTAGATATAAATATAAAAAGATATGTTAATAAGTTGTTGTATAGATAATATCATCTCATTTAATATTGGTAAATATAGGTTTTCCAGATTTTTAAAAACAAATGCTATTACTACGAAGATTTTATTGTATCTTGATTTATCATAGAGGAAAAAGAGCAAATCTCTCNTGTTTTTATAAACACTCAATATTTAATTGTATATCTCCTTAGTCTTAATACATAAATAATACAAGGTTTAAAAGAAAATTGTATATTTATCATTTTCGTATCACATAACCAATACATCTAAATAGAAAAACATAAATTGTGTTTAAAATATCTTATTATATAAAGCATAATGTTTTAAAGTTGATAACTCGCACGATCGCAACACGTGTCAAGTTAATTGATCATATTCTAACATGTGTTAAGAAAAACTTCCAATTTTTTTTACTAATCTTATAAATGATTCCTAATCCTATAAGATAAAATTACTAAACAAAAAGGAAAAAAATATAAATTGATCCTAAAAACAAAATTTAATAAAAATAGGAAAAATCAAAAATTTATAATGAAAAAAAATTAAAATCGATTAATAACCAATTAATAAAAACATAAAATTTTGGAAAGATTAATAATCGATCCATAATCCTAAATGGTAAAGTTAATTAACAAAAAGAAAAATATAAAAAGGAGAACATAAAAATTTGGAAAAATTAATATTTGATTCATAATCTTAAAAGCTAAAGTTAATTAAAAAGAAAAAAAAATACAAAATCTACATTTATCCTAAACGACAAAGTTAATAAAAAGGAAAAAAAAAATCTTAGTTTTTCTATTTAAATTAAGGAAATAAAACAATGGATAACTAATCCTAAAAGAAAAAAAAACTTTATTTTTTCACCTCTATATAAATAATTTGGTAGTATATGCCAATTACATACCAAAAATCAAAAGTCAAATAATCGTTTACAAAGCTATTTAGTGTATATGCTCCACTAAATTCTTCTTTCATAGTATATATTTATTTCATAGGAAACTTTATTTATAAAATTTTATGTTCTTTATTTTCAAAGATGATTTAATTTTGTTTTCATTTTTTAGTTTTTTACGGGTTATAAAATATCTTATTACAAACCCGCATATATGCGGGTCCTAATCTACTCAAATATAAAGTATAATTAGAGAACATATAATTATGAGGGAATATAGAATTAAAAAATAAAATTTCATTCGAAAAACAAAGCAATAAAAAAGTCTAGTTAAATGAAGAAGCAATATAAAAATACTTGCACTAGAATATAGCAAAGTTTACTCTCTCTTTTTTTTTTTGTTAAAAAGTTTACTCTCTCTTTTTGGTGCAAATAAAATTTATATTGAATATTAACTTAGGATTACAACAAAAGAATACATGGAGTTCTTTACCAAAGAATCTGTTTCTCGATTGTTTTATCTTGATACATAATTGAAAGAAAATTCATGTAAAAGATAAGATAGATGGTTGAAATTTTACATAACACCATGAAGCCCTTCTGAATGGGCATCAGAATTGATCGATTTGATAAAATTTTGTGTGTCAAAGACCACCATCAGATTATCGATCTTCAGCTTTTGCTTGAGTACCGATATTAACACTAGTCTTTATGTCATTAAAGGCTAGGGAACATTGCTTTGAGCTTCTGATTCCATCCAGGTAGAACTTTCAAATACACGCTCCATAAAAGAGGAGATTTGTGGTATAGATCTCTCCATAGAGGAGATAAAGTGGAAGTGATATCTTCATTGAATAGCAAATTGGTGGAAGCAATTTCTCCTCAAAGAAGGAATTAGATGGAATCGATCTCTGGATCTGGAGGTTCTGATGGAGGAGAGTCCAAAATTGGTAGATCTTGCGAAAAAAAAGCCATGGGAAACTGAAAGAGTTCGATGGAAGGAAGATAAATATTCGCCAACGGCATGAGACCAATTGACTGGCGGATGGCAACAAAAAAACGCCTCAACCGCTGCCTCTACCGCCATAACAACTTCAAGTAGCGGGAACGAACAAAATGCCTCCACCGCCAAAGTGGGAATGATATTTTTTTTCAAGATAAAAAGTTACAAAACGGAGCTTTTGGGTTGTTCAGAAATGTAGTTAACAATAACACTCTAATGCAGTTTAAAATCACATCTTTAAAGAGTTTATGAGTCAACGTTTTTATCTCTGCTTATCAGAATCATGTTCTTATTATGTGCTCGCAGCCCTAAATTATAACTACGACTCAAGAATAGTTTTTGCTTTCCTCTTTGCTTGGAGCTGTTTCATCCTATAAAACATAAGATTCATAAAAAAATTTAGATGCAAATAAGAATATGAAAAACGCATGAAAAAACTACCATTGATTGAAGTTCAAGAAAAGCACAATACAACATCATGCTATGAAAGTGTTTAATTGTATTTGTAACACTGAGAAATTCCAAATTATGTAATTTCAAGTGAAGCAAAAATTATTTATATTGTTAATATGTGCTTTACTTGCAGATTTTGTTCATACATATATGATTTTAAGATTGATCAAGCAATTTTAAAATTTAAAATGCTTCATGGTACCCTTAATAAATTTTTTGAGCTTATAAGCCTAAGAGAGAGATAAAATAATTTACCTTTTGATAGATAAGTAATTCTCTATCTTTGGTTTATGCTAAGATATAAACGCAAACGATTTTTCATGAGGACATACTTCACTCCAGCTTCCTAAATCTGTACACAAACCTAGGAAATATATTAAAGTTACTATAACTCTTCTTCAAGACAAAACAAAGAGTTTGTATGTTTTTCACACCTTGAAGAAACATGTTTGGTTCTTCGTTGTGGTACGAGTTTAATTTCCAGAGAATAAGACCATGTCATCCAGTTCAACCAAGTTGGTTCTAAGAGCATCATCACATCCTTGACTCACTGCAAAAACAATTAGAACAATAAGCCTCTAAACATATGATCATTATTATTATAAAGAATCACATGAGTTTAGATTTGTACTTTTAGATAGCATTTCTATTGTATTTTGCATTTCAGAATGAACTTCTTCAACATTCATTTGTGATACAATTGCAATCCGTTTTTCACTCGTCAACAAAATCCCATTATTCTCTGTTATAATTTTTCCCAACTCACCTTGTAAGCTTTGCTCCAGTTGTTTTACCTACAACATAAAGGTTTTAGAATGAATAAAGTGTTTTCAAACTTAAATTGTAAAGACTAATTATATTTTACGGTTATCTTATTTTCTTGCTGCATTCAACGTTTCTTTTGCTTCCTTTTTCCTTTCAATAGATTCATCAATGCAATTCCTCATCACCATAAATATTTTATCTCAACTTGTTAACTCTCAAGCACCATAAAAATCAAGAGAATAATGCATTCAATATATGTATATGGAACACTTGGCATATCGTAAGTTATAGTGATATATAATCATATATATTGAATCAATTATTCTTTTGATTTTTATGGTTCTTGAGAGTTTATATGTTGTGATAAAATAGTAAGGGTGATTAGGAATTACATTGATGAGTCTGTTGAAAGTAAAAAGGAAGTAAAAAAATGTTGAATGCATCAAAAAGTAAGGCAAACGTAAAATATACTTAGTCTTTGCAATTTAAGTTTGACAACACTTGATTAATTCTATAACTTTTCTGTTGTAGGTGAAACAACTGGAGCATAAGTCACGAGGTGAGTTGGACAAAGCTGTAACAGAGAATAATGAAATTTCATTGACGAGAGAAAAACGGCTTGCAATTGTAGTACAAATGAATGCTGAAGAAGTTCATTCCGAAATGCAAAACGCAATAGAAATGCTATCTAAAATTACAAATCTAAACTCATGTGATTCTTTATAACAATGATCATATGTTTAGTAGCTTATTGTTCTAACTGTTGTTTGTAGTGAGTCAAGGATGTGATGATGCTCTTAGAACCAACCCGGTCAAACCAGATGACAATGATCTTATTTTCTGAAAATTGAAGTCGTACAACAACGAAGAACCAGACATGTTTCTTCAAGATGTGAATAACATACAAAATCTTTGTTTTGTCTTGAAGAATATTTATATTAACTTTAATCTATTTCCTATATTTGTGTGCAGATCAATGAAACTGGAGTGAAGTATGTTCTCATGGAAAATTGTTTGCGTTTAAGCTCATAACCAGAGATAAAGAATTACTTCTCTTTCAAAAAGTAAATCATTTTATCTCTCTTTTAAGCTTATAAACTCAAGAAATTTATTTAGGGGATCATAAAGCATTTTAGGTTTTAAAATTGATTGTTCAATCTCAAATCACATCTATATGTAAAAAACCTGCAAGTAAAGCACATACAAGTAAGTTATGCTTCATTTGAAATTACAGACTTTGGAATCTCTATGTGTTATAAATACAATCAAACACTTTCTTAGCATGGCTTTTTATTGTCTTTTTCTTGAACTTTAATTTGTTCATGGGTTTTTCATTTTCTGATTTGCATCTTGATTCTTCTTATGAATCCAATGTTTTATAGGATGAAACGGTTCTGAGCAAAGTGGAAAGAAAAAACTAATCTTGAGACGTAGTGATGATTTTCTTTTTAGCTGCAAGCACATATCAAGAACATGATTCTCATAAGCAGAGGTAAAAATGCTGACTCATAAACTCTTTAAATATGCGATTTTAAATTGCATATAAGTATATGATTTGTTGTTGTTAACTACATTTCTGAACAACCTAAAAGCTATGTTTTGTAACTTTTTATCTTAAGAAATAAAAACCATTCCAACTTTGGCGATGGAGGCGTTTTGTTCGTTCCCGCTACTTGAAGTTGTTGTGGCGGTAGCAGCGGCTTTTGAGGTGGACACGGTTGAGATGTACAACCATTTTCTTGTGAATTCAGTACATTGATCGAAAGACTTGGCTTTGAGGAAGAAGCATAATTTTTTCACATAATTGCGATGAAAGCGTCTGCAGATTAGTTTCTGGCAAATACATTGTGTGAAGATGTTTGTTTGAAAACTGAGCAAGCGGTAGAAGCAGTGGCGGTGGGTGAGAAGAGATTCCAAAAACTTTGTGGAACATTCTGAAATTTCCAATTTATGGGAAAGTTTGTCACTTGCCGGTTGAGTTAGAGTACAAGGCCTTGTGGGCGGTGAAACTTCTCAACTTCGACCTAAAGACCGCACAAGAGAGGCGGTTGATTCAACTCCAAGAGTTAGACGAGATTAGGCTAGAGGCCTATGAGAGCTCGAGGATCTACAAGGAACAGACCAAAGCGTTCCATGACAAGAAGATCTTGCGTAAGGACTTCAAAGTTGGAGACTTAGTGCTATTGTTCAACTCCCGGTTGAAGCTTTTTCCCGCGAAGCTCAAGTCAAGATAGTCCAGACCATTTGAGATCAAGGAAGTGAGGCCATATGGGGCCGTGGTGCTTGTGAACAAAAGTGGGAGCAAACGGCCAAAGACTCAAACCATACTGTGCTAAGGAAATCATTGAAGAGGGAGGCTCGATTCCTCTCGATGATGTTCCCCTCGCTTGAATGCGGTAACCAACGTCGAACTTAGTGACGTAAAACAAAGTGCTCTTGGGAGACACCCCAAGCTTATCATTGTATATACCTTTATTTTATCTCTTTTTCTATCTTTGCTAGATCTTTTTGATGTTTTTGTTAAGTGTGCATAGGGGTTCCAAGGTCAAGGAGCAATACCGACGAGTGATACCGATATCATTTGGCAATACCGACGTCAAATACCGACGAGTGATGTCGGTATAGACTTGCCGAAGGGAGAAAGGACCAATACCAACGTCACAAATCGGTACAACATGTCGGTATGGAAACAGAAGGAATATCTCCTTAGCATCGATATGTTGTACCGAGGAGTGACATCGGTATAGCAACACCGATGCTCAATACCGATCACAGACATCGGTATCGACAGTGCCAAGGAACCAATACCGACGTCACAAATCGATACAACAAATCGATATGGAAACGGAAGGAAAATCTCTTTAGCACCGATCTGTTGCACCGAGGAGAGACATCGGTATGGCCATACCGATGCTCAATACCGAGGAGTGACATCAGTATGGCCATACCGATGCTCAATACCGAGGAGTGACATCGGTATTCAATGAGAAATTTTTAAAAATCAGTCAATACCGAGGTACAATACCGACGAGTGACCTCGGTATTGACCATTTTTATTGAAATTCGTTGACCGACCCTGTACCCGCTCAGGTAAGATCCGACCGACCCGGTAAGTCTCTTCTTTCCCTTCTTCTTCCACGTGAAACCCCTCTTCTTTCTCAACCTAGTTTCACAATTTCAAGAGCAATTTTTTCACATCTCCCTCTTTTCTCAATCAAATTTCACGATTCCAAGCCCCACAATCTCGATTTTTACAGATTTTCTTTTGATTTATCATCATTCCAAGCATTTCATCCCAATCCCCCAAGGTATTCATCAATTAAATTTTAGAAAAAACCATAGTTTTGTTCTTAAGAAAATATTGCTTGAATATGGTTTGGTATTGCTTTTCACTTGTACAAATACCTTGGGGATGGTTTTCTATGCTTGAACTTGATGATTCATGTGCCAATTGTTGATAGTTTAATGAAAATTTGAGGAATTGGAATTTTGAGACGAATTAGAATTAGGGATTGTGCGTTGGAAAAATTTGCTTGCTAAGTGTGAATTGTTACCTTGCTCATTGCTCTTGCTCATCTTTTGGATAACCTTTGTTGTTTGGAGAAGCAATTGTACCTATGCTCACAAATTGTTTTGAGGATATTTGTAGGTACACTGACCGACAAAGGCGCTCCATCGACACGGGCACAGACCAAGGTTTCAACGGTTGGAAAAGGAAAAGGAATTGCCAAAGCTTCCGCCGCGGAAAAAGGGAAAGGAATTGCCAAGAGTACCAAGGCAAAGGCTAAGACCGCGGATACGAGCTCCAAATCCAAGAAAACGGCCAAAGGCAAAAGCAAGAGAGTTGAGGAAGTCGAAGAAGAGGTTGAGAGTGAGTGCTCAAGTGGAGAAATCCCGGAAGTGCAACGAGCAAAGCCAAACGAGCAAGAGTACTTCGAAAAGTTTTATCAAATGAAGTTCGAGCAAGGCAAGTTCGTTGATGAGGAGATGATGGATAAGATGGGAATAAGTGATGACGTGTGGGCTCTTTTCGAGAATATGGGGCTAAGGAAGTTCATGAGCATGAAGTATGAAGCTTTCAAGGCGCTTTCTACCATGTTCCTAGCCACCATTCGAGCTAAGTTCTATGAAACGGATGATAAGAATTCCGGGTTTGGAGTCTTGAAATTCCTACTTATGGACATCACTCACCAAGTCACTTTCCATGAGCTTTGCGAGATATTCGGGTTCAAGAAAGAAGGGACCTACGGTGGGCAATACTTTGATTATCCGAGGCTCGAGCTCCGTAATCTTTGGGCAACGATTGCATCCAGAGAATTTAAGGCCGGTGACTCTAAGAATGCAAGCATACGGCACCCGGCTCTTTGCTATGCGTACAAGGCGTTGGTCCACAATTTCTATCACAAAGTGGAGATTGACACGGTTACTACGGAGGAAATGGAGTTGTTGGGGCTCGGTCTAAAGCCCATTCTCCCCACTCTCCGCAATGGTAGAGCGTTCGAGGGGCCGGAGAGACTTCCTTGTCTCGTGACGCTCTTGGTGAGACACTGGTTTGCTTACCGCAATTTGGCTTGGAAGACAAAGTCGAAGAAGGCCGCCATTTGCATCGGATGGATCATAACGCATATTGTCTTGGCAAAGGGCATCAAGGTCTCGGTTAGCGTTAATGAGTGGAAGTCATTGGGTGCGGCCTATCTTTCGAAGACTAGGTTCTTCAAGGGACTTATCGACGGCAAGATAGCTTACAACCTCCAACTCACCGAGACATCTATTGCACAAGTCCTTTTGCCTAATCCCGCGCTCACCAACTTCAATGATCCGAGGAACATCATGTTTATCCCTCCTCAAGAGTACATCTACAACCCCACCTCCAATCCGCCTATGCAAGCATTCCGCAAGAGAGCACAAAGGAGAACCATTACCGACGAATCTCTTGATCTCGACGAGGAGGTGCCAAATGAGTCGTCACCCGAAACCATGTACGGTAGTGAGCGCTACCACTTTGACCCTTATGATGGGGCTATTACTAACGCGGCTACAAGACACGCTCACAACCAAACTCGTCTCTTACATCGCATGTGCAAGTGGCAAAACAACAACATGAAGAAGATGGTCAAGACGATCAAGTCTTTGAAGAAGACAGTTAAAGCCATGGGTCGAACCATCAATGAGCTCAAAGACGGAGGTTGCAGAGCGAGTTCCTCAAGGACTGGTGAAGGAGGAGATGTCGTCATAGGCACCACTCTCGCACCTCAAGGAGGAGATAGAGAATTGGTCATAAGCACTAGCCGACCCACGGCCCGAGCGGATAAAGCAACAAATAGGAGAGCGATGCGGTCCCCGTCTCCCGTCTCAAGTAATCCATCTTACTCGATGGGGTCTCTCGAAGTTTTTAGGTACGAGTCCAAAACTCTTGTATATATTTATCTTTTATTTTGAGTCTTGCATTGTCTAGTTTTCTCTTGTTTTTGGTCCTTTCCTTAGGTTTATTTCACACCGAGACGGTGTGATTTAAGTTTGGGGGAGGGACCGGTATCTAATGTCATTTGTTTTGATCTTATTTTCAATTTCGTTTTTCGAGTCTCATGCATCTCATGGATTCATCTAAGGCGTAGAAAAAACTAAAAAAATAAAAAATTTGAAAACACAAAAAGAAGTCATTTAGTGTGCATATAGGATCGAGTCTAGTAGCATATAGGTTGTATTGCACGTGCATACGGAGCAATGATGATTTTTCCTCATTAAGGCAGCACCTAAAGAAATTGATTCGTTCGTAGTTGTTTGATGCATCTAGGCAAGTTTTAAAGTAAAGACGAACCATTTTTAGATCTCATGCTTCATCATACTTGCCTTGGTTGAAACAAGCTTGAATTGCATCCAACTCCATCTAAGTGATAACCCTAATCTTGACTTGTAAATATTGTGTTTATGCATTTTTGAATGAATTCGTGGATCACATATACATATTTGGATAATCTTTTCCCTTTCTACCACTCTTGTTTATCCAAGTAGCCATATCCCATCATTGGAATGGTTTCCCCTACCTTAACCTCAACCTCCTTTCTAGCCATTGTTATTAGTGTGTGAATTGTGAGGCCTTTCTTTCGAACGAACTTGGCAAAACATGTTAGGTTTACGGTGACAAGAGGGAATTCTCATATAGACTTAGCTCCAACATCACGGAGTTATCCTAGGAATAGGCTAGTTAGGATGACGGGTATTTGTTCAAGTTTGGGGGAAACGGTTTTAAAACTTGGTGATTGATATGCTCAATTTAATACCCTAACAGTACTAAAGCAGTAGTTGTAATATAGCTAGGGGTCGAACCACAAAGACTCACAGAGATGCACAATAGATTGTATAGTTGATAATTAAGCTAAGCCAAACAGATGTAATTAAAAGCAATGCAGAAATTAAAGGAGTTGTAATTCGATTGGGAAAATATAGGCCCAGGGTTTTTCTCAGGAAATCAATGAATGCAGATAAACTAACTAACATGATTCAGATTTAGCGCAGTTCTTGAACTCAAATCACTAAGGTATAATTAACCAACTGTCGTTGCGAGAATTATCTAAATCTAAATCCTAGGAATTCCAAATCTTTTTGCGAATCCTAAAGTCTAATATCAGGTTTGATATGTTCACAAATCAGTTAAACCAAATCTCTTTGAGAATAATCAATTTGCTCACCTAGGTTCTATCAGGTAATTAATCGCACTCTCGTGCCTAATCAATTATCCTAAGATCTAAGTTCCAGATTCGTCAACCTAGAATTAGCTTTGAACACAACCTAAGCGAAGAACTAATTCAGATGGTGAATCCTAATAAACTAATCAACCTAGCATTCAAAGAAATACTTTATGAGAAAACCCTAAATCTAAAGTGGATCTACTCAGACATGGAGAATGAAACAATCACCATGTTTGAATAAATCATCAATAGAATATAAAGAAGGGTTTATAGATCTGATCTCAGACGAAGGGAGATTCAGACTTGTCTCTCTAAAACCAAAGTAATCAAAGCAATACAAAATAAAGCATAGCCTAAACAGATGGCTGTAAAATACTATTTATAACCTAAATCACGACTTGGGGTCTTCTTGTAATTATTAAAGACTTCTGGGCACTTTTTGCAATTCTTTAAGTCTTGGAAAACTCGCGGGTCGTGTCTTGCTGCGATGGGTATCGATCGATACCAGGGGGTATCGATCGATGCTTGTCGTGAAATCAGGTATTCAGCAACACGAACTTCAGCCCTTGCACCACATTGCTCCAGAAAGCTCCAATAACTTCAGCCCTAAGACCTGTAAAAGACTCTAAAATACTACAAAAAACTAGAAAGACTCTATAAAAGGGACTTATATCATGGTCTAAACAGGGTAAAAACCATGATATATCAACTCCCCCAGACTTAGCCTTTGCTTGCCCACAAGAAATTAGAAGACTAAACCAGAGAAAGAGGTTTGAAAACGCGGAGACTCACCTGTTCATGAACCATCGAAAAGATCCTTTTTCCAAGTACCCAAATGTCACCAAATCAGCTTTTGATCTAACCACCATGTACTTCTCCGTAGACATTCGCAGCTTTTCCAGACTCCACACATTATCCCACAGCATTGTTCAAATAAAGCCATCCTCGCCAGTTTCATCGCTGCAGCCAATGTTCAAGAACCTTCTAGATTCTTTACCAGACAATATCATGACAAGGAACCACCCTTTTTCACACTTTTTGTATCAATTTCTCTCCCCCAGACTTATTTCTTATTATGTTCTCTTTTTTTATTTTCAGCTTTGCATATACACATTAAGGTATGAGACGCGAGTATTGATGGTGTTTGCCACCAAATCCCCGGTTCTTTCCTCTCTATGTATCAAAGGATGTAGGCGAATAATGGCATCATAGGAAAATCCTAGCCTCGCTTCCAATCCTCTGTGTGATCATTCCCTCTTAAGTAGAATAATGGGATCGCTGAAAATTTTCCTAACCCTCTACTCAGAAGAAAATCATTTCAATCTTTTATGCTCTTATCTATCAACTTATAACAGGGGAGAGTGATACCATAACTCTAAACACATGGGTTCCTTTATCAGATATGAATGATGAATCAAGCTCTATAAACACTAACCACATTGATGAAGTGCAATAATTTGGCTCAGGCTTCAGAAGAACTCTGCTGGAGACATGGATATTTTCTAGTTAACTGGTTAGTCTTTGGATTTTTCATTAGTCGATCCAGAACTGATCCTGTAACACTATGCACTCAAAAACAAAATCAAATCAATAGGTTCAAGCACAGGATCATTATCTCCAACAAGTTTTGACTCAATAAAAGCAATTTTGACTCAATAAAACGACTGACTCTAAGAAAAACAAAAACATTGCCAGCAGACACCTCTCCCAGACTTGAACAACACTGTCCCCAGTGTTATCTAGCCTAGAGTCAGTGAAAAAAAACAAAATAACAGAATAAAATTGGGAAAAACAAGAAGTTACCTTGCTGGAACGTTGAGTATCGACCGACACACAACCTGTATCGATCGATACAGGCTTAAATCGACACAGAATTTCATCATTGCTCGCAGGGTATCGATCGATACCCTGGCGATTTCGTCAAGGCCAGTTCAGCTTCTCCTCGTTTGCTCCAATCTGATTCACTCAAGACACAAAAACGAAAAATAAAAGAAATAAAAGACTCACCAGTGGGTTGCCTCCCACCAAGCGCTCGTTTAACGTCAATAGCTTGACTGTAACGCCCTTCAGGCTGGATAAGAGTGAGAGCTTGCCCCAAAACAGGCTCCACAACTCGACATTGCTATCTTCAGAGTTCTGCTCAACATGCCTTGCACAAACTCCTGTCCTTTCTCTTTCAGCTCCGAGGTAAGAAGTACTCTAGCCTTAGAGAATGGTCTGGAGGCTCCTTTGCACTTCACCTTGTACTCAATCGAATCTCCATTACACTTCTGAGGTATCAAAGTGACATGGGGATTCTCAACCTTCTTCCTCTTGGCCTTCTTCTTTGTTGCCTTAGCCTTCTTGACAACTTCCTTGGGGATGTTGGGCGGTTCAGCTGAAATGTCTGCGATAGTTGGCTCATCAGGAGGCTCTTTCAAAAGATATGATATCAATGTCTCTCCTATTACAGCATTGATGCAAGAGACACGTCCGGGAGTTCCTCAAGGGATGGCTTTGTAGTACACCTCCTTGTCAATGTATGAGAATGAGATGTGTTTGCTGGGTGTATCCATAATCGCACCAACTGTAGCCATGAACGATCTTCCGAGAATCAATCGCGTACGAGATTTTGCATTCATCTCCACGACCTGAAAGTCAGTAGGAACCAGGTAATCTCCTATTGTTATCATCAAATCAGCAATCGCTCCATATGGAAGAGAGGTGGAATCGTTCGCGAACGTGATAGATGTCTTTGGAGGTTGAATATCAGCTCCCAATCTCTCTGCAATTGCCCTGGACATAACATTGACGCAGGCTCCTGAGTCAACGAGAGACTCTTTGAATTCAACTATAGAGATAGAGCATGGAACTGAGAAGATCCCTGGGTCTTCCCTCTTGGTCAACTGTTGATATATCATGGTTTTTACCCTGTTTAGGCCATGATATAAGTCCTTTTTATAGAGTCTTTCTAGTGTTTTGTAGTGTTTTAGAGTCTTTTACAGGTCATAGCACGTTTGGAGGATTATTGGAAGTATTGGAGCTTTCTGGAGCAGTTTGGAGCAGAGCTAAAGATCGTGTTGCTGAGTACCTGTTTTCACGGCCAGTATCGATCGATACCCCCTGGTATCGATCGATACCCATCGCAGCAAGACACGACCCGCGAGTTTTCCAAGACTTGAAGAATTGCAAAAGTGCCCAGAAGTCTTTAATAATTACAAGAAGACCCCAAGTCGTGTTTTAGGTTATAAATAGGAGTTTTCAGCCACCTGTTTAGGCTATGCCTTTTTAAGCTTTATTTTAGAATATTTTGGTTGTGAGAAACAAGTCTGAATCTCCCTTCGTCCGAGATCAGATCTCTAAACCTTTTTGATTTTTTATTTGATGATTTATTCAGTTATGTCTATTGATTCAATTGCCATGTCTGAGTAGATCCACCTTAGGTTTAGGGTTTTCTCATAAAGGATTTCTCTGAATGCTAGGTTAATTATCTGTTTAGGATACACCATCTGAATTAGTTCTTCGCTTAGGTTGTGTTCAAAGCTAATTCTAGGTTGACGAATCTAGAATTTAGATCTTAGGATAATTGATTAGGCACGACAGTGCAATTAATTACCTGATAGAACCTAAGTGAGCAAATCGGTTATTCGCAAAGAAATTTGGTTTAATTGATTTGTGAACATATCAAACCTGTTATTAAAGCTGATTTAGACTTTAGGATTCGCAAAGAAATTTGGAATTCCTAGGATTTAGATTTAGATAATTCTCGCAACGACAGTTGGTCAATTATACTTTAGTGATTTGAGTTCTAGAACTGCGCTAAATCTGAATCCTGTTAGTTAGTTTATCTGCATTCATTGATTTCCTGAGAAAAACCCTGAGCCTATATTTCCCAATTGATCACAACTCTCTTTTATTTTCTGCACTGTTTTTAATTACAATTGTTTGGCTTAGCTTGATTCTATTCTATATAATCTATTGTGCGTTTCTGTGAGTCTTCTGTGGTTCGACCCCTAGCTATATTACAACTACTGCTTTAGTACTGTTAGGGTATTAAATTGAGCATATCAACTGTCTCAGCGGAGGTGTACCTCTGGCCTTAAGGAAGAGTGCCTTGATCTCTTCCTCAGTTTCTATGCAGCCTTTGAAGTGACTTAGCAGAGGCCAATCCTCTAGAGCTTCTTCAAAAGTGAACGAATGAGGTATCCTCCGTACCCTCTTCTCAAAGCCACGCAGCTGCTTTGGAGTGATAGGATCTGTGAGGTGTTTAGGAATAGGATTCTGCTTCGTGGACTTGCGAACTCTTTCTCCGATCATCTCAGGTGTTTTCACAGTTTCTGGCTCGATATGCGAGGGGTATCGATCGACACCAGGTAAGGTATCGGTCGATACACTTGTTCTTGAAACGTTCCTGGCAGATACATCTTCATCAGAAGGAAGCTCCACATTCTGCTTACCCAGCAAAGCCTTGTATCTAGCAGCCTCCCATTCTTCCCTTGTCAGCTTAGGAACTATAGGATAAGGTATCCTGGGTATATACACTCGCTCTGCAACTACCTTAGGCACCATAGTCGAAGTCTCAGTTGTCTCCTCAGAAATCGCCTCAGTATCGACCGATACCAATGGGGTATCGATCGATACACGGGGTTTGAAAGTATCCTGTTTCAGAATTGTAACCGGCATCGATCGACACTTGGGGGTATCGATCGATGCTCTGACGATTTCAGGATCCTCATCGATATTTTCTGCACTTGAGGAGATCGCATTGACGTGTGCTCTTGGATTTTCAGTTCTCCCTGGAAGAAAACCTTCCTGCCTCTGCACAGCTGATGCGGTCTGAGCAACCTGAGTTTCCAGCTTCCTCTGGGAGAGACTGACAGCTTCAATCTTCCCATTCAGGTGGTCAATTTTCCCATTCAGGTCAGTGTACAGTGAGTCAAACTTCCCATTGAAATCCACCTGCAACTTCTGCTGTCCCTGAAGAACCTGTTCCATCATGAGTTCCATCTTATTGTCTGTGGACTTTGGAGGAATGGGTTGGTACGAAGAGTTCTCGAAATTGCTGACCCTGAAATCCTGTTGTTGTTGCTGAAGTTCCTGTTGTTGTTGTATCCAAATTGCTGACCCTGAAATCCAGAACTACCAACGTAGTTACAATCTTCCACTTCATCCTCAGCATCAAAGTGGACAGCCTTCTTCGACTTCCCAAGCAAAATATCCAGCTTCGCTTGAACTTCAGCAATCTGAGACCCATTAATTCCTGCAGCTTGCTTCTTCCCGTCGAAATCAGCATTCTTGGTGCTATTGCTAGACGCCAAGTTCTCAATCAGCACGACTGCATCATCTGGATATCTGGTGTTGAAATTCTCATTACTCGCAGTATCTAGAGCCTCTGGTATCTCCAATCGATCCCTCTGTAGAAGGTGCCCAGCAGCTGAACCTAATTGAACCCATGGTGCGGACAATCCCTCTGATATGACTTGAAACGAATCCAAGCAGCCTTGAGTCCCTCTGTTTGACCTTGAGAAAACTGGGAAATTTTGTTCCTGAGCTCTTCAGACCTCGCATCATCATAGAAGTTGCACAGGAATGCATTCTTCGTCTCTTCCCATGTAGTTAGTGAACCAGGAGTCAACTGCTTCAGCCAATAAGCAGCATCTCCACCAAGAGAGTACGGGAAGAGTTTGCAGAAAAGGTACTCATTGGGTACTCCATTGTACTTCATCCTAGTGACCAAGTCCTCGAACCTCTCGATATGATCCATGGGATGCTCATGAGGTAGGCCATGGAAAGGATTCTGACTCACGAGAGCATAGTACGCAGGCTTCAGCTCGAAGTCGTTCCTCTGAAAAGTTGGGATGCGAATCGCAGATCGATTGGCATAGAACTGATCAGGTCTGTTGTGCTCAACAAGTGTTCTACCGCGATCACCTGCAGCATTCCCAACGTTGGTGCGCCCAGCTGGCGCGACAATCTCAATAATAGCAGCAGGGACAACAACGTTTCCAGCCTCATCAAGTCGCTGCCCTCTCTCATTGCACACTTGACCATCTTGGTCTCTCAGAACTCCAGCTTCATCAGCTCTTAAAACCACTGGGTTGTTCATCCTTGATGTTTGCTTGGTCTTTCTGTTAGTGCGTTCCACAAGTGCTAGTTGTTCCAATGACAGTCCAACTAGCTGAGTGCTCTTGTTGCTTCTGGTTTCACGAACATGCATACACTTGCAAACAAAACACTAAACAAGGCACGTAAGTAACCAAAAAAAAAAATACGTTGAGTATCGATCGATACCAAGTGGTGTCGATCGATACCAACAAAGAAATCGCCGGAGTATCGACCGATACCCTGTTGGTATCGATCGATACTGACGGACTTAGTCGAAACTCGACAGCTAAAATCTAAGGGCAAAATTGAGTCCCCGGCAACGGCGCCAAAATTGATATGCTCAATATAATACCCTAACAGTACTAAAGTAGTAGTTGTAATATAGCTAGGGGTCGAACCACAAAGACTCACAGAGATGCACAATAGATTGTATAGTTGAGAATTAAGCTAAGCCAAACAGATGTAATTAAAAGCAATGCAGAAATTAAAGGAGTTGTAATTCGATTGGGAAAATATAGGCCCATGGTTTTTCTCAGGAAATCAATGAATGCAGATAAACTAACTAACAGGATTCAGATTTAGCGCAGTTCTTGAACTCAAATCACTAAGGTATAATTAACCAACTGTCATTGCGAGAATTATCTAAATCTAAATCCTAGGAATTCCAAATCTCTTTGCGAATCCTAAAGTCTAAATCAGCTTTAATATCAGGTTTGATATGTTCACAAATCAGTTAAACCAAATCTCTTTGCGAATAATCAATTTGCTCACCTAGGTTCTATCAGGTAATTAATCGCACTCTCGTGCCTAATCAATTATCCTAAGATCTAAGTTCCAGATTCGTCAACCTAGAATTAGCTTTGAACACAACCTAAGCGAAGAACTAATTCAGATGGTGAATCCTAATAAACTAATCAACCTAGCATTCAAAGAAATCCTTTATGAGAAAACCCTAAACCTAAAGTGGATCTACTCAGACATGGAGAATGAAACAATCAACATGTTTGAATAAATCATCAATAGAATATAAAGAAGGGTTTAGAGATCTGATCTCGGACGAAGGGAGATTCAGACTTGTCTCTCTAAAACCAAAGTAATCAAAGCAATACAAAATAAAACATAGTCTAAACAGATGGCTGTAAAATCCTATTTATAACCTAAATCACGACTTGGGGTATTCTTGTAATTATTAAAGACTTCTCGGCACTTTTTGCAATTTTTCAAGTCTTGGAAAACTCGCGGGTCGTGTCTTGCTGCGATGGGTATCGATCGATACCAGGGGGTATCGATCGATGCTTGTCGTGAAATCAGGTATTCAGCAACACGAACTTCAGCCCTTGCACCAGATTGCTCCAGAAAGCTCCAATAACTCCAATCAGGCTCCAAACGTGCTAAGACCTGTAAAAGACTCTAAAATACTACAAAACACTAGAAAGAATCTATAAAAGGGACTTATATCATGGTCTAAACAGGGTAAAAACCATGATATATCAGTGATCGGATATATGTGGAATGGTAATGTGGATTGGAAAAGATGAAAAAGGAGATAGGAAAAGGGGATCGAATTTACATAGATTGGTTGGTGCAAAAAGAAGATAATAAGACTAGCTCTAAAAATAAGATAGCCTAAAAGATTCAAGGAAAAAGAAGAAAGCCGAAAAGGCCAAGCATCAAAGATGAGAAGAGGCATGAACAAAAATGAAGAAAGGAAGAGCTAAGTCAAAGCAAGGAAGCACCAAACCACGACATCAAGGAAGAAGAAGTCGATCCCCAATGAGAGAAGAAGGAGTATCGAGAACACAAGTAGCATGTGTGGGTTTGAGAAGGTAAAATGCCTTAGGATAAAAAGGGTAGCTTACGATGTGGGCACGGCGGGTTAGAAGGCTTTAGGTTAGGGACACTCTAGGCACTTGGGTAGATGAGAATTCTCCCTTGTATGCATAGGTTGCCTTTTACCTTTAGCTTTTTACTAAAGTTTGTTCATTCCATAAGAGATCCTTGAACTTAATTACCCATGCATGATAATGAGATCACCTTCATCTCATAACCATACCCTTAGCCAAACGAATTTGATTTAACCTTGCATAAGCATGATTCATGGTTGCACCATTAATGAACGTTAAGGGGTTGGAGAATATGATTGCTTGCGTAGATTGGGGTTTGGATTATATGCATGATGAGATAGGAATGGCTAGCTCCTTTGGAGTAGACGCGCTTGGTGCATTTTAGAACTACAAATTTGGGCGATGAATGTGTTTCTTTTTATGTTGCTTGAGGATTTGAGCTCCCGCTCTCATATATCTTTTTCCTACTCTTATATTTGTTTGCTTGAGGGCAAGCAAAGGACTAACTTTGGGGGAATTGATATCATCATATTTTGCATCATTCTTGCATCCGTTTCGCTTAGGTTTCAAGTCATTCGCGCATAGTTCATGATATTTCTTTAGTATTTTAGTCATTTTAGGAGTTTGGTGTATCCACATCAAGTCCTAGAGAGACCTTGCATGTTTTGGATCGTGTTTTAGGTGCTTTGGAGGAGATTCGAGACACGCGGAGAGAAGACTGAGGCTATACCGATGTCACACGTCGGAATGGGTCATCGGTATTGAAGACGGAAGAATCATACCGATGTCACTGATCGGTATGACTGATCGGTACAGAAATCCGGGGGAAAGCAGCTACAATACCGACGTGCAATACCGAGGAGTGACGTCGGTATCGCGGCTTCAGGGGATTGTACTGAGGTCACTCCTCGGTGCAACTGATTGGTGCTGCTCTCGGTGGAAACCCGGGGGAAAATCCCTTAACACCGAGCTACAATACCGAGGAGTGACCTCGGTATTCATCGAAGGAACATCAAAGTATTCCCCCTAAATATCGATGTCATTGCTCGGTACCCCTCGTCGGTACACAAACCCAGGTTCAATACCGAGGTGTGGTACCGACGAGTGACCTCGGTATTGGCCGCCCAGAACACTTTTTATCCATCTAAACCGGGTCGACCCGGTTCGTCAGTATTCACTATTTATGCCCAAAAACCTAATTTTGATGGGCTAAGTCTTTTTTTAAGCAAAAACCCTCTCTAAGAGTGATTTGTAAAAGATTGATCCTTTTGATTTATGCAATTTGAGTATTGTTTTCTTGATTGAATCTATCTATCTTCTATTTTTCTAATCATCCAATCATCTTGATCATGAGTTTTGACTCTTCTTTTATTGGACTTGTTGAAACCATGATGATTAGTGAGTAGTTCTTAGAATTTGATGATGGGGTAGAGTTAGGATGATTCCAAGATTAATTTATGATGTTTCGGGTTAGATATTCTTATATCCCTTCTTGTTTAGTGTCCTTAAAACTAGATCTAGCTTGAGAAAGTGGTTTTAGATCATAAGGCATTTCATGAACACCAAGTGTTTGATGAAATGCCTTGATAAACTAAACAATAGATTTATGCTCCTAGCATATGATAATAGTTGTCTAGGGTGTATTTTTGGTTGATCCTATTTATATAAATTAATGCTTGCTAATCAATGATCCACAAACGAGAGTTTGTTAATGGATTAAGTGATTAGCATAGTGATTAATTGCTTGAAAGAGAATTAGTCAAGTTAAGGGTCTTAAGCCTAGGGATTAGCTTGCTTGTTCATTGAGCATCATGAATTGGAACTTGGATCATCTAAACTCGATTACCCCATCCTTAGATTCGCTTATATCTCTTGCATCACACTTTTGTAGTTTGATATCTCTCTTCCTTTATTTAAGTTGCTAGATTCATTAGCTAAACAACACCCTTTTTATACTTGCTTAGCTCGATTAGTGCTTTGTATTCTTGGTGTTTGGAATTAACCCATAGGATTAGATACCTCTTATACTATTTGTATACTGAGTAATTGGTCTCAAAGACTTGCAAAAAGTTTACTATCATTTATATTCCATTTCCCATAGTTTTCTTTCAGTTCTTAAGTTCTTGACTTGAGTATTTACAAGTTATAAGGTTTTGGTTCAAATCAACAGCTTCATTCAACCAAAATTAGTAGGAGAACAACTTGGTTCAATTAAAATTATAAACGAAATTTGAATAAAAATTGTAGGTTCTTAAGATAAGAGTCTTTAGTGTTAATTAACATGGGCAGATCTCGGGGAAACGCCATATTGTCCATGAACTATGATCAAATGTGACGATACATACTCAAACTATGATATCATGCATAAACATACCTCAAATTCTGTTTTTTTTTTAAATTTGTATATCCAAACTACTAAATTATGTCCAATATCTACATTAATCAAAAGGGTATTAGTCAAATCGTTAACCGTGCTGATTTGGATTGTTGAGTGAGCTGCTACATCAACAAAATCGTATACAAATGCTGAGTTAGATTCTACATTAGCGCCACATCATTAAAATATAAAAAAATAAAAAACATGAAAAACGTGTGTGCCTCACTCGATAAAGTAAGTTTGTCTGGAAAATATAAAGAATGATTGAGGTCTCATAAAGAATTGACACATACACACCCCTCTAAATGACATCTTATTTTAATAATAAAAAAATCTCATTTATCTTTTTCTTCTTATCGAATTCCTCAAAATCTCTAGAATAATAAATATGGTTGAACCTAAGAACAGCAGTAATATGGTTGAAAATCTATGTAAAGAACTAAATTATGCCCACCATTTTGTTGTAGATCCGGATGGGTTAAGTGGAGACTTAGCTATACTTTTGGATGACGGTGTTCATCTGGATTTTCTCCAATCACCAACGCTGAACTATATTGATATGTATATAACGGAAGGTGCAATCACTTTTTGCCTTACTTATGTCTATGGTAATCTAAATAAGAAAAAGGGGGAGGAAGATGATCTTTCTAGCAGAAACATGTTTATACAGAAGCAAGCCTTGGGTGGCCATGTGAGATTTTAATGATAAAAAGTAATGAAGAAAAAGAAGGAGGGGCTGTTAGACCAGAATAATCATTCACATTGTTCAGAAAGATGTTAACTGTTTCTGGCCTTCATGATCTAAAAGTGATTGGAGGAAAGTACACTTGGACTGGAAAAATGTATAAAAACTCAAGTAAATAAAACTAGAATTGGCAGAGTGGTAGCATCAGCTGATTGGCAAGATCTCTTTCCAAAAGCTTATGTGCAACTCTATCCATGGATTGGCTTAGATCACAAGCCCTTTTTACTTAACACAGAAGATAAAAAGTGAAATGGTAACAAGTTGTTTCGTTATGACAACAGGTGGAGATTTAATATGGAGTTAGAAGAGGAGTTGCGGAAAATATGGTTAAAGGACTGTAAAGATATACCTGGAGAAAAATTCAGCGAGGCTCTAAGGAAATGTAGATCAAGCCTATCCAGGTGGATATCTACTCACATCACAAATTCGTACAAGAAAATTCAAGAGCTCAAAGACAAACTTAATAAAGTGTATAGTTATACTCTAGATTATGCTCATATTGCTAATATAAAGTCTGAGCTAACTAAGGAATACATAATGGAGGAGGAGTACTGGCGACAAGATCACACAAGGTACTTCCACGCTAAAACCAAGCAAAGAAGGAGCTTTAATCGCATAACTACTATAACATATGGCAAGGGAAAAGTTTGGTTCACTGATAAAGAGATCCATAAGGTTATAGTTAATTATTTTGATGATCTCTTTACCTCTCAATGCAGCCAAAACCCAGGAAATATCTTGAACCATATCCAGCCAAGGGTTACCGAAGAATTGTCTCAATCTCACCAAGTCTGTCACGGAGGAGGAAGTTTATCATACCCTTCAACAAATGAATATAGATAAATCTCATGGCCCTGATGGCTTAACTACATGCTTCTACAAAGACCATTGACCAACTATAAAAGAAGGTGTGGTTAATTAAGTTTATTCAATGTTTTTTGATGAAGGCAAACTAGTCCTTGTAATTAACCACACATACATATGTTTCTCCAGAAATGAGTCACCATAAGGAGTTAAAGACTGTAGACCAATAAATTTGTGTAATATTGCATACAAACTTATCTCGAAGGTCTTAGCCGAAAAATTAAAACCCTAGCTTCATAATATAATCTCAGAAAACTAGTATGCTTTTATTCATGGAAGACTAATTACGGATAATGTCTTAATAGCCCATAAATTGCTACACTCTTTGCATACCAGGAATGAAACTCAACCATATATGGTTTTCAAGCTTGATATTAGTAAAGCTTTTGATAACGTTGAATGGGGTTTCTTGGAAGCAGTTATAAAGAAGCTGGGATTTGCAGAGAGATGGTGCATATGGATAATGAAGTGCATTACATCGGTTTTATATTCGGTGCTGATAAATGGTTATTCAGGTGGTAACATAATACCACAAAGAGGCATCCGTCAAGGTGATCCAATTTCTCCTTATTTATATCTTTTATGCTCAGAAGGTTTATCTGCTTTGATTCAAGACATAATCAAAAGTGGTCAACTTCATGGTTTCAAGACAAGATGTAATAGCCCTTAGAAGGCGTAACATGTAACATAGCCGAAGAAGCGATGTATCTCTTTCCTCGAATTCATCTTCTTAAAAAGGCGATTGAAGCTGCAGAGACTGCAAAGACAGCACCAGATGCGTTCTACCGCAAACGCCTTCTCAACTCCACTAGAATAGTTGTTGTCCCTGGTCCTCGCTTCGGACAGGTAAAAATTAAAGTAACAAATTTATATTTATTGCTCGTTGCCCAGCTTCTACTTGTCTAGATGTCATCCAAGCGGGTTCAAGTGTTTGAAGAGCATATCTACCAAGACGATTCCCATGAGAAGATATTCCTTTAACTCTTCCTCGATTATGTTTCTGAAACTTTGTTCTTTTTAGGTTATCGTTGATGGAACTCTTGTGGAACTTTTTTCTTTTTGGGTTATCGTTGATGGAACTATTGTGGAACTCTCTGACACGATTCACTATTGCCGGAATCTTTTCTTCTTGCGGAAGTACCGTGCATCTGAAGTGCCATGTTCCAGAAACCTAACCAAAAGTGAATTTAAAACACACACACACACACACAAATCTTTACATTCTTAGCTAAAAAAAAAAAATACACACACACATATTCAACTTCTCTGTTTGGAAACATTAGAAATATTTCATTTGGTGAAGATTTGTCTCTTTAATTAATAATTTGTTAATGCATAAAACTTACGTAATAATTTTTTTTCGTAGTTTATGTAATGATTTTGTAAACTCGTTTGGATATCAATGAATTTGTTTAGCCAAGATAAAAAAAAAAGAATGGAAAAGCTAAATGATATTTAAGGGTAAAAAAAATTATAAGGTTTTTTTGACAAATTCTTTTATTTCTTTGCATTAAAAGGAAAGGAGAGATTAAAAAAATGACTTAATTAGGGTTTTGTTTCATCTTGTTCATTTGTGTGATACTAAAATTTTAGGGGAATTTAGATCTAGCAATGGTGGTGGTGAGCGATAGTGCATTCTCTCCATTCTACATGGCTCTGTATGAGGATGCGGATGATCCTTCAATGGATTCAATAGTCTCGTGTAGCAAAAGCAACATAAGTTTCGTCATTTGGGATCCGGTAGGGTTTCACATAAGGATTCTTTCGAAGAGCTTAGGTATATGTTGCCTCACTTGGCCAGCGTTTTTCGACGGGCTTAGGTTGCATGTAAGTTTTGGATTTGCAACATTTACTCTAGTCGTCATCATCATCATATCTCTCTCTCTCTGTCATCTTTGTACGATACAAAAATCACACAAATGGGTAAAATAAACAATAAACTTTTGATCGAAATCTCGTTTTATTGAACTTAGCTCGGCGAAGTTACAAGATTGATCAAGTCGAAGAAAGAAGAGAACTAAGAAAATTAAAAGCTGTGAAATATGAGCTCTCAATCTCTTAGGTCTCGTGAATGATTGTGAATGTCACTTGAATGTGGTGAGAGTCTACCTATTTATAAGATATTGAGTCGGCTAAAAATTGGGCAGTTTCCTTTTCCGAGTTCGATCATGTTAAGGAAAATTTCCTTTTTCCTCAAAGATCAGGAAATATTCCGTAAATCTCGGAGGTCGGCGCCAATCATGATGAGTTGGGCTTTAATTGGCTTGGAATCCGGCAACCGAAATCATGGTCTTAATCTCTTCCGAGTCGAAATTGTCGTAGATAGGGATCAATTGGGCCGATCTCGGTTCAAACCGGGTTAACCGGGGAGTGCTAAATTCACCTCTAACAATCTTGCTATATGTGTGTTTTTTGTTGTTGGTATAGGGATTTGTGAGATTTATTTTGTGAATTTGGGCATAAGAAATATTTTGTGAGAGGTCAACCTGATCTTATGAGGAAGTTGCAAGTATTGACTTTTAAGGAGGATACGCGTAAATTTATGTCAAAGGAGGTTAAACGAGTTAAAAAAACTTGAAAGCTAGAGAGATGACATTAGCGGATGTCTTGCGTCATTTACGCATTTGAGCCTTCTTTAGTAGGCTAATTGCTATGCTCGCTTTTCATGAATAAACAAGCTTTTCATGAGTTTGTTGTTTGTTGCTGTTTCAGTTTCATTTTCTTTCTTGTATCAAATATCAATATTTTGGTGGATTTTGTTGCGATTAAAAAATGACTTTATTCAACCACAAATCTATTTGAATGTAGCAGAAGCAGCCAATAGCGGAATTCGAGAATTGATGTGTCTTTGAATAATAGGAGCTAGTAATCGCCACTATGCTCATATAGGTGTTGTACACAAGGAAGCAATACTAAACATTCATCTAGAAAGATCGAATACCAAATATTCCTCTAAAAAGATCGAAAATGGTCATAGATCTAATTGTACATACTTGTAATGATCTCAAACGTATAACAATGGGACGATAATAAGATATGATGACAATGCCCAAAATTGTCATTGATCAAGATGGAAATCCAAAGAGGAACTCGAGTTTTTGGTTCCTCTTGTTACAATTAATGAGAACCTCCTAAGATCGGCACAAAGAAGCTGGATTTCGACTTGGATAGAGACAGAAGTTGCGGAAGAGACTTCTGGTTTTGAGAGAGAGAGACGGTGAAGATGTTGCACAGCAACGAACCGCTCATAAACGAAGAGATAAACGAGAGATGATAAAGATGTTGCACAAGGCAACGAATCACTCTCAAAGAGACAAGGGATTTTCGTGGCTGGATTTTGATAAGAGAAAGTTTATTTGATAAATGTTTGATGATCCATTCCAGGATGAGTTGCTACAAAGGAAACAAAGAGTTTAAATAGAAAACAACAAGGAAAAACCCTAAAACAAATGGGCCTTGTTACAAAAACGAAAATAGAAATATATGGGCCTTGCTTCCTTCATGTCACCCACGAAATTGTTGTTGCTGGGCCAAGGCATGATCACAACAAGATGGGCTTGATGAAATGTGAACCCACTTGCCTCATTAAAAACCTTCCTTGGAAAACCCATTGGGATAAAACCAAAGGTAAGGGAAAAAGAGTGCAAATGGGTCACATACCCATTTGTGTAATCATCTTGGGCTTGATTAAAAATCAGAAAGATTTTAATCACATCTTTTTCCAACAGCTTAGCTTTAGCTCTCTTCGTCGAACACACGTTTCCCTCAGCTACGAGCTGCTTCCCCTCGGCTACGAGCTGCTTTCCCTCGGATACAAGCTTTGGTTCCGGTGGCTTCTTCTTGATACTGCTCAGTATCATATCATCCTCCCCCAGTTGAAAAGGATTTGTCCTCAAATCAGGACCATCTGCACGCAAACAAGCCAAGTTAGAATTCTTAAAGATTAAAATGAAAGTATACTCACCTTGCAAGCTTGTTTTGTAGGTTTTGGAAGTGATCTGTGCTGGGATATGAAGTGGTTCGTCCTTCATAGCATCTGTATAATCAGCATTGGCAGGTTCCACAAGCTTCAAAGGTTCCTCAGTTCTTATTCTTTCTCCATGGCCGATTTGATCTCCTTTGGCTTCGATTTGTGATTTGTGAAGCAAAACATAATCTGTATGTCCTAAAAGCAAAGTAACAAGATCATTAGTCATAAAATATGTGTTTGGCTGAGAAAATTTACCTGCCTCAAAATAGGTTAGACGATTCTGATGCTCCTTAAGCTGAACAGGCTTCATTTCGAAGGTAAGGACATCAGATGGGATTTTCAAAGGAAGTATATCAAATACTTGTCCAAATCGAATTCTGTCTCGACCAGAATCTTTAAAATAGTCAATTGGTCGATGAATGTCATTTTTCTTAGTGGAAATTCGAAGATTCTGATGCTCCTTTAGCTCAACAGGCTTCATTTCGAAGGTAAGGCCATCGGATGGGATTGTCAAAGGAAGTATGTGAAATACTTGTCCAAATTGAATTCTGTCTCGACCAGTATCTTCAAAATGGTCAGTTGGTCGATGAATATCATTTCCCTCAGTAGGAAGTCGAAGTTTTTGCTCGTCCCTCAGCCTTTGCAAGTAATTCACCATTTTGCACTCGGGGAGAAAGGATCGATCGGTTGAATTTTTTTGACATGTTTTAAGCTGATTTTCTTCACGGATGGGTGCTTGCTCCTTTGTATCATCTCCTGTGTCCGCCTTCACAACAGAGATAGAGTGAGTAGTCAAAATTTCTTTGCTAAGCACATTTTTATTTCGAACCGTAGGGCTTTTTGGATTCTGTTTCAGCTCATCACACATGTTATGCTCCTTAATTCCAGAATGAGTAGAGTTCAAACTCATTTTTCCTGCATCATGAGCAAACTTATCAGTTTTATAAAGTGACACAGAGTTTAGACACTTACCTTGCTCCTTGTTGCTCGTTTTAGAGTTGTTGTGCGGTTCTGATTTTTCTTTTGGTTTGCACAACACGTCTTGGCTGATAACGTTCTGTTTCTCCACTGTTTTTAGCACATCTTTCTTCTGTTTTGGATGAGAGAACAATGTGGAAACGTAACCCCTTGGTTGCTTCAACTTGTCATTCATGTGTTCTCTCGGCTTGCTTCTCCATGGTTCGCTCTTCGGTTCTTCCTTTGCACGTGCCTGCTGTTGCATTTTTGCTTCAAACCGTTGGTTCCTGGCCTTTAATCTTTTACACATCGCATGAGCTTTCTCAGCTAGCTCAGTCTCAAGTTGCCTTTGATATCGTTCTTCGCTTTGTTGTTTCATCATACGATCTAGGCGATCCATCATTGATTCCATAAACGCTTTGTCGATGTTGTTGCTGCTGTTTCCTCCAATATTAGCCATCTTGTACCTACAAATAACACAGCAACAAACCAGTAACTAGTCCCACGAAAATAAGACACAAACAAGACACAAACAGAAATAAGAGACTCGATCTAAAACAAACTGAAATAAAAATAATTCGAACAGAAACTAGAAACACAATTAAACAAACTGAGACACACTTGATCTAGAACACACTGACAATGATCTAAACACAGCAAATCACGTCACACACAACCCAGAAAATGAAGAGACACACTAACAAGAACAGATCGACGCAGCAAACACTTAGAAACCTAAAAAAAAAATTTTTTTGATTTTTTTCTTCAATAGATCAACTCGACAACACCCTAAACAACTAACTAGAGCCACGAAAATCCCTTATCTCTTTGAGATTGATTCGTTGCCTTGTGCAACATCTTTATCATCTCTCGTTTATCTCTTATGAGCGGTTCGTTGCTTAGGCAACATCTTCACCGTCTCTCTCTCTCTCAAAACCAGAAACTATTCCGCAAGTTTCTGTCTCTATCCAAGTCGAAATCCAGCTTCTTTGTGCCGATCTAAGGAGGTTCTCATTAAGTGGTATCAGAGCACCACATCGAAGCTTGGTAGTCTCTATCCTTTCTCATTTTTTTTTCGAATCTGTTCATTATTTTTCATTGTGTTTTTGTGTCTGTTCATCTTCCTTGGTGTCGAACCTGTACTGCATATTTTATTTTGTGATTTTCGTGCATCTAGTTAGTTGTTTAGGGTGTTGTCGAGTTGATCTATTGAAGAAAAAAATCAAAAAAGAGATAGAGAGACGTGAAGAAGATGCTGCAAGCAGCGATTCACTCTCAGGATGATCCAAGAGAAAGTTTATTTGATAAATGTTTGATGATCCATTCCAGGATGAGTTGCTACAAAGGAAACAAAGAGTTTAAATAGAAAACAACAAGGAAAAACCCTAAAACAAATGGGCCTTGTTACAAAAACGAAAATAGAAATATATGGGCCTTGCTTCCTTCATGTCACCCACGAAATTGTTGTTGCTGGGCCAAGGCATGATCACAACAAGATGGGCTTGATGAAATGTGAACCCACTTGCCTCATTAAAAACCTTCCTTGGAAAACCCATTGGGATAAAACCAAAGGTAAGGGAAAAAGAGTGCAAATGGGTCACATACCCATTTGTGTAATCATCTTGGGCTTGATTAAAAATCAGAAAGATTTTAATCACATCTTTTTCCAACAGCTTAGCTTTAGCTCTCTTCGTCGAACACACGTTTCCCTCAGCTACGAGCTGCTTCCCCTCGGCTACGAGCTGCTTTCCCTCGGATACAAGCTTTGGTTCCGGTGGCTTCTTCTTGATACTGCTCAGTATCATATCAACAATCTACATCAAATTCCTTCATGTGTCTTCCTACCTAGGAGTGGACATTCGGTTATTCAGTTTTCTGTTTTTGTGGGTTTTAGTAAATATGTTTTATTCGAAATCAAATTTTATATCGGTTCGGTTTTTAATAATTCAGTTTGGATTGGATTTGGATTCCGTTCGGTTCGGCTCGGTTTTTAACCAAAAATAAAGAAACAAACAAAGTTAAGGAGAACTATAAAGAAATCGATATATCAAACCTCTGTAGTAAGTACAAAGTACCTTTAGTCTCAGGTGATAAATATTGCTCATCAAGGGTAAACTCAATATCAAACTCAGAAGAGTCCTTTAGCTGCAAACAAAATCCCTGTCAGTAACCACAAAAGCCATGAGGTTGAAGTAGTTTCAGATACTAACCTTCTTGCACACGTCCGACTCATAGGAAAATCTCTTGAGTTGAAGTATAAGAACTTGTGGCATGTCTATGAATAGTATTTTCTTATCTGAAAAAATAACAAATACATTAGATCAACATTCTAAATTTGATGTTTGTAATTACTGCTACTACCATAATATTGCACTATTGAATCAGTTTCTCCGTGCGTATACCAAATCTTGTAACCCGTCATAAACCCATTCCTATAAAGGTGATTCAATTCTTCCCTAATAGAGACTAATCTATGATTCCGACATTTAGTACAGGGACAATACATTTTACCGTATTCTGACGTCGTGCTATTGTTTGTCGCAAATGTCATGAATTCCTCAACACCTTGTGCATATGATATATCATGGTTTTTACCCCTTTTAGGCCATGATATAAGTCCGTTTTATAGAGTCTTTCTGCTATTTCGTAGTGTTTTAGAGTCTTTTACAGGTCTTAACACGTTTGGAGCATAATTGGAGATATTGGAGCTTTTTGGAGCATTTTGGAGCAAACTTGAAGTTCGTGTTGTGGAGTACCCGATTTCACGTCAACCATCGATCGATACCCCCTGGTATCGATCGACACCCATCGGAGCAGATCACAAGCCGCGAGTTTAATGAAGAGTTGAAGAATTGCAACTTGGTTCAGAAGTCTTTAATATTTACAAGAAGCCCCAAAACGTGATTTAGGTTATTTATAGGGATTTTACAGCCACTTTGTCGGCTATGCTTTATTCTACTTTGGTTTGAGAGAGAGCTTTTAGAGGGAGACAAGTCTGAAACTCTGTTGATCCGAAAGAAGATTTCAAACCCTTGTTTTACTCTTTCTGATTATTTATTTGATGATTTATTCAAACATGTTGATTGTTTCATTCTCCATATCTGAGTAGATCCACTTTAGGTTCAGGGTTCTCATAAGGGTTTTCTCTGAATGCTAGGTTGATTAGTTTATAGGATTCACCATCTGAATTAGTTCTTCGCTTAGGTTGTGTTCAAAGCTAATTCTAGGTTGACGAATCTGGAACTTAGATCTTAGGATAATTGATTAGGCACGACAGTGTGATTAATTACATGATAGAACCTTAGATGAGCAAATTGATTATTCGCAAAGAGATTTGGTTTAATCGATTTGTGAACATATCAAACCTGATATTAAAGCTGATTTAGACTTTAGGATTCGCAAAGAGATTTGAAATTCCTAGGATTTAGATTTAGATAATTCTCGCAACGACAGTTGGTTAATTATACCTTAGTGATTTGAGTTCAAGAACAGTGTGTAATATGAATCCTGCTAGTTAGTTTATCTGCATTCATTGATTTTCTGAGAAATACCCTGAGCCTATATTTCTTCCATCGAATTACAACTCGTTTACTGCTTATTGTCTTTTGTTTCATCTTATTTGCTTAGCTTGATTTGACACTATACAATCTATTGTGTGATTTCTGTGAGTCCTTGTGTTCGACCCCTACACTTACTACAACTACTGCTTTAGTACTTTTAGGGTATTAATTTGAGCATATCAAATTTGGCGCTGTTGCCGGGGACTCAATTTCGCCATTAGATTTTAGCTGTCGAGTTTCGACTAAGCCCGTCGGTATCGATCGATACTCTGTAGTATCGGTCGATACTCGTCGTCTTCTTTTGTTGATATCGATCGACACCACTTGGTATCGATCGATACTCAACGTATTTTTTTGGTTACTTACGTGCCTTGTCTAGTGTTTTGTTTTCAGGTGTATGTCTGTCCGTGAAACCAGAAACAATAAGAGCACTCAGCTAGTTGAACTGTCACTGGAACAGCTAGCGCTTGTGGAACGCACAAACAGAAAGACAAAGCAAACATCAAGGATGAACAACCCAGTGGTATTAAGAACTGATGAAGCTGGAGTCTTGAGAGACCAAGAGGGTCATGTGTGCAATGAGAGAGGGCAGCGACTTGATGAAGCTGGAAACGTCATTGTCCCTCCTGCTGCTGTGGTTTAGATTATCGCGCCAGCTGCGCAAGCCAATGTTGGGAATGCTGTAGTTGATCGAGCCAGGACACTTGGTGAGCACAACAGGCCTGATCAGTTCTTTGCAAATCGATCTGCGATTCGCATCCCAACATTTCAGAGGAATGACTTCGAGCTGAAGCCTGCGTACTACGCTCTTGTAAGTCAGAACCCTTTCCATGGCCTACCTCATGAACACCCTATGGATCATATCGAGAGGTTCGAGGATTTGGTCACTGGTATGAAGTACAATGGAGTGCCAAATGAGTATCTTTTCTGCAAAATTTTCCCATACTCTCTTAGTGGGGATGCTGCTTATTGGCTGAAGCAGTCAGCTCCTGGTTCGCTAACTACATGGGATTAGACGAAGAATGCATTCCTGTGCAATTTCTATGATGATGCGAGATCCGAAGAGCTCAGGAACAAAATTTTCCAGTTTTCTCAAGGTCCAATCGAGGCACTCAAAACAGCTTGGATTCGTTTCAAGTCATATCAGAGGGATTGCCCGCACCATGGGTTCAATCAGGTTCAGCTGCTGGGCACTTTCTACAGAGTGATCAATTGGAGGTACCAGATGGCTCTGGATATTGCGAGTAATGAGAACTTCAACACCAGGTATCCAGATGATGCGGTTGTGCTAATTGAGAACTTGACATCTAGTAATAGCACCAACAATGCTGATTTCGAGAGGAAGAAGCAGTCTGCAGGAATTGATAGATCTCAGATTGCTGAAGTTCAAGCGAAGCTGGATATTTTGATTGGGAAGTCGAAAAAGGCTGTACACTTTGCTGATGGAGTCGATGAGATCGGTGGAGCTGAAGTGGAGGATTGTAACTACGTTGGTGGTTCTGGATTTCAGGGTCAGCAATTTAGGTACAACAACAACCAAAACTTCAACAACAACAATCGCAATTACGAGAACTCTTCGTACCAACCCATTCCTCCAAAGTCTACAGAGAATAAGATGGAGTCCATGCTTGAACAGATTCGTCAGGGACAACAAAAACTGCAAGTGGATTTCAATGGGAAGATTGATCATCTGTACACTGATCTCAATGGGAAAATTGAGCACCTGAATGGGAAGATTGAAGTTGTCAACCTTAGTCAGAGGAAGCTGGAAACTCAGGTCGCTCAGACCGCATCAGCTGTGCAGAGGCAGGAAGGTTTTCTTCCAGTGAGAACTGAAAATCCAAGAGCACACGTCAATGCGATTTCCTCACGTGCAGAAAATTTCGATGAGGATCCTGAAATCGCCAAAGCATCGATCGATACCCCCAGGTGTCGATCGATGCCAGTTACAATTTTGAAATGGGATACTTCAAAAACCCGTGTATCAATCGATACCCCATTGGTATCGGTCGATACTGAGGTAATTTCTGAGGAGACACCTGAGATTTCGACTGTGGTGGCTAAAGTAGTTGCAGAGAGGGTCTATATACCCAGGATACCTTATCCTATGCCTCATATTATGACAAGGAAGGAATGGGAGGACGCTAGATGCAAGGCTTTGCTGGATAGGCAGAATGTGGAGCTTCCTTCTGATGATGATGTATCTGCCAGGGACGATTCAACTGCAATTGTATCGATCGATACCATGCCTGGTATCGATCGATACCCCTCGCAGATTAAGCCAGAAACTGTGAAAACACCTGAGTTGATCGAAGAAAGAGTTCGCAAGCCCAGGAAGCTGAATCCTATTCCTCGACACCTCAGAGATCCCATTTCTCCAAAGCAGCTGCTTGGCTTTGAGAAGAGAGTACGAAGGATACACCACTCGTTCACATTTGAAGAAGCTCTAGAGGGCTGGCCTCTGCTAAGTCTTTTCAAGGATTGCAGAGAAACTGAGGAAGAGATTAAAGCACTCTTCATTAAGGCCAGAGGTACACCACCTCCACTGAGAGAGTTGACTTAGAGGGAATACCCAGGAATATTCTCAGTTCCATGCTGTATCTCTGGAGTTGAATTCAAAGAGTCTCTCGTTGACTCAGGGGCATGCGTCAATGTCATGTCAAGGGCAATCGCAGAGAGATTGGGAGCTGATATTCAACCTCCCAAGACATCTATCACATTCGCGAACTCTTCAACCTCAACTCCATATGGTGCAATCGCGGATTTGATGATCACAATAGGAGATTGCCTTGTTCCTACTAATTTTCAGGATGTAGAGATGAGTGCAATATCTCGTACGCAATTGATTCTTGGAAGACTGTTCATGGCTACGGCTAGTGCCATTATGGACACACCCATCAAGCACATCTCGTTCTCATACATTGACAATGAGGTGTACTACAAAGCCATCCCTAGAGGAACTCCCACACGTATCTCTTGCATCGATGCTGTAATAGGAGCGGCGTTGGTACAAGATCTTTTGGAAGAGCCTCCTGACGAGCCAACTGTCATAGACGTTTCGGTTGAACCGCCCAGCATCCCCAAGGAAGTTGTCAAGAAGGCTAAGGCAACAAAGAAGAAGGTGTAGAGCAAAAGAGTCGAAAATCCCCATGTCACTTTAATCCCTCAGAAGTGTGATGGAGACTCGATTGAGTACAAGGTGAAGTGCAAAGGAGCTTCGAAGCCATTCTCTAAGGCTAGGGTCTTTCTCACTTCGGAGCTGAAGGAAAAAGGAAAAGAGTTTGTGGATGGCATGCTGAGCAGAACTCTAAAGCTAGCAATGTCAAGTTGTGGAGTCTGTTTTGGTGCAAGCTCTCATTCTTATCCTGCCTGAATGGCAGTACAGTCAAGCTACTGACGTTAAACAAGCGCTTGGTGGGAGGCAACCCACTGGTGAGTCTACTTTTGATTCTTTTTCTTTTTATTTTTGTTCGTTTTGTGTTTGAGTCAGGATAAACAAGGAGAAAAACTCGAAATCGCTTAGTGTCGATCAATATCCCATTGGCATCGGTCGACACCAATTGCGAATGTACGGTTCATTATGTCGATTTAAGCTTGGTATCGATCGATACCAAGCTGTGTGTCGATCGATACTCGATGTTCCCGCAAGGTAACATCTTGTTTTTCCCAATTCTATTATGTTCTTTTGTTTTCTTTCACTGACTCTAGGCTGGATTGTGTTTGTTTTTCTTAGAGTCAGTTATTTTATCGAGTCAAAACGTTTTATTGAGTCAAAACTTGTTGGAGATGATGATCCTGTGCTTGAATTGTTGTTTTGATTTTGTTTTTGAGTGACCAGTGTTGCAGGATCAGATCTAGATCGACTAATAAAAAATCCAAGGACTGACCAGTTGACCAGAAAACATCCATGTCTCCAGCAGAGTTCTTCTGAAATCTGAGCCAAATTTCTGCACTTCATCAATGTGGTTAGTGTTTTTAGAGCTTGATTCATCATTCATATCTGATAAAAGAACCCATGTGTTTAGAGTTATGGTATCTCTTTCCCCTGTTATAAGTTGATAAATAAGAGCATAAAAGATTGAAATGATTTTTTTCTGAGTAGAGGGTTAAGAAAATTTCGAGCAATCCCATTATTCTACTTAAGAGGGAATGATCACACAAAGGATTGGAAGCGAGGCTAGGATTTTCCTATGATGCCATTATTCGCCTACATTCTTTGATACATAGAGAGGGAAGAACCGGGGATTTGGTGGCAAACACCATCAATACTCGCGTCTCATACCTTGATGTGTATATGCAAGGCTGAAAATAAAAAAAAGAGAACATAATAAGAAATAAGTCTGGGGGAGAGAGAAAGTGATACAAAAAGTGAGAAAAAGGGTGGTTCCTTGTCATGATATTGTATGGTAAATAATCTAGAAGGTTCTTAAACATTGGCTGCAGCGATGAAACTGGCGATGAAGGTTTTATTTGAACAATGCTGTGGGATAATGTGTGGAGTCTGGAAAAGCTGCGAATGTCTACGGAGAAGTACATGGTGGTTAGATCAAAAGCTGATTAGGTGACATTTAGGTACTTGGGAAAAAGATCTCTGCAATGGTTCATGAACAGGTGAGTCTCTGTGTTTTCAAACCTCTTTCTCTGGTTTAGCCTTCTATTTGCTTGAGGGCAAGCAAATGCTAAGTGTGGGGGAGTTGATATATCATGGTTTTTACCCCTTTTAGGCCATGATATAAGTCTGTTTTATAGAGTCTTTCTGCTATTTCGTAGTGTTTCAGAGTCTTTTACAGGTCTTAGCACGTTTGGAGCATAATTGGAGATATTGGAGCTTTCTGGAGTATTTTGGAGCAAACCTGAAGTTCGTGTTATTGAGTATCCGATTTTACGTTAAGCATCGATCGATATCCCCTGGTATCGATCGACACCCATCGGAGCAGATCACAAGCCGCGACTTTCATGAAGAGTTGAAAAATTGCAACTTGGTCCAGAAGTCTTTAATATTTACAAGAAGCCCCAAAACGTGATTTAGGTTATTTATAGGGATTTTACAGCCATTTTGTAGGCTATGCTTTATTCTATGCTTTATTTTACTTTGGTTTAAGAGAGAGCTTTTAGAGGGAGACAAGTCTGAAACTTTGTTGATCTGAGAGAAGATTTCAAACCCTTGTTTTACTCTTTCTGATTATTTATTTGATGATTTATTCAAACATGTTGATTGTTTCATTCTCCATGTCTTAGTAGAACCACTTTAGGTTCAGGGTTCTCATAAGGGTTTTCTCTGAATGCTAGGTTGATTAGTTTATAGGATTCACCATCTGAATTAGTTCTTCGCTTAGGTTGTGTTCAAAGCTAATTCTAGGGTGACGAATCTGGAACTTAGATCTTAGGATAATTGATTAGGCACGACAGTGCGATTAATTACCTGATAGAACCTTAGGTGAGCAAATTGATTATTCGCAAAGAGATTTGGTTTAATCGATTTGTGAACATATCAAACCTGATATTAAAGCTGATTTAGACTTTAGGATTCACAAAGAGATTTGGAATTCCTAGGATTTAGATTTAGATAATTCTCGCAACGACAGTTGGTTAATTATACCTTAGTGATTTGAGTTCAAGAACAGTGCGTAATCTGAATCGTGCTAGTTCTGCATTCATTGATTTCCTGAGAAATACCCTGCGCCTATATTTCTTCTATCGAATTACAACTCGTTTACTGCTTATTGTCTTTTGTTTCATCTTATTTGCTTAGCTTGATTTGACACTATACAATCTATTGTGTGATTTCTGTGAGTCCTTGTGTTCGACTACTACAATTACTACAACTACTGCTTTAGTACTTTTAGGGTATTAATTTGAGCATATCAGCATACTCATTCGTCAGTTGACCCGTCGCTGGATCTTGTCGTGGTTTATCCATCCACGAGGAGGAGTCCGACAATCTTCAAAGAGAGTTTCAGATTCTGTGCGTACTCAGAGGATGTCCGAGAAAATTCTCAAAATTAGCAAATTTGGGTTCCTGGTTTTTTCGTAGATATGAGATTTAGTGTAGGGTAAAAACGTTATTTCTCATTCTGGAAAAATTCAAATGACTACCACCAAACAATGTCGATAAATCTACCGTCATTAAAAGTTTACCACAACGGAAAATAATAAGTCTATGAACTGAAGGTTATCTGAGTAAATACCAAAACAATTACTATATCTACCATCATTAACAATAAATCTACCAAATACTTTTAAATATACCGTCATTAATATTAAATCTACCACCATAACAAAACGAAGCCAACGAGATGTTATATGTTTTTATATCTACCACCATAACAAAACGAAGCCAACGAGATGTTATATGTTTTTATATCTACCACCATAACAAACAAATCTACCAAATTTTTTTAAATCTACCAAATTTTTTTAAATCTACCGTCACTAATATTAAATCTACCACCATTACAAAACGATGTCACCAAGATTTTACACGGTTTTAAATCTACCGCCATTATAAATAAATCTACCAACCCAATAAAAATCTACCGTTGCCAATACAAATCTACCTTCAAAGAAATAAATCTACACGAAAAAATAATTCACACTAATTAACTCTACCACCAAAAGAAATAAATCTACCATTTTGTAAGATTAATCTACCACAATTGTCAATTAATCTAATAAAAAGTCAAACATTTATTGTTAGTCAACGGTTTGGTCCTAAAGTCTACCAACTCATAAACAAATCTACCATCAAAGACAATATATCTACCAAAAATAAATATATCTATCGCGTCGTAAAAATAAGTCTACCAAAATAAGTCTACCAATATTTAACAAATCTACCATATTTCAAACAAATCTAACATCCATCAACCAAATCTATGGATCAAAATTTGAGTTGACCAACATCAGACAAGTGTACCGTTGACTTGTTAAATCAACTTTTGCTTACGTGGTAATTAAATAGTAATGACAGTTTTGTGATTGCGTTTTTGTCAACAAATGCCATAAGGGTACTTTCTGTAATAAAAATAAAATTTGGTTAGTCTAGTAATAAAAATAAAATTAAGTCAAACTAATAATAAACATAGAAATAAAGGTTAGTAGAGTAATCCACCCAAGAATTTATTTCCTCTTTTGTTTTCTGATTTTTAGGATCGAAGGTCGACAATGTGGTCAACAATGTGGGGTACCGGTATGCACCAGGATCCAGTTTGGTTACAATTAGGAGTTCCGGAGAAAGAATTGTATCTTTGTGACGTTGTCATCCAACTTTAACTTGGAGGATCGTAGACGTGATATCTCATTATTGGTTATGCATCAATTATTATTTGTAACTATAATAGGTTCCGCGTATACGTTATAATATAATATTTTATGAAATAGGGGAAAAAACTAAAAACGAAACAATGGAACAAAATTGACACCCGTGAACAAAAAAAAATTAAGAACATCGACACGAAATCACAAAAACTTACTATTATTGCATTTTAGGATAAATTTAAATTTTCTATTTTTTTTTTGTTTATTAACTTAACTTTTTAGGATTAGGATTCGATTACCAAAAAAATTGAATATTTTTTTTTCTTTTCTTATTAACTTTGAATTTAGGATAAATAAATATTTTCTATTTTTTTATTTTTGTTTAGTAAATTTAATTTTTATGATTATGAATCGATTTTAATTTTTTTCTTTTATTGTTAATATTATGTGGCAAAAATCTAATTATAAATTTTTCTACACGTGTCAAAATCTTACCGAGTAACGTAACACTTGTCTAATCTTTGAGTTATTAACTTTGAAATATTCAGTTTTATATAATAACATTCGGTTCGAATTCGAGTGAGCTTGGAAATTCAGTTTGGGTTCAAGAATTTTACCCAACCCTATACCTACCCATTTCCTTTTCCATGAACTATAATTGTTGCTAGAAATTTTCCGGTCACAAGCTATTCTTCCTCGAAGATCATCTACAATATCAAACAGACGTTAGACCAACAAAAAAAAAAGTCGCCGAAAAGTTTCCTTTTTCTCTTTATGTCGCGTTACAATCTCTTTAGTTACGATCTGACTAAAAACCAGTGAATAGATCCAACGGTCCCACTTAAATCTTGAAAGGCCGTGTCACCGACTCGAACTCTAACTCTCTAAAAGTCTACAATTTCCTTTTTTCTCTCTATCACAATCTTTTGTTTTCCAGTTTCTCTGTCGCTGCAAATTTCTCAAGTGATTCAATTTCTTCTAGTAACTCAGTTTCGAAACTTAATTTCTTCTTGTAACTCAGTTTCGAAATTTGGAGAAACCCTAAAGCAACTCTTTTTTGCAATCAAACATTGAATTCGTGATGTTGTTGGGAGAAGGTGCTTACGGTTATGTTAATCTCGTCAGATACACTAGACGCGACGGCTCCTCCTTTTACGCCGCCGTAAAAACCTCTTACGAGGAGGAGTCCGACAATCTTCAAAGAGAGTTTCAGATTCTGTGCGAACTCAGAGGATGTCTGAGAATCGTTGAATGCTTTGGAGACAAATTGGAACAAGGTATCAGCTCTTACGGAAACAGAGTCCACAAATTGCATCTCAAGTACGCATCTGAAGGTAGTTTAAGTGCTTTCATGGACAATTACACCGACAGAAAACTGCCGGAACCGATGATCATAGACTTCACGCGTATGATTCTCGAAGGTTTGGACTCGATTCACGGCCACGGTTATGTTCATTGCGATCTCAAATCCGACAACCTCCTTGTGTTGCCGTGTAAAGATTCATACGAACTGGAGATTTGTGATTTCGGAAACTCGTTACAAGTCGGAGAGATTCCTCGTTACTGGGGAATCGATTTCCCGTTTGTGGGGACGCCGATTTACATGCCGCCGGAGTCTCTCTGTGACGGCGTCGCGAGGATAACAATAGATCTTTGGTCGTTGGGATGTTTGGTGTTGGAGATGTACACAGGTGTGATTCCATGGCGAGGGGTTAAAGCCAAAAAGGATCACTAAGATTGCTAGTTTTAGTTTTGGTAAATTCAAGATTTTTGCGGCGGTTGACTGACCCTTTCGTTCCTCCGCAATATCCTTTCAAGAAATAAGCACTCAGAAACCATCTTGCCAACACAACTTTCACATTCCATTTCAAAACAAAACTTCTGAAACAAATCTCATACAAAAATTGTAATCTGAGAAAGGAATATTACCCGCAACGAAAACCATATGGACTCAACTGAACCCATCAATATAAACCCATATCAAAAGGTTCTTTTTCTTTATGCAATAACAATGTTTTTAAAGATCACTAATAAATGGTAAAATGGCATAGAAACAATGATTCTGAAGATGGGAATTCAGCAAATGAGCCGTTCTTCCGATGGTTTCCCCTTACTAACAAGGTAAAAGCTTAAGAAAACATGCAAGAAAAAAAACCACTCATGAGCTATTGAACTTATCCGAATATACAACACATGGGATTTGACGTATAACAAATCCAATAATTTATTGTTTCTTCTTGAATTTGTCTGAACACACAATCCAACAATCTCCACATTAACTTGAGATTTCTTGTGATTTTCTCTTTGACTTATTTCAAACCACAATCCAACATTTCATATGGAGAAAACAATCTACAAAAAGAGAGGAAACTTAGGAAAATCTCAAAATTTCCTAAGAAAGACAAAAAGTGGGCATAAGCCTGATTGAGAGACGGATGAGATGCGAGAAAACAACATCTTGTATCTCATTCTCTTATTCCTTTCTTTTTCTGTTTGTTAAAAGCAAATTTTGAAAGCAACATTCTCGTTGAACCGTGGAACTAGGGAGTAGTCCACTCTGTAGTATTTTGGTGCGTTCCTATCGGTTATATCAATTTTTCAATGCCTTTACTTTTTTCTTCTTCTTATTTTGTTTAAATACCTTTGATTTTATTCCGATTTTTTTGTTTATATTAGAATTTTATTTATAATGAAAATAAGACATCATATGTTTAGGGATCTATATATTATATACATCCATATTCCATACGACGTCGTTTTAATCTAGGTTATTTTTTATTCTATATAAGGGTCTCGAGCTCTGAAGTTTTCTATATAGTTTTCATTTCCGCCGCAAAAAAAATCAAAAATCAAAAATCAAAAATCAAAAATCAAAAATCAAAAATCAAAACCGCCGATTATATCCTCTGAGAATTCATTTGAGATTTTGATCACATGAAAGAAGAGAGATCTCACATCCAGAAAAGCATTCACAAAGGGTATGTTTTATTAAAAATATATATTCTTAAGATTTTGGATTTCATGTTAAGTTTTTAAATACTTAAATAATGTTTTGGTGCTTGCATGTTATCAGTTCTTTGATCATCTCAACTTTTCCATGTTCTTTTTTATTTATTTTTATTGTTAGTTGTTTTGGATTAGATAGATAGAGTTTTAGATATAAATATAAAAAGATATGTTAATAAGTTGTTGTATAGATAATATCATCTCATTTAATATTGGTAAATATAGGTTTTCCAGATTTTTAAAAACAAATGCTATTACTACGAAGATTTTATTGTATCTTGATTTATCATAGAGGAAAAAGAGCAAATCTCTCGACCTGAGTATTTTGTAAAATGGCATTATTTTCTCAAAGTTTCTCTTATTTTTGTTTGATTTTTAATTAAATTTAATATTAATACGAAGGGACAGATTTACTTTGATATATTTATTTTTGTCTATGAAATCATTTGGTTAACCCCAAATTTCTTGAAATTTATCTCCATCTAGGGTAATTTTGAATCTATATTAGGTTATTGATTCACTATTTTTTTTTTCTTTTCAGATTTATTATTTTGAAAGAAGGTTTCGATTTATTCCACGAGAATGTGTATGACATTTTGATGGCGTGAAAGAAGACCTTGAATCCAATTATACAAGTAAAAAATGTAAGTATAAATTAAAAAAAGATTTGTAATTAGGTTTTGTTCAATCTAATTTAAACTTTTAAAATATACATATCATCTTTATGTTTCCATCAATGAGTTTCTTTGATCATCTCTATATATTTATTTTGTTTTGTATGAGCATGTTTTTCTTTTCCATTTTCTTGTTTGATTGTTAGTAAATTTTTTTATTAGATTCATGACTACTCTATATATAAAAATCATATTAAGTAAATAATTTTTGCTAAAAAACTATGTGAAATTAACAAAGAACATGAGAGACACACAATGCTTTGGTTCGACAACGTGCTTACTTCTTATTGAAAACATGTTTTAAACAGTAATTAGTTCTAAATCTCAATGTTGGTGAACATAATTTGTATCTCTTTATAATCTTAACTTGCCCCTATATATTTTTAACTCATTATATGATCCATACTAATCATATTAAGTAAATAGTGGATATTTTTTAATAATGTTTTTCTTAAACATAATTTTTTTATGAAAAAACAAATCCTATAATTATATTGTTATAAATAACTTTCTATGAAAGCTTGTAAGTTTTTTTGTATAATATATTTAAATATGTATATTAAAACTATTCAAAAATTGGTAAAAACATTTATAAACACTCAATATTAAATTGTATATCTCCTTAGTCTAAATACATAAATAATACAAAGTTTAAAAGAAAATTGTATATTTATCATTTTCCGTATCACATAACCAATACATCTAAATAGAAAAACATATATTGTGTCTAAAAATATCAANTTAATTGTATATCTCCTTAGTCTTAATACATAAATAATACAAAGTTTAAAAGAAAATTGTATATTTATCATTTTCTGTATCACATAACCAATACATCTAAATAGAAAAAAATAGATTGTGTCTAAAAATATCAAAGATAAAGTATAATTAGAGAACATATAATGATGAGGGAATATAGAATTAAAAAAAAAATTGCATTCGAAAAACAAAGCAATAAAAAAGTCTAGTTAAATAAAGAAGCAATATAAAAATACTTGCACTAGAATGTAGTAAAGTTTACTCTTTTTGTTTTGTGCAAATAAAATTTATATTGAATATTAACTTAAGGATTACAACAAAATAATACATGGAGTTCTTTACCAAAGAATCTGTTTCTCGATTGTTTTATTTTGATACATAATTGAAAGAAATTTCATGTAAAAGATAAGATAGATGGTTGAAATTTTACATAACACCATGAAGCCCTTCTGAATGGGCTTCAGAATTGATCGATTTGATAAAACTTTGGGTGTCAAATACCACCATCAGATTATCGATCTTCAACTCTTGCTTGAGTGTCGATATTAACACTAGTCTTTATGTCATTAAAGACTAGGGAACATTGCTTTGTGCTTCTGATTCCATCTGGGCAAAACTTTCAAATACATGTTCCATAAAAGAGGAGATTGGTGGTATAGATCTCTCCGTACATGAGATAAAGTGGAAGTGATCTCTCCATTGAATAGAAAATTGGTGGAAGCGATTTCTCCTCAAAGAAAGAATTAGATGGAATCGATCTCTGGATCTGGAGGTTCTGATGGAGGAGAGTCCAAAACTGGTAGATCTGGCACAAAAAAGCCATGGGAAACTGAAAGAGTTTGATGGAAGGAAGATAGATATTCGTCGACGGCATGAGACCAATTGACTGACGGATGGCAAAAAAACAAAACGCCTCAACTGCTGCCTCTACCGCCATAACAACTTCAAGTAGCGAAAATGAACAAAACGCCTCCACCGCCAAAATTGGAATGGTTTTTAATTTTTCAAGATAAAAAGATAAAAAAACGGAGCTTTTGGGTTGTTCACAAATGTAGTTAACAACAACACACTAATGCAATTTAAAATCGCATCTTTAAAGAGTTTATGAGTCAACATTTTTAACTCTGCTTATCAGAATCATGTTCTTATTATGTGCTCGCAGCCCTAAATCATCACTACGACTCAAGAATAGTTTTTGCTTTCTTCATTGTTTGGAGCCGTTTCATCCTATGAAACATAGGATTCATAAGAAGAATTGAGATGTAAAACATAATATGAAAAATCCATGAACAAATTACCATTGATTGAAGTTCAAGAAAAGCACAATACAACACCATGCTAAGAAAGTGTTTGATTGTATTTGTAACACAGAGAGATTCCAAAGTTTGTAATTTCAAGTGAAGGATAAATTATTTATATTGTTAATATGTGCTTTACTTGCAGGTTTTTTTCATACATATATGATTTTAAGATTGATCAAACAATTTTAAAATTTAAAATGCTTCATGGTACCCTTAATAAATTCATTGAGCTTATAAGCCTAAGAGAGAGATAAAATAATTTACCTTTCGATAGAGAAGTAATTCTCTATCTCTAGTTTATGCTCAAAGATAAACGCAAACGATTTTTCATGAGGACATACTTCACTCCATCTTCCTAAATCTGCACACAAACCTAGAAAATAGATTAAAGTTACTATAACTATTCTTCAAGACAAAACAAAGAGTTTGTATGTTTTTCACACCTTGAAGAAACACGTTTGGTTCTTCGTTGTTGTACGACTTCAATTTCCATAGAATAAGATCATTGTCATCCAGTTCGACCATGTTGGTTCTAAGAGCATCATCACATCCTTGACTCACTGCAAAAATAGTTAAAACAATAAGCCTCTAAACATATGATCATTATCATAAAGAATCATATGAGTTTAGATTTGTAATTTTAGATAGCATTTCTATTGTATTTTGCATTTCAGAATGAACTTCTTCAGCATTTATTTGTGATACAATTGCAATCCATTTTTCACTCGTCAACAAAATCCTATTATTCTCTGTTACAATTTTCCCCAACTCACCTTGTAAGCTTTGCTCCACTTGTTTCACCTACAACATAAAGGTTTTAGAATGAATAAATAGTGTTTTCAAACTTAAATTGTAAAGACTAAGTAGATTTTAGGGTTATCTAATTTTTTTGTTACATTCAACGTTTCTTTTGCTTCCTTTTTCCTTTCAACATATTCATCAATGCAATTCCTCATCACCATGAATATTTTATCTCAACATGTTAACCCTCAAGCACCATAAAAATCAAGAGAACATTTGATTCAATATATGAATATATATCACTATATGTTTATGGAACTCTTGGCATATCGTAAGTTATAGTGATATATATTCATATATACTGAATCAATTATTGTTTTGATTTTTATGGTGCTTGAGAGTTTATATGTTGTGATAAAATAGTCAGGGTGATTAGAAATTACATTGATGAGTCTGTTGAAACTAAAAAAGAAGTAAAAAAATGTTGAATGCATCAAAAAGTAAGGTAATCGTAAAATCTACTTAGTCTTTGCAATTTAAGTTTGACAACATTTGATTAATTCTATAACTTTTTTGTCGTAGGTGAAACAACTGGAGCATAAGTCACAAGGTGAGTTGGGCAAAGCTGTAACAAAGAATAATGAGATTTCATTGATGAGAGAAATTGTAGCACAAATGAATGCTGAAAAAGTTCATTCCGAAATGCAAAACGCAATAGAAATGCTATCTAAAAGTACAAATCTAAACTCATGTGATTCTTTATAACAATGATCATATGTTTAGAGGCTTATTAATCTAAATGTTATTTGCAGTGAGTCAAGGATGTGATGATGCTATTAGAACCAACCCGGTCAAATCGGATGACAATGATCTAATTTTCTGAAAATTGAAGTCGTACAACGAAGAACCAAACATGTTTCTTCAAGGTGTGAATAACATACAAAATCTTTGTTTTGTCTTGAAAAATAATTATATTAACTTTAATCTCTTTCATATATTTGTGTGCATATTTAGGAAGCTGGAGTGGAGTATGTTCTCATGAAAAATCGTTTGCGTTGAAACTCAGAACCAGAGATAGAGAATTACTTCTCTTTCAAAAAGTAAATCATTTTATTTCTCTCTTAAGCTTATAAACTCAAGGAATTTATTAAGGGTACCATGAAACTTTTTAGGTTTTAAAATTACTTGATCAATCTCAAATCACATCTATATGTACAAAACCTGCAAGTAAAGCACATACAAGTAAGTTATGCTTCACTTAAAATTACAGACTTTGGAATCTCTATATGTGTTATAAATACAATCAAACACTTTCTTAGCATGGTTCTGTATTGTGTTTTTCTTGAACTTTAATTTGTTCATGGGTTTTGCATTTTCTGATTTGCATCTCAATTCTTCTTTTGAATCCAATGGTTTATAGGATAAAACGTTTCCGAGCAAAGAAGAAAGAAAAAACTATTCTTGATGATTTTTTGTTTGGCTGCAAGCACATAATAAGAACATGATTCTCATAAGCAGAGGTAAAAATGCCGACTCATAAACTCTTTGAACACGCGATTTTAAATTGCATATAAGTATATGATTTGTTGTCGTTAACTACATTTATGAACAACCTAAAAGCTCTATTTTGTAACTTTTTATCTTAAGAAATAAAAACCATTCCAATTTGGCGGTGGAGGCATTTTGTTCGTTCCCGCTACTTGAAGTTGTTGTGGCGGTAGCGTTGGATTTTGAGGTGGACAGGGTTGAGATGTACAACCATTTTCTTGTAAATTCAGTACATTAATCAGAAGACTTGGTTTTGAGGAAGAAGCACAATTTCTTTTTTCACATAATTGCGATGAAAGCATCTGCATATTAGTTTTTGGCAAATAAATTGTGTGATGACATTTGTTTGAAAACAATGGAAGCGGTAGAGGCACTGGCGGTGGGTGAGAAGAGATTCCAATAACTTTGTGAAACATTTTGGAATCTCCAATTCACACTCTCAGAAACGTTGAGAGGAACCAATGTTAACACTACCAGAATCAGAAGAAGAAGAAGAAGAAGCATTTGAGAGTTTTGGATTTGAATACTTAGAGCCACCACCAACGGAATAAAATGACTTATCATCGTATGAAGACTTGCATCCATTGATTACCACACTATCAGAAACCGAGTCTATTGTTTGTTCATCTTCATTTTTGTGTAATGACACAGTCTCTTTCGTTAGCATCGTTCGAATCTGACAAAATTCATGGTTCCACGCTTCTATTTACATCTTCTTTAAGCAATCCACCATTGTTTGAGCTGTTGAATGTTCGGCTTTAATCTACATTTCTTGAGCCATTCTTGCACATTTTTGCCTCTGGTTGGACCCCATTCAAAAATAAGTCAAAAATGTATTTTTTCTTTTAGCCAACTTATTACACGACGACAAAGACAATAGTGTTATTAAGGGTAAAAGGGAAGTTGAAGGCGACAAAGATGGAGTAGGACGACTTAACCTATATATGGTAAAGTTGTGTTTTGAAAAGTATCGCAGATTGTGTCTTACTATGTGCTGGTTTATACTCCATTTCCCATAGTTTTCTTTTAGTTCTTATGTTCCTGACTTGAGTATTTACATGTTATAAAGATTTGGTTCATATCAGCAGCTTCATTCCTACAAAATTAGTAGGAGAACTTCGTGGTTCAATTAAAATTATAAACGAAATTTGAATAAAAACTTTAGGTTCTTAAGATAAGAGTCTTTAGTGTTAATTAACATGGGCAGATCTTGGAGAAATGACATATTGTCCCTGAACAATGATCACATGTGGCGATACATACTCAAACTATGATTTCATGCATAAACATACCTCAAATTCTGTTTTTTTTTTATTTGTATATCCAAACTACTAAATTATGTCCAATATCTACATTAACCAAAAGGGTATTAGTCTAATCGTTAACCGTGCTGATTTGGATTGTTGAGTCTGCTGCTACATCAGCCAAATCGTATATAAGTGATGAGTCAGATTCTACATTACCGCCACATCATTAAAATATAAAAATAAAAAATATGAAAAACATGTGTGTCTCACTCGATAATGTAAGTTTGTCTGGAAAATATAAAGAATGATTGAGGTCTCATAAAGAATTGACACATACACACCCCTCTTAATGAAATCTTATTTTCATAATAAAAAAATCTCATTTATCTTTTTCTTCTTATCGAATTCCTCAAAATCCCTAGAATAATAAATATGATTGAAACTAAAAACAGTAGTAGTATGGTTGAAAATATATGTAAAGAACTAAATTATGCTCACCATTTTGTTGTAGATCCGGATGGGTTAACTGGAGGCTTAGCTATATTTTGGGATGACGGTGTTCATCTGGATTTTCTCCAATCACCAACGCTGAACTATATTGATATGTATATAACAGAAGATGCAATCACTTTGTGTCTTACCTATGTCTATGGTAATCCAAATAAGAAGTTGATCTTTCTAGCAGAAACATGTTTATACAGAAGCAAGCCTTGGGTGGCCATGGGAGATTTTAATGATAAAAAGTAATGAAGAAAAAGATGGAGGGGTTGTTAAACCAGAATCATCATTCGCATTGTTCAGAAAGATGTTAAATGTTTCTGGACTTCATGATCTTAAAGTGATAGGAGGAAAGTACATTTGGACTGGAAAAAGGTATAAACACTCAATTAAAACCAGAATTGACAGAGTGGTAGCATCAGCTGATTGGCAATATCTCTTTCCAAAAGCTTATGTGCAACTTTAACCATAGATTGGCTCAGATCACATGCCCCTTTTACTTAACACAGAAGATAAAAAAAAGTGGATGGGGCCGGGGGTAACAAGTTGTTTCGTTATGACAACATGTGGAGATTTAATATGGAGTTAAAAGAGGAGATGCAGAAAATGTGGTTAAAGGACTGTAAAGATATACCTGGAGAAAAATTCAGCGAGGCTCTAAGGAAATGTAGATCAAGGCTATCCAGGTGAAAATCTACTCACATCACAAAGTCGCAGAAGAAAATTTAAGCTAAGAGCTCAAAGACAAACTGCATAAAGTATATAGTTATACTCCTCTAGATTATGCTCATATTGCTAATATAAAGTTTGATCTAACTAAGGAATAAATAATGGAGGAGGAGTTTTGGAGAACCAAGAGCCGAATACATTGGCTCGAAGCTGGCGACAAGAACACAAGGTACTTCCACGCTAAAACCAAGCAAATAAGGAGCTTTAATCGCATAACTACTATAACATATGGCAAAGGAAAAGTTTGGTTCATTGATAAAGAGATCCATAAGGTTATAGTTAATTATTTTGATGATCTCTTCACCTCTCAATGCAGCCAAAACCCATTAAATATCTTGTAGCATATCCAGCCAAAGGTTATCGAAGAATTGTCTCAATCTCACAAAGTATGTCACGGAGGAGGGAGTTTATCATGCCCTTCACCAAATGAATAGAGATAAATCATATGGTCATGATGGCTTAAGTACATGCTTCTACAAAGACCATTGACCAACTATAAAAGAAGGTGTGGTTAAGTTTATTCAATGTTTTTTTTATGAAGGCAAACTAGACCTAGTAATTAACCACATATACATATGTTTAATCCCCAAAAATAAGTCACCAGAAGGAGTTAAGACTGTAGACCAATAAGTTTGTGAAATATTGCATACAAACTTTTTTAAAAGGTCTTAGCCAAAAAATTAAAACCATGGCTTCATAATATAATCTCAGAAAACCAGTATGCTTTTATTCCTGGAAGACTAATTACGAATAATGTCTTAACAACCCATGAATTGATACACTCTTTGAATACCATGAATCAAACTCAACCATATATGGCTTTCAAGCTTGATATTAGTAAAGCTTTTGATAAAGTTGAATGGAATTTCTTGGAAGCAGTTATGAAGAAGCTGGGATTTGCATAGAGATGGTGCAGATGGATAATGAAGTGCATTACATCAGTTTCATATTCGGTACTGATAAATGGTTATCCAGTTGGTAACATAATACTACAAAGAGGCATCCGTCAAGGTGATCCAATTTCTCCTTATTTATATATTTTAGGCTCAGAAGGTTTACTTGCTTTGATTCAAGACATAATCAAAAGTGGTCAACTTCATGGTTTCAAGGCAAGCCGTAATCGCTCTTAACAACTTATAAGGTGTAACATGTAACATAGCCGAAGAAGCGATGTATCTCCTTCCTTGAATTTATCTTCCTAAAAAGGCGATTGAAGCTGCAGAGACCGCAAAGACAGCACCAGATGCGTTCTACCGCGAACGGCTTCTCAACTTCACTGGAATAGTTGTTGTCCCTGGTTCTCGCTTTGGACATATAAAAAGAAACAAATCTTCACCAAATGAAATTTTTCTAATGTTTCCAAACATAGAAGTTGAATATGTGTGTGTGTGTTTTATAGCTAAGAATGTAAATATTTGTGTGTGTGTGTGTGTTTTACATTCACTTTTGGTTAGGTTTCTGGAACATGGCACTTCAGATGCACGATACTTCCGCAAGAAGAAAAGATTCCGGCAATAGCGAATCGTGTCAGAGAGTTCCAGAATAGTTCCATCAACGATAACCCAAAAAGAACAAAGTTCCACAAAAGTTCCATCAACGATAACCTAAAAAGAACAAAGTTTTAGAAACATCATCAAGGAAGAGGTAAAGGAATATCTTCTCATGGGAAACGTTTTGGCAGATATGCTCTTCAAACACTTGAACCCGCTTGGATCACCACTAGACTAATAGAAACAGGGCAACGAGCAATGATACAAAATGTACGACGTGGTGAAAATATTTGGGTACGTATATATGCAGACAAACCAGCTACATTAAAACCCATGGAAACGCGTATAGGTCAAGGGAAAGGATCCCCATCGTTTTGGGTAGATGTGGTTAAACCAGGTAAAATCCTTTATGAAACAAGTGGTGTACCCAATAAAATAGCCAGAAAAGCTATTTCCATAGCGGCATAAAAATGCCTATAAAAACCAAATTCATTATAGGAGAAAATAAACAGATTTAATAATCTGTTAAAGAACAAAACTTTCGTAATAATTTGTTTTCGTAGTTTATTTAATGATTTTGTAAAGTGGTTTTAATATCAATGAATTTGTTTAATCAATATCAAAACAAAAAAAAAAAGAGAAAAGCTAAATGATATTTAAGGGTAAAAAAATTATAAGGTTTTTTTTGACAATTTTTTTTTTTGCTTTGCATTAAAAGGAAAGGAGATATATAAAAAATGACTTGATTAGAGTTTTTGTTTAATTTTGTTTGTTTATCCGATACAAAAACTTTTGGGGAATTTCGATCTAGCAATGGTGGTAGTGAGCGATAGTGCATTCTCTCCATTCTACATGGCTCTATATGAGGCTGTGGATGATCATTCAATGGATTTAATAGTCTCGTGGAGCAAAAGTTATATGAGTTTCGTCATTTGGGATCATGTAGGGTTTCACAGAAGGATTCTTTTGAAGAGCTTAGATACATGTTGCCTCACTTGGCCAGTGTTTTTCGACGGGCTTAGGTTGCATGTACGTTTTGGATTTGCAAGATTAACTCTAGTCGTTGTCATCATATATATATCTCATCTTTGTACGATCTGAAAATCACACAAAGGGGTAAAACATTAAACTTTTGATCGGAATCTCGTTTTATTGAACTTAGCTCGGCGAAGATTCAAGATTGATCAAGTCGGGGAAAGAAAAGAACAAAGAAAACTAAAAGCTGTGAAATCTAAGCTCTCAATCTCCTAGGTCTCGCGAATGATTGTGAATGTCCCTCGAATTAGGCGACGGTCTCCCTATTTATAAAATATCGAGTCGCCTAAAATTTTGGCAGTTTCCTTTTTCGAGTTCGATCAGGTTAAGGAAGATTTTATTTTTCCTCTGAGATCAGTAAATATTATGTAAATCTCGGAGGTCGGCGCCGATCATGATAAGTTGGGCTTTAATGGGCTCGGAGGCCAGCAACCGCGATCATGGGCTTAATCTCTTCCGAGTCTAAACCATTGTAAACCGGGCTCAATTGGGCCGATCTCGATTCAAACCGGGTTAACCGGGGAGTGCTAAATTCACCATTAACAATCTTGCTATATGTGTGTTTTTTGTTGTTGGTATAGGGATTTGTGAGATTTAAATCTGGCACTGTGAATTTGGCATAATATAAATATTTTGTGAGAGGTCAACCTTATGAGGAAGTTGCATGTAGTGACTGAGAATATGCGTTAAAGTATGTCAAAGGAGGTTAAACGAGTTAAAAAAATTGAAAGCAAGAGAGACGACATTAGCGGATGGCTTGCGTCATTTACGAATTTGAACCTTCTTTAGTAGGCTAATTGCTACGCTCGCTTTTCATGAATAAACAAGCTTTTCATGTGTTTGATGTTTGTTGATGTTTCGGTTTCAGTTTCTTTCTTGTATCAAATATCAATACTTTGGTGGCTTTTGTTGCGATAAGAAAATGACTTTATTCAACCACAAATCTATTTGAATATAGCAGAAGCAAAAAATAGCGGGATTCGAGAATTGATGTGTCTTCGAATAATAAGATTTAGTAATGGCCACTATGCTCATATATGTGCTGTACGTAAGGAAGCAATACTAAATAATCAACTAGAAAGATCGAATACCAAATATTCCTCTAAAAAAATCGAAAGTGGTCATAACTCTAATTGTACATACTTGTAAAGATCTCAAACGTATAACAATAGGACGATAATACGATATGATGACAATGCCCACAATTGTCATTGATCAAGATGGAAATCCAAAGAGGAACTCAAGTTTTTGGTTCCTCTTGTTACCATCTACATTAAATTCCTTCATGTGTTTTCCTACCTAGGAGTGGACATTCGGTTATTTGGTTTTCTGTTTAAGTGAGTTTTAGTAAATAGGTTTTATTCGAAATCAAATTTTATATCGGTTCGGTTTTTAATAATTCAGTTTGGGTTCGGTTTGGTTCGATTATTGACCAAAAATATATATAACTAAAATAAAATAATTAATTAATTTTAAGTAATATTGTAGATTTTAGAATATTTAATTGTATGGTTATATTTAATTAAAAAATTTTATTGTTTTCAAAAATTTCGGTTAGTTCGGGTTTCATATAGTTCGGGTTCGATTCAGTTTGAATCATGTAAATCGGTCTAAAACTTTCTATGCATTCACATTATTTTATAACAAGGACATAGTCAAACTTTCTATCTTTTTTAACAACCAATCTTTTGGCATAACACGATTTTTCACATCATGCACTCTCACTCTTTCATCATCCAACATGAGCCAGACTGTGCTTGATAAGCTGTGACGAATGATATCATAGTAATGCCCCTGAGCCACTTCTTCTCCGTTGTGAACTATGATGCTGCAGGAACAAATAAAGACCAAACCAATAATTATTCTGTCAAAGTAAAGAAACAAACAAAGTTAAGGAGAACTATAAAGAAATCGATATATCAAACCTATGTAGTAAGTACAAAGTGCCTTTAGTCTCAGGTGATAAATATTGCTCATCAAGGGTAAACTCAATATCAAACTCAAAAGAGTCCTTTAGCTGCAATCATTCCCAAAAAGCCAGCCCCGGGCCGGTGTCGGCATATAATAAAGGGGACGGCCCTAATGATACAAGACTTTTTAGTCTCTTAAGAGGTATCAATATCCCCAATACAATGTAGTAAGGAGGTTATCAATCCATAATTGGGACTATTCTAAACACTAAGAATGCAAGGTTCAAAGGTAATTTAAGCTAAACAAGTTAATTGGTGATTAAGTATCCAAATTAAACAAGTAAAACAACTAAACAAGATGTAATTCAAATAACAAAAGCGGAGCAAGAGATAAAGTTAATGATATAAGGTGATCTAAGTCCAATTAGTGGTGTTCAATTACTCAAGAAGCTAATCCCTAGGCAATAGATCTCTAATCTAGATAAGTTCTCTTTCAAGCAACTAATCACTATGCTAATTATCAAGTCCATTAGCAAATCATCATTTGTGGATTAACAATTAGCAAGCATTAAGAATCATAACAAGATCAACCAAAGATATACCCTAAACAACTAATGTCTTAGGTTAGGAACATAAATCTCTTGTCTAGTTTGGTCTTGGCATTTCATCAAACACTTGGTGTTCATGAAATGCCTTGTGATCTAGACCCACTCTTTCAAGCTAGATCTTGCATTAGGGACTCTAGACAAGAAGGAATATAAGATTATCTAATCCTAAACACCACTAATCCAACATTTGATCACCCTATTCTACCCTATCCCAAGGTCCTTAGGACTACTCACTAATCATCATGGGTTTAACAAGTCCAAGGAAAAAAGTGCTAAAACTCATGATCAAGATGATTGAATGATTAGAGAGTAGAAGAAAGATGGATTCAATCAAGAAAACAATACTTGAATTAAAAGGATCAATCTCTTACAAATCACTCTTAGAGAGGGTTTTTGCTCAAAAAAAAGACTTAGCCCTTCCAAATTAGGTTTTTGGGCTTAAATAGTGAATAATGACGAACCGGGTCGATCCGGGACAAACCGGGTCCCGACCCGGTTTAAATGGATAAAGTTGTTTTGTGTCGATCGATACCGAGGACACACCTCGGTGTCACTGCTCGGTATCGATCGATACCGAGGACACACTTCGGTGTAACACCTCGGTATTGCGCCTGGGATTGTGCACCGACTAGTCAATACCGAGCAGCGACCTCGGTACTGAGGGGATGTTTTGCTTTGGTCTTCAGTGGATACCGAGGTCACTCCTCGGTATCGGTCGATAGTCGGTGTCACCCCTGGTATCGGTCGATGCTCTTCAGTGGATACCGAGGACACTCCTCGGTATCTTTGCTCCGTATCAAGGACCTTTTCCTCCGGGTTCTTCCTGTGGCAGTACCGAGCTGTGACACCGAGCAGTGGCATCGGTGTAATCCCCTGAAGCTTTGGTGTCGATCGATACTCGGTGTCACACCTGGTATCGGTCGATGCTTGGTGTTTAAGCTTGCTTTTCGATACCGAGCACTAGTACCGACCAGTGACGTCGGTACGGTTTCCGTCTCCTCTCCTTGGGTCTCTAATCTCCTCTTTAGCACCTGAAAAGGACTCCAAAACATGCAAGACACTCTAGGACCTAGTATGCGAACCCTAAAACTCTAAATGAGACAAAACAAGTATGATATGCCATGAAGATCCAAGTAAATGATCTTAAATCTATATGAAATGCGTGCTAAATACATGTAGAATATGCACATATCAATTCCCCCATACTTAAACCCTTGCTTGTCCTCAAGCAAACATGATCAAGAATGAGAGATGCAATGTAATGCAAGTGGAGCTCGAACCTATAAGAAGCACAAGAAACAATCGCACTCAACGTCCAAGTTACTAGTTCTAGGATGCACCAAAGTTGTCTACTCAAAAGGAGATAGCCATTTCCTTCACAACATGCAACAAGCCAAACTTCAACATAGACAAACCATTCTATTCTCTAGCCTCTTAACATTGATTAATGGTTTTATCCGCGAATGGTGCTTATGCAAAATCAAATGAAACCGCTTGGCTAAAGGACCGGTTTTGAGATGAAAGTGATCTCATCAATACGTAAGGGAACTCAAATACAAGGATCTCTCAATGAACGAGCAAACTTTGACAAAATGCTAAAGGTAAAAGGCAACCTATGCATACAAGGAAAAACTCTTGTCTACCCGAATGCCTAGAGTGTTTCTAACCTAAAGCTTCTAACCCGTTGTGCCCATAACTTAAGCTACCCTTTTATCATGAGGCATTTTGCCTTTTTGAACCCGCACATCCTTCTTGTCTCTTCACTTCACTTTCTTCTCAATTGGGGATCACTTCTTCTTCATTGTTCTTCATGGTTTGGTGTTTATTTGTTGTTATCTAGCTCTTCTTTCTTCTTTTTAGTTCCCGCCTCTCCTCATTCTTTTGATGCTTTGGCCATTTTGGCCTTCTTCTTTTTCTTTGCATCTTTTGAGGCCATCTTAATCTTAGAGCTAGACTTATGATCTTTGCACAAACCATTCGACAAATTCGATCCCCTTTTCCATACTCCTTGTCATTCTTTCCATTCCACAATCCATTCCAATCATGCCATTTACTAAGTCTAAACCCGTTTCCCCCAAACTTGAATCAAGAACCGCCATCCTAACTAGCCTATTCCTAGATTAGCTCCTTGATGATCGAGCTAAATCTAAACAAGAGTGCTTCCTTGTCGCCCTAAACCTAACACTTTTTGTCAAGTTCATTCCAAATAAGGCCTCACAAGACACACACGAAGGACTATGGGCTAGAAAGGAGGTAATTGTCATGGTAGGGAAACCAATCCAAAGATGGGATTTGGCTATTTGGACAAGCAAGAGTGGTAAAAGGAATAAGAATGTCCAAATATGTATATGTGATCTACGAGTTCATTTAAGTTTGCATAAGCACAATAATTACATGTCAAATTATGGTTATCACTTAGATGAGGTTAGATTCAATTCAAGCTTGCTTCAATCAAAGAAAGGCAATGATGCATGCGCTCTAACAAATGGTTCGTCCTTGATTTCGGATTCAACTTCAATGCATCAAACAACTAATAACTTGCGCGTTGAATCAATTGCTAATTAAGCTACTTTCAAGGTTGTCATTACGCCATGCTTATGCAAATGCAAGCTAAAATGTAAACTAGACACCACCTACAAGTGAATATGCAATCCTAAATGTTCTAAAACTTTCAAATTTATTGAAAATGCATGATATGCATGAGACTCAAGATGCAAAAAGGGCCAAATAAGAACATCAAAAACGATGTTAGATAACACACAAACCCTCCCCTAACTTAAATTACACAGTCCCTTGTGTAATAGAAGCTTAAGAGAGAGCAAAACAATGCATGAAAGAAGGAAAGAAGATATGATTCTAGATGCTATGTACAAAGTTTGGAGTGTTACCTTGGAAAAGGATGGAGGAGACTAGAGGGATCAAGGGACGCCATATTCCATCACTTCATCCTAAGCACTTTAGTCCATAAGTCCCTGCTCATATGGCCATCGAAAACCTATTTGCACTAAGAAGACCCATCAAAAGGAACTAACAATGAAAGAAAAGCATAAAAGGAAATATGTACAAGGATAAGCTTGGGGTATCTCCCAAGAGCACTTTGTTTAACGTGACTAAGTTTGACGTTTGTTACCCTTTTAGGCGGGTAGTGGAGGAGTGCAAGCACTCCTTGGCGGTTCGGTAAGCTCGAGTTTGAGAACTTTACCCATTAAGCTTTGTAGACCGGATTGATTTGGCTCCCTAACCTCCGGTGTGAGGGTTACTATGGCCTTGGCAAAAGGCTTGGGGCACCCTCTACATTTGACCTTGTACTCAATCACCCCTTCTTCATGTTTCCATGGGATGAGAGTCACAATCGAAGGTTGGTCTAGCAAGGGTCCAATCCCCTTGAGTATTCTCGGTTTCCTCTTCTCGGACCTAGGCTTTGTCCTCTTCTCATCAACCTTAGCACTTGCACCCTCACTCTCCGTTGTGGTGTGAAAGAGGGAATACAAGCAACTTCCATCTAGAGCTAGGGCTTCTTCAACCCTTTCAATACTCACCGTCTCACATACGCCCACATACTCAACCTTCCGGGCTTGGGCTTCATTGTCCCCACAAATAATAGTCCCACAAATAGCGGTGGGAAAAGGCATCATTGTGAAGAACTTCTTGTCATCCACGTTGTGAAGAACAACCCTCTTGTTTATGAAGTCCAAGCTTGCACCGGTTGTGTTGAGGAATGGAGTCCCGAAGAGTAGAGGGAGTTTTATGTTTGGTGCCATATCCATCACAACGAAGTCCGTTGGTACAAGACACTTTCCAATCTTAAGGGCAAAGTCTTCAATCATGCCAAGAGGTTTCTTCGTGGAAGAGTCTCCAAATGTAACGGTGGAGGGGTAATTGTTCAACTTATATATCCCAAGACTTTTGGCCATCTCCCAAGTCATGACATTAACGGTTGAGCCCGAGTCACACAAAGCGTCATCAACTTCCAAGAGTCCAAGTGTGCAAGATATTGAGAATTTCCCGGGGTTTCCAAGCTTTGGGAGAGTCTTAGGCTCGATCCTTGTTGTGCTTGGAGGCACTTTCTCTTGTGCCTTGTTGAGGAAACGACCGGGAAATGGAAGTGGAGGCTCATATGGAGGTGGAGGCTCTCTCTTTGACTCAACTTGTGTCTCCACGTTTTTCAGTTTAACCAAGTCCTTGATGGACTTCTCAACTTTGTTACTCTTTTCTCCAACCAACATCATATCATTTTCACTCTCAAGGGTCACCTCCCCACCATGTTGCTCGATGTCCTCATTGAGGCTAGAGACTAAGCCGAGGAACTCCTCAATTATGTGATCTTGCTCCTTAAGGATGGAAAAGGTGTTGCAAGACTCTTTAGAGGTTAGTATTGCTTTCCCATTGGAAGAGCCTTGAGGATGTTGTGAAGAAGGGACGGCACTCCGTTGCTCTATTGATTGCACCCTTGAGTTCAATGCCTCAACCTTGCTATTAAGATCGTTGTAAGAGCAAATGACCTTGTTAGTGGTTTCCGGTTGGCCTTTGATTAATTGTTGGAACATAGAGCTCAAATCAAGCTCTTGCGGTTTAGACGTAGTTTCTTGACCTTGAGGCACAAACCCTTGTTGTTGTCCTTGAAACCGGGTGGAGCTTTGGGTTGAAATCCACCTTGGTTCCCTTGGAATTGGTTCCTTGGGACAAAGGCATGTTGGTTGGTATTAGGAGCTTGACCTTGATATTGGAATTGTTGTTGTGGGACTTCTTGAGCTTGAGTAGATTGTTGAGGGTAGAGTTGGTCTTGTGGATTCCTATAGTTTTGGTTGAACCCTTGTCTTTGGAAGTTATCTTGGTTCCCAACGTAGTTCACTTCCTCTTGGGTGATCGCGGCTTCCTCTTGATAAGAAGTTTGAATGTCCTCGTAGTCACCAATAAAATGAACTGCCTTTTGAGACTCTTTTTGAGAGGCAAGAAGCTTGTCTATCATAGAGGCTTGCTTATCCAACTTCTCATTCAAGGCTTTCATGTCCTTGGCTCTCTTGTTCTCATCAAAGTCACTCGTGGTCCTTGTGGCACAGTCATAATCATCGCCATAGTTGCCATCACTTTGAGCCAAGTTCTCTACCAACTCCATTGCATCCTCCACGTCCTTAGCTAGGAAATTACCATTTGATGCCGTATCAAGTAGCACTCGAATCTTAGGTAAAGCGCCTCGGTAGATAGTACTAAGAAGTGATGCGTCGGAGAAGCCATGATGTGGGCATTGAGAAGTGTAGCCTCTAAATCTCTCCCAAGCCTCATTGAAAGACTCAATAGACCGTTGTGTGAAGCTTGAAATCTCATTGGTTCTAGCCGGTGAGAAGAATTTGGCTAGAAACGCCCTTTTGCAATCATCCCATGAAGTAATAGATCCTTGAGGCAAGCTTTTCTCCCATTGGTGAGCCTTGTCACCAAAAGAGAACGGAAAGAGTCGAAGCTTGAAACCATCTTCGGATACTCCGTTGATCTTGGTGAGACCACATATCCGGTCAAATTGGTCAATGTGATCTAGAGGATCCTCCATTGACAACCCATGGAACTTGTTAGCTTGAACCATGTTGATTAGCCCGGGTTTGACCTCGAAGTTGTTATTCTCCACCGGTGGAGCTTGAATGCCTTGGCGGTTTTGGTGAGCATTAGCGGCATCACCTTCTCCAACAACGTTTCTAGCTCTAGGTGGGTGGTTGGGACCTCTTGGCCGGGCGGGTGGAAGAGGGTGGTTTCCATTACCACCTTGTGCGGGATGGTTTCCATTACCACCTTGTGCGGGATGGTTTCCATTGCCACCTTGGTTGTTGCCGTGTCCATCCCCATTCCCACCGTTCCTTTTGTGGGGAATGGGTTCATTGATGTTCCCAAGTGGAACATTCTCATAGTGATCCATGTTGGTCTCAACTTCTTGTTGTCTTACACGTGCTTCCCTTGTTCAAAACCCTCGGTATGATCGATGTATGTCGTCCCGTGGTCCAACTAGATTGTCGTTGCCTCGAGATCGTGTATGCATGCACCTATAGGTTTAGAGAGAGCAGTGGAAAGCAAACAAGATTAGTAACTTTGTAGCAAATAAAGCTTAATCTCACAAAGAGCCTAAACCTTAATGTTAAAAGAAATCCCAATATGGCAACGGCGCCAAATTGATACAAGACTTTTTAGTCTCTTAAGAGATATCAATATCCCCAATACGATGTAGTAAGGAGGTTATCAATCCATAATTGGGACTATTCTAAACACTAAGAATGCAAGGTTCAAAGGTAATTTAAGCTAAACAAGTTAATTGGTGATTAAGTATCCAAATTAAACAAGTAAAACAACTAAACAAGATGTAATTCAAATAACAAAAGCGGAGCAAGAGATAAGGTTAATGATATAAGGTGATCTAAGTCCAATTAGTGGTGTTCAATTACTCAAGAAGCTAATCCCTAGGCAATACATCTCTAATCTAGATTACTTCTCTTTCAAGCAACTAATCACTATGCTAATTATCAAGTCCATTAGCAAATCATCATTTGTGGATTAACAATTAGCAAGCATTAAGAATCATTACAAGATCAACCAAAGATATACCCTAAACAACTAATGTCTTAGGTTAGGAACATAAATCTCTTGTCTAGTTTGGTCTTGGCATTTCATCAAACACTTGGTGTTCATGAAATGCCTTGTGATCTAGACCCACTCTTTCAAGCTAGATCTAGCATTAGGGACTCTAGACAAGAAGAAATATAAGATTATCTAATCCTAAACACCACTAATCCAACCTTTGATCACCCTAATCTACCCTATCCCAAGGTCCTTAGGACTACTCACTAATCATCATGGGTTTAACAAGTCCAAGGAAAGAAGTGCTAAAACACATGATCAAGATGATTGAATGATTAGAGAGTAGAAGAAAGATGGATTCAATCAAGAAAACAATACTTAAATTAAAAGGATCAATCTCTTACAAATCACTCTTAGAGAGGGTTTTTGCTCAAAAAAAGACTTAGCCCTTCCAAATTAGGTTTTTGGGCTTAAATAGTGAATAGTGACGAACCGGGTCGACCCGGGACAAACCGGGTACCGACCCGGTTTAAATGGATAAAGTTGTTTTGTGTCGATCGATACCGAGGACACACCTTGGTGTCACTGCTCGGTATCGATCGATACCGAGGACACACTTCGGTGTAACACCTCGGTATTGAGCCTGGGATTGTGCACCGACTAGTCAATACCGAGCAGTGACCTCGGTACCGAGGGGATGTTTGGCTTTGGTCTTCAGTGGATACCGAGGTCACTCCTCGGTATCGGTCGATACTCGGTGTCACCCCTGGTATCGGTCGATGCTCTTCAGTGGATACCGAGGACACTCCTCGGTATCTTTGCTCCGTATTAAGGACTTTTTCCCCCGGGTTCTTTCTGTGGCAGTACCGAGCTGTGACACCGAGCAAAGGCATCGGTGTAATCCCCTGAAGCTTTGGTGTCGATCGATACTCGGTGTCACACCTGGTATCGGTCGATGCTTGGTGTTTAAGCTTGCTTTTCGATACCGAGCACTAGTACCGACTAGTGACGTCGGTACGGTTTCCGTCTCCTCTCCTTGAGTCTCTAATCTCCTCTTTAGCACCTGAAAAGGACTCCAAAACATGCAAGACACTCTAGGACCTAGTATGCGAACCCTAAAACTCTAAATGAGAAGTATGATATGCCATGAAGATCCAAGTAAATGATCTTAAATCTATATGAAATGCGTGCTAAATACATGTAGAATATGCACATATCACCTAATGTTGTGTTGGCAAAGCCAACTTCTTAGGTTGCGGGCGGAGAAGAGCGGACACACAAAAGCCATGAGGTTGAAGTAGTTTCAGATACTAACCTTCTTGCACACGTCCGACTCATAGGAAAATCTCTTGAGTTGAAGTATAAGAACTTGTGGCATGTCTATGAATAGTAATTTCTTATCTGAAAAAATAAAAAAATACATTAGATCAACATTCTAAATTTGATGTTTGTAATTACTGCTACTACCATAATATTTCACTATTGAATCAACTTCTCCGTCCGTATACCAAATCTTGTAACCCGACATAAACTCATTCCTATAAAGGTGATTCAATTCTTCCCTAATAGAGAATAATCTATGATTCCGACATTTAGTACAAGGACAATACATTTTACCGTATTCTGACGTCATGCTATTGTTTGTCGCAAATGTCATGAATTCCTCAACACCTTGTGCATACTCATCCGTCAGTTGACCCGTCGCTGGATCTTGTCGTGGTTTATCCATCCACGATCGAAAATAATCATAAGGGTTTGGGTTTGAACAAGACATTTTCTAAGTTTTGTTGTGTGTAAGTTGTGAATGAGGGTGGAGAGATATTTATAATGGATTTTCCGCTGATTCCCGACAGATTTCCGACCGTTTCCGACCGATTTATAATTTTTAAACGTCTATAAAATGGCTAGTGTAACAGACATATTAATGGATCTATTTCTTCGAAAATCGGTCAGAATTCCCGATCGATTTATTATTTTTAAACGTCTATAAAACGGCTAATGCAACATGCAGATTAACGGATCTATTTTGTCGGAAATCGGTCGGAATTCCCGACGATATTAAATTGGTCTCTATATCGTCGGAAATTGGTCGGGAATTCCGACGACTAAAAATCGGTCGGGAATTTCTGACCAATTACCGACCGGATTTTTTTCCTCAGTATTTCATCAAAAATTTCCGACCGATTGTTTCCCATCGGGAATCAGTATGTTTTCTTGTAGTGTACCAAAATAAAAAAGGAAGAGAAAAACAAAAAAAAAAACACGTGTGAAAAAAAGACATAGCATTCAACCTGCAAACCAAGTTCTCATACTTCAATCTCGAGGCGTACAGAGTCGTTGACATAGCTGAAAAATGATTTTAATAAGTTGTCGCATCCATGAACATCAAGCTCAAGCCCTGCCAATAAACAAATAAACAACCATTAAATGATGGAAGGAGCTACATGAGCTAGATGTGTTGTTTGAAAACATAATCTATTTGGTATAGAACTTTATCTTAGTTGCATTATGTTTTCTGTACAAAAGTTAAACATGAACAAACACATAATGAAAAACAATATCAATTATGTATTTGAAATTTTAAAAGGTGATGAATTTGGTTATAATTTCTTTTTTTGAGAAATGCATGATCAACTTGGAAATGGTGATGAATTTAGTTATCATTTCTATTTTTCATATTTATGGCATTATTTGTTCATACATATGCTGATTAAGTATTAATTTCCTCTTTTGTTTTCTGATTTCTAGTATCGAAGGTCGACAAGGAGGTCGTCAATGAGTTCGACAATGTGGGGTACCGATATGAACCGGGATCCAGTTTGGTTACATTTACATTAGGAGTTCCGGAGAAAGAATTGTATCTTTGGGACGTTGTCATCCAACTTTAACTTGGAGGATCGTAGACGTGATATCTCATTATTGGTTATGCATCAATTCATATTTGTAACTAGAATAGGTCCCGCATATGTTTTCAAACTTAAATTGTAAAGACTAATTAGATTTTACGGTTATCTTATTTTCTTGCTGCATTCAACGTTTCTTTTGCACCCTTTTTCCTTTCAATAGATTCATCAATGCAATTCCTCATCACCATAAGTATTTTATCTCAACTTGTTATAACTCTCAAGCACCATAAAAATCAAGAGAATAATTCATTCAATATATGTATATGGAACACTTGGCATATCGTAAGTTATAGTGATATATATTCATATATATTGAATCAATTATTCTTTTTATTTTTAGGGTTCTTGAGAGTTTATATGTTTTGATAAAATAGTCAGGGTGATTAGGAATTACATTGATGAGTCTGTTGAAAGTAAAAAGGAAGTAAAAAAATGTTGAATGCATCAAAAAGTAAGGCAAGCGTAAAATATACTTAGTCTTTGCAATTTAAGTTTGACAACACTTGATTAATTCTATAACTTTTCTGTTGTAGGTGAAACAACTGGAGCATAAGTCACGAGGTGAGTTGGGCAAAGTTTTAATAGAGAATAATGAAATTTCATTGACGAGAGAAAAACGGCTTGCAATTGTAGTACAAATGAATGCTGAAGAAGTTCATTCCGAAATGCAAAACGCAATAGAAATGCTATCTAAAATTACAAATCTAAACTCATGAGATTCTTTATAACAATGATCATATGTTTAGTAGCTTATTGTTCTAAATGTTGTTTGTAGTGAGTCAAGGATGTGATGATGCTCTTAGAACCAACCCGGTCAAACCAGATGACAATGATCTTATTTTCTGAAAATTGAAGTCGTACAACAACGAAGAACCAAACATGTTTCTTCAAGATGTGAATAACATACAAAATCTGTGTTTTGTCTTGAAGAATATTTATATTAACTTTAATCTATTTCCTATATTTGTGTGCAGATCAATGAAACTGGAGTGAAGTATGTTCTCATGAAAAATTGTTTGCGTTTAAGCTCATAACCAGAGATAAAGAATTACTTCTCTTTCAAAAAGTAAATCATTTTATCTCTCTTTTAAGCTTATAAACTCAAGAAATTTATTTAGGGGATCATAAAGCCTTTTAGGTTTTAAAATTGATTGATCAATCTCAAATCACATCTATATGTACAAAACCTGCAAGTAAAGCACATACAAGTAAGTTATGCTTCATTTGAAATTACAGACTTTGGAATCTCTTTGTGTTATAAATACAATCAAACACTTTCTTAGCATGGCCTTTTATTGTCTTTTTCTTGAACTTTAATTTGTTCATGGATTTTTCATTTTCTGATTTGCATCTTGATACTTCTTATGAATCCAATGTTTTATAGGATGAAACGGTTCTGAGCAAAGTGGAAAGAAAAAAAATATTCTTGAGACGTAGTGATGATTTTCTTTTTAGCTGCAAGCACATAATAAGAACATGATTCTCATAAGCAGAGGTAAAAATGCTGACTCATAAACTCTTTAAATATGCGATTTTAAATTGCATATAAGTATATGATTTGTTGTTGTTAACTACATTTTTGAACAACCTAAAAGCTATGTTTTGTAACTTTTTATCTTAAGAAATAAAAACCATTCCAACTTTGGCGATGGAGGCGTTTTGTTCGTTCCCGCTACTTGAAGTTGTTGTGGCGGTAGCGGCGGCTTTTGAGGTGGACGCGATTGAGATGTACAACCATTTTATGTGAATTCAGTACATTGATCGGAAGACTTGGCTTTGAGGAAGAAGCATAATTTTTTCACATAATTGCGATGAAAGCGTCTGCAGATTAGTTTCTGGCAAATACATTGTGTGAAGATGTTTGTTTTAAAACTGAGCAAGCGGTAGTAGCAGTGGCGGTGGGTGAGAAGAGATTCCAAAAACTTTGTGGAACATTCTGAAATTTCCAATTTATGGAAAAGCTTGTCACTTGCCGGTTGAGTTAGAGTACAAGGCCTTGTGGGCGGTGAAACTTCTCAACTTCGACATAAAGACCGCACAAGAGAGGCGGTTGATTCAACTCCAAGAGTTAGACGAGATTAGGCTAGAGGCCTATGAGAGCTCGAGGATCTACAAGGAACGGACCAAAGCGTTCCATGACAAGAAGATCTTGCGTAAGGACTTCAAAGTTGGAGACTTAGTGCTATTGTTCAACTCCCGGTTGAAGCTTTTTCCCGGGAAGCTCAAGTCAAGATGGTCCGGACCATTTGAGATCAAGGAAGTGAGGCCATATGGGGCCGTGGTGCTTGTGAACAAAAGTGGGAGCAAATGGCCAAAGACTCAAACCATACTGTGCTAAGGATATCATTGAAGAGGGAGGCTCGATTTTTCTCGATGATGTTCCCCTTGCTTGAATGCGGTAACCAACGTCGAACTTACTGACGTAAAACAAAGTGCTCTTGGGAGACACCCCAAGCTTATCATTGTATATACCTTTACTTTATCTTTTTTTCTATCTTTGCTAGATCTTTTTGATGTTTTTGTTAAGTGTGCATAGGGGTTCCAAGGTCAAGGAGCAATACCGACGAGTGATACCGATGTCATTTGGCAATAAGGACGTCAAATACCGACGAGTGATGTCGGTATAGACTTGCCGAAGGGAGAAAGGACCAATACCAACGTCACAAATCGGTACAACATGTCGGTATGGAAACAGAAGGAAAATCTCCTTAGCACCGATCTGTTGTACCGAGGAGTGACATCGGTATAGCAACACCGATGCTCAATACCGATCACAGACATCGGTATCGACAGTGCCAAAGAACCAATACCGACGTCACAAATCGGTACAACAAATCAGTATGGAAACAGAAGGAAAATCTCTTTAGCACCAATCTGTTGCACCGAGGAGTGACATCGGTATGGCCATACTGATGCTCAATACCGAGGAGTGACATCGGTATTCAACGAGAAATTTTTAAAAATCAGTCAATACCGAGGTACAATACTGACGAGTGACCTCGGTATTGACCATTTTTATTGAAATTCGTTGACCAACCCTGTACCCGCTCAGGTAAGATCCGACCCGACCCGGTAAGTCTCTTTTTTTTCTTCTTCTTCCACGCGAAACCCCTCTTCTTTCTCAACCTAGTTTCACGATTTCAAGAGCAATTTTTTCACATCTCCCTCTTTTCTCAACCAAATTTCACGATTCCAAGCCCCACAGTCTCGATTTTTACAGCTTTTTTTGGATTTATCATCATTCCAAGCATTTCATCCCAATCCCCCAAGGTATTCATCAATTAAATTTTAGAAAAAACCATAGTTTTGTTATTAGGAAAATATTGCTTGAATATGGTTTGGTATTGCTTTTCACTTGTACAAATACCTTGGGGATGGTTCACTATGCTTGAACTTGATGATTCATGTGCCAATTGTTGATAGTTTGATGAAAATTTGAGGAATTAGAATTTTGAGACGAATTAGAATTAGGGATTGTGCGTTGGAAAAATTTGCTTGCTAAGTGTGAATTGTTACCTTGCTCATTGCTCTTGCTCATCTTTTGGAAAACCTTTGTTGTTTGGAGAAGCAATTGTACCTATGCTCACAAATTGTCTCGAGGATATTTGTAGGTACAATGACGGACAAAGGCGCTCCATCGACACGGGCACGGACCAAAGTTTCAACGGTTGGAAAAGGAAAAGGAATTGCCAAAGCTTCCGCCGCAGAAAAGGGAAAGGAATTGCCAAGAGTACCAAGGCAAAGGCTAAGACCGCGGATACGAGCTCCAAATCCAAGATAACGGCCAAAGGCAAAGGCAAGAGAGTTGAGGAAGTCGAAGAAGAGGTTGAGAGTGAGAGCTCAAGTGGAGAAATCCCGGAAGTGCAACGAGCAAAGCCAAAAGAGCAAGAGTACTTCGAAATGTTTTATCAAATGAAGTTCGAGCAAGGCAAGTTCGTTGATGAGGAGATGATGGATAAGATGGGAATAAGTGATGACGTGTGGGCTCTTTTCGAGAATATGGGGCTAAGGAAGTTCATGAGCATGATGTATGAAGCTTTCAAGGCGCTCTCTACCATGTTCCTAGCCACCATTCGAGCTAAGTTCTATGATACGGATGATGAGAATTCCGGGTTTGGAGTCTTGAAATTCCGACTTATGGACATCACTCACCAAGTCACTTTCCATGAGCTTTGCGAGATATTCGGGTTCAAGGAAGAAGGGACCTATGGTGGGCAATACTTTGATTATCCGAGGCTCGAGCTCCGTAATCTTTGGGAAACGATTGCATCCGGAGAATTTAAGGCCGATGACTCTAAGAATGCAAGCATATGGCACCCGGCTCTCCGCTATGCGCACAAGGCGTTGGTCCATAATTTCTATCACAAAGTGGAGATTGACACGGTTACTACGGAGGAAATGGAGTTGTTGGGGCTTGTTCTAAAGCCCATTCTCCCCACTCTCCGCAATGGTAGAGCGTTCGAGGGGCCGGAGAGCCTTCCTTGTCTCGCGACGCTCTTGGTGAGACACTGTTTTGCTTAACGCAATTGGGCTTGGAAGACAAAGTCGAAGAAGGTCGCCATTTGCATCGGATGGATCATAACACATATTCTCTTGGCAAAGGGCATCAAGGTCTCGGTTAGCGCTAATGAGTGGAAGTCTTTGGATGCGGCCTATCTTTCGAAGACTAGGTTTTTCAAGGGACTTATCGACGACAAGATAACTTACAACCTCCAACTCACCGAGACATCTATTGTACAAGTCCTTTTGCCTAATCCCGCACTCACCAACTTCAATGATCTGAGGAACATCATGTTTATCCCTCCTCAAGAGTACATCAACAACCCCACCGCCGATCCGCCTATGCAAGCGTTCCGCAAGAGAGCACAAACGAGAACCATTACCGACGAATATCTTGATCTCGACGAGGAGGTGCCAAATGAGTCGTCACCCGAAACCATGTACGGTAGTGAGCGCTACCACTTTGACCCTTATGATGGGGCTGTTACTAACGCGGCTACAAGACACACTTACTACCAAACTCGTCTCCTACATCGCATGTGCAAGTGGCAAAACAACAACATGAAGAAGATGGTCAAGACGATCAAGTCTTTGAAGAAGACGGTTAAAGCCATGGGTCGAACCATCAATGAGCTCAAAGACGGAGGTTGCGGAGCGAGTTCCTCAAGGACAGGTGAAGGAGGAGATGTCGTCATAGGCACCACTCTCGCACCTCAAGGAGGAGATAGGGAATTGGTCATAAGCACTACCCGACCCACGGCCCGAGCGGATAAAGCAACAAATAGGAGAGCGATGCGGTCCCCGTCTCCCGTCTCAAGTAATCCATCTTACTCGATGGGGTCTTCATCCCCATCTCAAAGTTTTTAGGTACGAGTCCAAAACTCTTGTATATATTTTTATTTTATTTTGAGTCTTGCATTGTCTAGTTTTCTCTTGTTTTTGGTCCTTTCCTTAGGTTTATTTCACACCGAGACGGTGTGATTTAAATTTGGGACAGGGACCGGTATCTAATGTCATTTGTTTTGATCTTATTTTCAATTTCGTTTTTCGAGTCTCATGCATCTCATGCATTCATTTAAGGCATAGAAAAAACCAAAAAAATCGAAAAATTTGAAAACACAAAAAGAAGTTATTTAGTGTGCATATAGTATCGAGTCTAGTAGCATATAGGTTGTATTTCACGTGCATAGGGACCAATGATGATTTTTCCTCATTAAGGTAGCACCTAAAGAATTTGATTCGTTCGTAGTTGTTTGATGCATCTAGGCGAGTTTGAAAGTAAAGACGAACCATTTTTAGATCTCATGCTTCATCATACTTGCCTTGGTTGAAACAAGCTTGAATTGCATCCAACTCCATCTTAGTGATAACCCTAATCTTGACTTGTAAATATTGTGTTTATGCATTTTTGAATGAATTCGTGGATCACATATACATATTTGGATAATTTTTTCCCTTTCTACCACTCTTGTTTATCCAAGTAGCCATATCCCATCATTGGAATGGTTTCCCTTACCTTAACCTCAACCTCCTTTCTAGCCATTGTTATTAGTGTGTGAATTGTGAGGCCTTTCTTTCGAACGAACTTGGCAAAACGTGTTAGGTTTAGGGCGGCAAGAGGGAATTCGCATATAGACTTAGCTCCAACATCACGGAGTTAACCTAGGAATAGGCTAGTTAGGATGACGGGTATTGGTTCAAGTTTGGGGGAAACGGTTTTCAAACTTGGTGATCGGATATATGTGGAATGGTAATGTGGATTGGAAAAGATGAAAAAGCAGATAGGAAAAGGGGATAGAATTTACATAGATTGGTTGGTGCAAAAAGAAGATAAGAAGACTAGCTCTAAGAATAAGATAGCCTAAAAGATTCAAGGAAAGAGAAGAAAGCCGAAAAAACCAAGCATGAAAGATGAGAAGAGGCGTGAACAAAAATGAAGAAAGGAAGAGCTAAGTCAAAACAAGGAAGCACCAAACCACGACATCAAGGAAGAAGAAGTCGATCCCAAATGAGAGAAGAAGGAGTATTGAGAACACAAGAAGCATGTGTGGGGTTGAGAAGGCAAAATGCCTTAGGATAAAAAGGGTAGCTTACGATGTGGGCACGGCGAGTTAGAAGGCTTTAGGTTAGAGACACTCTAGGCACTTGGGTAGATGAGAATTCTCCCTTGTATGCATAGGTTGCCTTTTACCTTTAGCATTTTGCTAAAGTTTGTTCACTCCATGAGAGATCCTTGAACTTAATTACCCATGCATGATAATGAGATCACCTTCATCTCATAACCATACCCTTAGCCAAACGAATTCGATTTAACCTTGCATAAGCATGATTCATGGTTGCACCATTAATGAACGTTAAGGGGTTGCAGAATATGATTGCTTGCGTAGATTGGGGTTTGGATTTGATGCATGATGAGATAGGAATGGCTAGCTCCTTTGGAGTAGACGCGCTTGTTGCATTTTAGAACTACAAATTTGGGCGATGAATGTGTTTTTTTTATGTTGCTTGAGGATTTGAGCTCCCGCTCTCATATATCTTTTCCCGACTCTTATATTTGTTTGTTTGAGGGCAAGCAAAGGACTAAGTTTGGGAGAATTGATATCATCATATTTTGCATCATTCTAGCATCCGTTCCGCTTAGGTTTCGAGTCATTCGCGCATAGTTCATGATATTTCTTTAGTATTTTCGTCATTTTAGGAGTTTAGTGTATCCACATCAAGTCCTAGAGAGTCCTTGCATGTTTTGGATCGTGTTTTAGGTGCTTTGGAGGAGATTCGAGACACGCGGAGAAAAGAAGAAGGCTATACCGATGTCACACGTCGGAATGGGTCATCGGTATTGAAGACGGAGGAGTCATACCGATGTCACTGATCGGTATGACTGATCGGTACAGAAATCCGGGAGAAAGCAGCTACAATACCGACGTGCAATACCGAAGAGTGACGTCAGTATCACAACTTCAGGGGATTGTACTGAGGTCACTCTTCGGTGCAACTGATCGGTGCTGCTCTCGGTGGAAACCCGGGGGAAAATCCATTAACACCGAGCTACAATACCTAGGAGTGACTTCGGTATTCATTAAAGGAACATCAAAGTATTCCCCCTCAATATCGATGTCATTGCTCGGTACCTCTCGTCGGTACACAAACCCAGGTTCATTACCGAGGTGTGGTACCGACGAGTGACTTCGGTATTGGCCGCCCAAAACACTTTTTATCCATCTAAACCGGGTTGGTATCCGGTTTGTCACGGGTCGACCCGGTTCGTCAGTATTCACTATTTATGCCCAAAAACCTAGTTTTGATGGGCTAAGTTGAAATATCATGGTTTTTACCCCGTTTAACCCATGATATAAGTCCTTTTTATCGATTCTTTATTCTATTATAGAGTCTTTTAGAGTTTTTTACAGGTTTTAGCACGTTTGGAGCTTTATTGGTGTTTTTGGAGGATTCTGGAGCATTTTGGGAGAAAATGAGCAGAGTCATGCAGAGACATCAGAAGTTTGGCATTCGTTGAAGAACTTCCCACCGATGGATTGAGCTCTAATTTGGATACAAGACAGATCAATGTATTAGCTTTCATTTGGAAGTGGTTTGAGGCCATTCCAACGGTGCGATCGAAAGTTATGCCAGTTTTCGTGAAAACAGTCCAGTCTGTCGATCGACACTGTACAGTATCGACCGACATTGTACAGTATCGACCGACACCAGTCTAGTATCGACCGATACCAACTGCAGACGGGGAAAAACATGATTTTACAAGTTTAAAGACCCTGCAACTTGGTCCAGAAGACTTTATTAATTACAGAAAATGCCCAGAACGTGTTTTAGGTTATTTATAGGGATTTTACAGCCACTTTTAGGCTATGCTTTATTTTCTATACTTTGATTTTACTTTGGTTTTAGAGAGACAAGTCTGAATCTCCCTTCGTCCGAGATCAGATCTCAAAACCTTTTTGATTATTTTATTGATGATTTATTCAGTTATGTTGATTGTTTCATTCTCCATGTCTGAGTAGATCCACTTTAGGTTTAGGGTTTTCTCATAGGGATTTCTTTGAATGCTAGGTTGATTATCTGTTTAGGATTCACCATCTAATTAGTTATTCGCCATAGGTTGTTCTCAAAGCTAATTCTAGGTTGACGAATCTGGAACTTAGATCTTAGGATAATTGATTAGGCACGAGAGTGCGATTAATTACCTGATAGAACCTAGGTGAGCAAATTGATTATTCACAAAAAGATTTGGTTTAATTGATTTGTGAACATATCAAACCTGAACTTTAAAGCTGATTTAGACTTTAGGATTCGCAAAGAGATTTGGAATTCCTAGGATTTATATTTAGATAGTTTTCGCAACAAGAGTTGGTTAGCTATATTTTAGTGATTTGAGTTTAAGAACCGTGCGTAATCTGAATCCTGTTAGTTAATTTAGCTGCATTAATTGATTTCCTGAGAAAAACCCTGGGCCTATATTCTCTCCATTGATTTACAACACTTTTAATTTGCGTAATTGCTTTCAATACCATTGATCACTTAGCATAATTCAGCATCTAGAATCTATTGTGTGTTTCCTTGAGTCTTTGTGGATTCGATCCCTAACTATACTACGACTACTGCTTTAGTACTGTTAGGGTATTAATTTGAGCATATCATAAGTCTTTTCTTAAGCAAAAACCCTCTCTAAGAGTGATTTGTAAGAGATTGATCATTTTGATTTATGCAATTTGAGTATTGTTTTCTTGATTGAATCTATCTATCTTCTATTTTTCTAATCATCCAATCATCTTGAGCATGAGTTTTGACTCTTCTTTTATTGGACTTGTTGAAACCATGATCATTAGTGAGTAGTTCTTAGAGTTTGATGATGGGGTAGAGTTAGGATGATTCCAAGATTAATTTATGATGTTTCGGGTTAGATACTCTTATATCCCTTCTTGTTTAGTGTCCTTAAAACTAGATCTAGCTTGAGAAAGTGGGTTTAGATTATAAGGTATTTCATGAACACCAAGTGTTTGATGAAATACCTTGATAAACTAAACAAGATATTTATGCTCCTAGCATATGATAATAGTTGTCTAGGGTGTATTTTTGGTTGATCCTATTTATATAAATTAATGCTTGCTAATCAATGATCCACAAACGAGAGTTTGTTAATGGATTAAGTGATTAGCATAGTGATTAATTGCTTGAAAGAGAATTAGTCAAGTTAAGGGTCTTAAGCCTACGGATTAGCTTGCTTGTTCATTGAGCATCATGAATTGGAACTTGGATCATCTAAACTCGATTACCCCATCCTTAGATTCGCTTATATCTCTTGCATCACACTTTTGTAGTTTGATATCTCTCTTCCTTTATTTAAGTTGCTAGATTCATTAGCTAAACAACACCCTTTTTATACTTGCTTAGCTCGATTAGTGCTTTGTATTCTTGGTGTTTGGAATTAACCCATAGGATTCGATACCTCTTATACTATTTATATATTGAGTAATTGGTCTCAAAGACTTGCAAAAAGTTTACTATCATTTATACTCCATTTCCCATAGTTTTCTTTCAGTTCTTAAGTTCTTGACTTGAGTATTTAAAAGTTATAAAGTTTTGGTTCATATCAACAGCTTCCTTCCAACAAAATTAGTAGGAGAACAACTTGGTTGAATTAAAATTATAAACGAAATTTGAATAAAAACTGTAGGTTCTTAAGATAAGAGTCTTTAGTGTTAATTAACATGGACAGATGTCGGGGAAACGACATATTATCCCTGAACTATGATCAAATGTGACGATACATACTCAAACTATGATATCATACATAAACATACCTCAACTTCTGTTTTTTTTTCAAATTTGTATATCCAAACTACTAAATTATGTCCAACATCTACATTAATCAAAAGGGTATTAGTCAAATCGTTAACCGTGCTGATTTGGATTGTTGAGTGAGCTGATACATCAACAAAATCGTATACAAGTGCTGAGTCAGATTCTACATTAGCGCCACATCATTAAAATATAAAAAAAACATGAAAAACGTGTGTGCCTCACTTGATAAAGTAAGTTTGTCTGGAAAATATAAAGAATGATTGAGGTCTCATAAAGAATTGACACATACACACCCCTCTAAATGACATCTTATTTTAATAATAAAAAAATCTCATTTATCTTTTTCTTCTTATTGAATTCCTCAAAATCTCTAGAATAATAAATATGGTTGAACCTAAGAACAGCAGTAGTATGGTTGAAAATCTATGTAAATAACTAAATTATGCCCACCATTTTGTTGTAGATCCGGATGGGTTAAGTGGAGACTTAGCTATACTTTTGGATGACGGTGTTCATCTGGATTTTCTCCAATCACCAACGCTGAACTATATTGATATGTATATAACGGAAGGTGCAATCACTTTTTGTCTTACTTATGTCTATGGTAATCTAAATAAGAAAAAGGGGGAGGAAGATGATCTTTCTAGCAGAAACATGTTTATACAGAAGCAAGCCTTGGGTGGCCATGTGAGATTTTAATGATAAAAAGTAATGAAGAAAAAGAAGGAGGGGCTGTTAGACCAGAATCATCAATTACATTGTTCAGAAAGATGTTAACTGTTTCTGGCCTTCATGATCTAAAAGTGATTGGAGGAAAGTACACTTGAACTGGAAAAAAGGTATAAACACTCAAGTAATTAAAACCAGAATTGGCAGAGTGGTAGCATGAGCTGATTGGCAAGATCTCTTTCCAAAAGCTTATGTGCAACTCTATCCATGGATTGGCTTAGATCACAAGCCCCTTTTACTTAACACAGAAGATAAAAAGTGAAATGGTAACAAGTTGTTTCGTTATGACAATAGGCGGAGATTTAATATGGAGTTAAAAGAGGAGTTGCGGAAAATATGGTTAAAGGACTGTAAATATATACCTGGAGAAAAATTCAGCGAGGCTCTAAGGAAATGTAGATCAAGCCTATCCAGGTGGATATCTACTCACATCACATGAAGACTTGTATCCATTGATAACCACACTATCAGAAACCGAGTCTATTGTTTGTTCATCTTCACTTTTGTGTAATGTCACAATCTCTTTCGTTAGCATCGTTCGAATCTGACAAAATTCATGGATCCACGCTTCTATTTACATCTTCTTTAAGCAATCCACCATTGTTTGAGTTGTTGAATGTTTGGCTTTAATCTACATTTCTTGAGCCATTCTTGCACATTTTTGCCTCTGGTTGGACTCCATTCAAAAAGGTATTTTTTCTTTTAGCCAACTTATTCCACGACGGCAAAGACAATAGTGTTATTAAGGGTAAAAGAGAAGTTAAAGGCGACAAAGATGGAGTAGGACGACTTAACCTATATATGGTAAAGTTGTGTTTTGAAAAGTATCGCAGATTGTGCCTTACTATGTGTTGGTTTATACTCCATTTCCGATAGTTTTCTTCCAGTTCTTAAGTTCTACAAGAAAACAGGGTTTTCGCGACTACAGTTTGCGACTACACGTGTAGTCGTAAATTATGACGACTAATTAACGACTATTGTGCGACTAGGTTACGACTACATAAATAGAGTCGCAACATAGTCGGTAATTTACGACCAAAACTAGTAGTCGGAAAGTAGTCGCGTATTTACGACTAATTGACGACTACTGTTGAGTCGGAAAACTTTAGTAGTAAAGTAGTCACAAACTTTACGACTAATCTGCGACTTATTCGGCGGGTCACAAACGAGTCGTTTGTTAGTCGTAAAATAACAGCATTTAACACGTGTAAATGTTGTTGTACCTACTTTTTGCGACTACAACTCGTAGTCGCACT
>PKML01063557.1:0-23479 GCA_002933935.1 Eutrema yunnanense | reverse complement strand
CTGAGCCTATATTTCTCCCAATTGAATTACAACTCTTTTAATTTCTGCACTGCTTTCAATTACATCTGATTTGCTTAGCTTAATTCGATACTATATAATATATTGTGTGATTTCTCTGAGTCCTTGTGTTCGACCCCTGATATACTGCAACAACTGCTTTAGTCTTGTTTAGGGTATTAATTTGAGCATATCAAATTTGTTGCCGTTGCCGGGGACTCAATTTCGCCATTAGATTTTAGCTGTCGAGTTTCGACTAAGCCTGTCGGTATCGATCGATACTCTGTAGTCTCGGTCGATACTTGTCGTCTTCTTTTTGTTGATATCGATCGACACCACTTGGTATCGGTCGATACTCAACGTTTTTTTTTTTTGGTTACTTACGTGCCTTGTCTAGTGTTTTGTTTTCAGGTGTATACATGTTCGTGAAACCAGAAGGAACAAGAGCACTCAGCTAGTTGAACTGTCTTTGGAGCAGCTAGCACTTTTGGAACGCACAAACATAAAGACAAAGCAAACATCAGGGATGAACAACCCAGTGGTATTAAGAGCTGATGAAGCAGGAGTCTTGAGAGACCAAGAGGGTCAAGTGTGCAATGAGAGAGGGCAGCGACTTGATGAAGCTTGAAACGTCATTGTCCCTCCTGCTGCTGTTGTTGAGATTGTCGCGCCAGCTGCGCAAGCCAACGTTGGGAATGCTGCAGGTGATCGAGTTAGGACACTTGGCGAACACAACATACCTGATCAGTTCTATGCCAATCGATCTGCGATTCGCATCCCAACTTTTCAGAGGAATGACTTTGAGCTGAAGCATGCGTACTACGCTCTTGTGAGTCAGAATCGTTTCCATGGTTTATCTCATGAACATCCCATGGATCATATCGAAAGGTGAGAGGATTTGGTCACTGGTATGAAGTACAATGGAGTGCCCAATGAGTTCCTTTTCTGCAAACTCTTCCTGTACTCTCTTGGTGGAGACGCTGCTTATTGGCTAAAGCAGTTGGCTCCTGGTTTGCTAACTACATGGGATGAGACGAAGAATGCATTCATGTGCAATTTCTATGATGATGCGAGATCCGAAGAGCTCAAGAACAAAATTTCCCAGTTTGCTCAAGGTCCAATCGAGGCACTCAAAGCAGCTTGGATTCGTTTCAAGTCATATCAGAGGGATTGTCCGCACCATGGGTTCAATCAGGTTCAGCTGCTGGGTACTTTCTACAGAGGGATTGATTGGAGGTACCAGATGGCTCTGGATACTGCGAGTAATAGGAACTTCAACACCAGGTATCCCGATGATGCGGTTGTGCTAATTGAGAACTTGGCGTCTAGTAATAGCACCAAGAATGCTGATTCCGAGCAGAAGAAGCAGGCTGGAGGAATTGATGCATCGCAGATTGCTGAAGTTCAAGCCAAGTTGGATTTCCTAATCTGGAAGAATCAGAAAGCGGTCCACTTTGCTGCTGAGGATGAAGTGGAAGATTGTAACTACGTTGGTGGTTCTGGATTTCAGGGTCAGCAATTTGGGTACAACAACAACCGAAACTTCAACAACAACAATCGCAATTACGGGAACTCTTCGTACCAACTCATTCCTCCAAAGTCCACAGAGAATAAGATGGAATCCATGCTCGAACAAATTCTTCAGGGACAGCAAAAACTGCAAGTGGATTTCAATGGGAAGATTGACCATCTGTATACTGATCTGAATGGGAAGATTGACCATCTGAATGGGAAAATCGAGGCTCTCAATACCAATCACAGGATGCTGGAAACGTAAGTAGCTCAGACTGCAGCAAATGCAAGGGAAAGTCGGATCATTCACACAATGCACACGTCAATGCAATCAGCTCAAGTGCAGAAAATTTCGATGAGGATTCAGAAATCGCCAGGGCATCGATCGATACTCCTTTGTATCGATCGATACCAGTCCAGACACTTGCACGAGAGGATCCAAAATCACAAGTATCGATCGATACTTCTACAGTGTCGGTCAATGCTGAGACGCAGGTTGAAAAGAAGCCTGAGATTTTCAAGGAGAGGGTGTATATACCCAAGATACCTTATCCTATGCCTTATATTATGACAAGGAAGGAATGGGAGGACGCTAGATGCAAGGCTTTGCTGGATAAGCAGAATGTGGAGCTTCCTTCTGATGTTGATGTATCTGACAGGGACGATCCAACTGCAGTAGTATCGATCGATACCCTACTTGGTGTCGATCGATACCCTACTTGGTGTCGATCGATACCCCTCGCAGATCGAGCCAGAAACTATGAAAACGCCTGAGTTGATTGAAGAAAGAGTTCGCAAGCCCAAGAAGCTAAATTCTATTCCTCAACATCTCAGAGACTCCATCACTCCAAAGCAGCTGCTTGGCTTTGAGAAGAGAGTACGAAGGATACCCCACTCGTTCACTTTTGAAGAAGCTCTAGAGGGCTGGCCTCTGCTAAGTCACTTCAAAGATTGCAGAGAAACTCTGGAAGAGATCGAAGTACTCTTTATCGAGGCACGACACAAATCACTACCGCTGCGGCAGGTGACACAGAGGGAAGACCCAGGGAAATTCGCAGTTCCATGCTCCATCTCAGGAGTTGAATTCGATGCGTCTCTCGTTGACTCAGGGTCTAGCGTCAATGTGATATCAAGGGAAATTGCTGAACGATTGAAGGCTGATATAAGACCCCCTACTATGCTTCTCACGTTTGCGAACTCCTCCACCTCACCTCCATACGGTACCATCCATGCTTTGTCTGTTAAAGTAGGAGATTGTCTGGTGCCCACTAATTTTCAGGTAGTGGAGAGGAGCGAAGGATCTGAGGTTTCTCTGCTCCTGGGACGACCGTTTATGGCTACTGTTGGCGCGATCATAGACACACCTAATAAGAGACTCTCTTTCTCTTACATGGACGGAGATGTCTACTATGATGCCATTCCCCCTAGAGGTGCTCCCACGCATGTCTCTTGCTTCACTGTTGTTACAGGAAAGTCGCTAGCATTTGATCTTTTGGAAGAGCCTCCTGACGTGCCTATTGGCACAGGCGTCTCGATTGAACCGCCCAACTTCCCCAAGGAAGTTGTCAAGAAGGCTAAGGCAATAAAGAAGAAGGTGAAGAGCAAAAGAGTCGAGAATCCTCATGTCACTTTGACCCCTCGGAACTATGATGGAAATTCGATTGAGTACAAGGTGAAGTGCAAAGGAGCCTCGAAACCATTTTCTAAGGCTAGAGTACTTCTTACTTCGGAGCTGAAGGAAAAAGGGCAAGAGTTTGTGGAGGGTTTGTTGAGCAAAACTCTGAAGATAGCAATGTCAAGTTGTGGAGCATGTTTCGGTGCAAGCTCCCATTCTTATCCTGCCTGAGGGTGTTACAATCAAGCTACTGACGTTAAACAAGCGATTGGTGGGAGGCAACCCACTGGTTAGTCTGCTTTTGATTCTTTTTTCTTTTTATTTTTCGTTCGTTTTGTGTTTGTGTCAGGATAAACAAGGAGCAAAACTCGAAATTGCCTTAGTGTCGATCGATACCCCATTGGTATCGGTCGGCACCAATCGCAGATGAAAAGTTCACCAAGTCAATTTAAGCCTGGTATCGATCGATACCAGGCTGTGTGTCGATCGATACCAGATGTTCCAGCACGGTAACTTCTTGTTTCTCTTCGTTCTATTCTGTTCTTTTGTTTTCTTTCACTGACTCTAGGCTAGATAACACTGGGGACAGTGTTGTTCAAGTCTGAGGGAGGTGTCTGCTGACAATGTGTTTGTTTTTCTTAGAATCATATGTTTTATCGAGTCATTCGTTGTTTTATTAAGTCAAAACTTGTTGGAGATGATGATCATGTGCTTGAATAGTTGTTTTGATTTTGTTTTTGAGTGACCAGTGTTGCAGGATCAGTTCTAGATCGACTAATGAAAAGTCCAAGGACTGGCCAGTTGACTAGAAAACATCCATGTCTCCAGCAGAGTTCTTCTGAAACCTGAGCCAAATTTTTGCACTTCATCAATGTGGTTAGTGTTTTTAGAGCTTGATTCATCATTAATATATGATAAAGGAACCCATGTGTTTAGAGTTATGGTATCTCTCTCCCCTGTTATAAGTTGATAAATAAGAGCATAAAAGATTGAAATGATTTTCTTCTGAGTAGAGGGCTAGAAAAATTTCAGCGATCCCATTATTCTACTTAAGAGGGAATGATCACACAAAGGTTGAAAGCGAGGTTAGGAAAGTTTCCCGTGATACCACTATTCGCCTAAACCTTTGATACATAGAGAGGGAAGAACCGGGGATTTGGTGGCAAACACCATCGATACTCGCGTCTCATACCTTGATGTGTATATGCAAGGCTGAAAATAAAATAAAAAAGAGAGAACATAATAAGAAATAAGTCTGGGGGAGAGAAAGCGATACAAAAAGTGTGAAAAATGGTGGTTCCTTGTCATGATATTGTATGGTAAAGAATCTAGAAGGTTCTTGAACATAAGCTGCAGCGATGAAACTGGCGATGAGGGCTTTATTTGAACAATGATGTGGGATAATGTGTGGAGTCTGGGAAAGCTGCGAATGTCTACGGAGAAGTACATGGTGGTTAGATCAAAAGCTGATTAGGTGACATTTGGGTGCTTGGAAAAAGGATCTCTGCGATGGTTCCTGAACAGGTGAGTCTCCGCGTTTTCAAACCTCTTTCTCTGGTTTAGTTTTCTATTTTCTTGAGGGCAAGCAAAGGCTAAGTCTGGGGGAGTTGATATATCATGGTTTTTACCCTATTTAAGCCATGTTATAAGTCCTTTTTATAGAGTCTTTCTGCTATTTCGTAGTGTTTTAGAGTCTTTTATAGGTCTTAGCATGTTTGGAGCATAATTAGAGATATTGGAGCTTTCTGGAGCATTTTGGAGCAAAGCTGATGTTCGTGTTGCTGAGTACCCGATTTCACGTCAAGCATCGATCGATACCTTCATCGCAGCAGACACGACCCGCGACTTTAATGAAGAGTTGAAGAATTGCAACTTGGTCCAGAAGTCTATAATATTTACAAGAAGCCCCAAAACGTGATTTAGGTTATTTATAGGGATTTTATTGCAATTTTGTAGGCTATGCTTTATTTTACTTTGGTTTGAGAGAGAGCTTTGTGAGGAAGACAAGTCCGAAACTCCCTTCATCCGAGAGAAGATTTGGAACCCTCTTGTTACTCTTTCTGTTTTATTTGATGATTTATTCAAACATATTGATTGTTTCATTCTCCATGTCTGAGTAGATCCACTTTAGGTTCAGGGTTCTCATAAGGGTTTTCTCTGAATGCTAGGTTGATTAGTTTATAGGATTCACCATCTGAATTAGTTCTTCGCTTAGGTTGTGTTCAAAGCTAATTCTAGGTTGACGAATCTGGAACTTAGATCTTAGGATAATTGATTAGGCACGACAGTGCGATTAATTACCTTATAGAACATTAGGTGGGCAAATTGATTATTCGCAAAGAGATTTGGTTTAATTGATTTGTGAACATATCAAACCTGATATTAAAGTTGATTTAGACTTTAGGATTCGCAAAGAGATTTGGAATTCCTAGGATTTAGATTTAGATAATTCTCGCAACGACAGTTGGTTAATTATACCTTAGTGATTTGAGTTCAAGAACAACACTAAATCTGAATCATGGTAGTTAGTTTATCTGCATTCATTGATTTCCTGAAAAATACCCTGACCCTATATTTCTCCCAATTGAATTACAACTCTTTTAATTTCTGCACTGCTTTCAATTACATCTGATTTGCTTAGCTTAATTCGATACTATATAATCTATTGTGTGATTTCTCTGAGTCCTTGTGTTCGACCCCTGATATACTGCAGCAACTGCTTTAGTACTGTTTAGGGTATTAATTTGAGCATATCAAATGACGGTGTTCATTTGGATTTTCTCCAATTACAAACGCTGAACTATATTGATATGTATATAACAGAAGGTGCAATCACTTTTTGTCTTACCTATGTCTATGGTAATCCAAATAAGAAGATGATCTTTCTAGCAGAAATATGTTTATACAGAAGCAAGCCTTGGGTGGCCATGGGAGATTTTAATGATAAAAAGTAATGAAGAAAAAGATGGAGGGGTTGTTAAACCAGAATCATCATTCGCATTGTTCAGAAAGATGTTAAATGTTTACAGCCTTCATGATCTTAAAGTGATAGGAGGAAAGTACACTTGGACTCGAAAAAGGTATAAACACTCAATTAAAACCAGAATTGACAGAGTGGTAGCATCAGCTGATTGGCAATATCTCTTTCCAAAAGCTTATGTGCAACTCTAACCATAGATTGGCTCAGATCACATGCCCCTTTTACTTAACACAGAAGATAAAAAAAGTGGATGGGTAACAAGTTGTTTCGTTATGACAACAGGCGGAGATTTAATATGGAGTTAAAAGAGAAGATGTAGAAAATGTGGTTAAAAGACTGTAAAGATATACCTGGAGAAAAATTCTGCGAGGCTCTAAGGAAATGTAGATCAAGCCTATCAAGGTGGAAATCTACTCACATCACAAACTCGCATAAGAAAATTCAAGCTAAGAGCTCAAAGACAAACTGCATAAAGTATATAGTTATACTCCTCTAGATTATGCTCATATTGCTAATATAAAGTTTGATCTAACTAAGGAATACATAATGGAGGAGGAGTATTGGAGAACCAAGAGCCGAATACATTGGCTCCGAGATGGCGACAAGAACACAAGGTACTTCCACGCTAAAACCAACCAAAGAAGGAGCTTTAATCGCATAACTACTATAACATATGGCAAGGGAAAAGTTTAGTTAATTGATAAAGAGATCCATAAGGTTATAGTTAATTATTTGGATGATCTCTTTACCTCTCAATGCAGCCAAAACCCATTAAATATCTTGACGCATATCCAGCCAAGGGTTGCGTGTCGTGTCTTGCTGCGATGAGTATCGATCGATACCAAGGGGGTATCGATCGATGCTCGACGTGAATTCAGGTTCTCAGCAACACGATTTCAGCTTCTGCTCCAAACTGCTCCAGAAAGCTCCAATACTTCCAATAATGCTCCAAACGTGCTAAGACCTGTAAAAGACTCTAAAAGACTACAAAACACTAGAAAGACTCTAGAAAAAGGACTTATATCATGGTCTAAACAGGGTAAAAACCATGATATATCAACTCCCCCAGACTTAGCCTTTGCTTGCCCTCAAGCAAATAAAAGACTAAACAGAGAAAGAGGTTTGAAAACACGGAGACTCACCTGTTCATGAACCATTGCAGAGATCCTTTTCCCAAGCACCCAAATGTTACCTAACCAGCTTTTGATCTAACCACCATGTACTTCTCTGTAGACATTCGCAGCTTTTCCAGACTCCACACATTATCCCACAGCATTGTTCAAATAAAACCTTCATCGCCAGTTTCATCGCTGCAGCCAATGTTCAAGAACCTTCTAGACTCTTTACCAAACAATATCATGACAAGGAACCACCATTTTTCACACTTTTTGTATCAATTTCTCTCCCCTAGACTTATTTCTTATTATGTTCTTTCTTTTATTTTTTTTATTTTCAGCTTTACATATACACATTAAGGTATGAGACGCGAGTATTGATGGTGTTTGCCACCAAATCCCCGGTTCTTCCCTCTCTATGTATCAAAGGATGTAGGCGAATAATGGCATCATAGGAAAATCCTAGCCTCGCTTCCAATCCTTTGTGTGATCATTCCCTCTTAAGTAGAATAATGGGATCGCTGGAAATTTTCCTAACCCTCTACTCAGAAGAAAATCATTTCAATCTTTTATGCTCCTTTTTTATCAACTTATAACAGGGGAGAGAGATACTATTACTCTAAACACATTGGTTCCTTTATCAGATATGAATGATGAATCAAGCTCTAAAAACACTAACCACATTGATGAAGTGCAGAAATTTGTCTCAGGCTTCAGAAGAACTCTGCTGGAAACATGGATGTTTTCTAGTCAACTGGTCAGCCCTTGGATTTTTCATTAGTCGATCTAGAACTGATCCTGTAACACTGTGCACTCAAAAACAAAATCAAATCAATAGGTTCAAGCACATGATCATTATCTCCAACAAGTTTTGACTCAATAAAACAATTTTGACTCGATAAAACAACTGACTCTAAGAAAAACAAACACAATGTCAGCAGACACCTCCCCCAGACTTGAACAACACTGTCCCCAGTATTATCTAGCCTAGAGTCAGTGAAATAAAACAAAAGAAGAGAAGAAACAAAGAGAAACCAGAAGTTACCTTGCTAGAACGTCAAGTATCGATCGACACACAGCCTGGTATCGATCGATACAGGCTTAGATCGACATGAACCGTTCTGAATCGCAAAGGGTATCGATCGATACTGAAGGGTATCGATCGACACTCAGGCGATTTCGAGTTTTGCTCCTTGTTTATCCTAACACAAACATAAAACGAACGAAAATAAAAACAAAAACGACTCAAAAACAGACTCACCAGTGGGTTGCCTCCCACCAAGCGCTCGTTTAACGTCAATAGCTTGACTGTAACGCCCTTCAGGCTGGATAAGAGTGAGAGCTTGCACCAAAACAGGCTCCACAACTTGACATTGCTATCTTCAGAGTTCTGCTCAAGATGCTGTCCACAAACTCTTGTCCCTTCTCTTTCATCTCTGAAGTAAAAAGAACCCTGGCCTTAGAGATTGGCTTCGAAGCTCCTTTGCACTTCACCTTGTACTCAATCGAATCTTCATCGCACTTCTGAGGAATCAAAGTGACATGGGGATCCTCAACTCTTTTGCTCTTGGCCTTCTTCTTTGTTGCCTTGGCCTTCTTGGCAACTTCCTTGGGAATGCTGGGCAGTTCAGCTGGGATGTCTGTGACAGCAGGCTCATCAGGAGGCTCTTCCAAAATATCAATTGCTAGCGACTCTCCTGTGACAACCTTGATGCTAGAGACACGTGTGGGAGCACCTCTAGGGGGAATGGCATCATAGTAGACATCTCCGTCAACGTAAGAGAAAGAGAGTCTCTTATTAGGTGTGTCTATGATTGCGCCAGCAGTAGCCATAAATGGTCGTCCCAAAAGTATAGGCATACGAGATATCGCACCCATCTCCACAACCTGAAAATCAGTCGGCACCAGACAATCTCCTACTTTGACCGGCAAACCATGGATAGTACCGTGTGGAAGCGAGGTGGAGTTGTTCGCGAATGTGACAGATGCCTCTGGTGATCGAATATCAGCCCCCAACCGCTCTGCAATTGCCCTTGAGATGACATTGACACTAGCCCATGAGTCGACAAGAGACTCTTTGAAATCAACTCCAGAGATAGAGCATGGAACCGTGAATTTCCCTGGATCTTGTCTTTGGGTCAGCTGTCTCAGTGGAGGTGGACCTCTAGCCTTAATGAAGAGTGCCTTAATCTCTTCCTCAGTTTCTCGGCAGTCTTTGAAGTGACTTAGCAGAGGATGGCATTTTAGAGCTTCTTCAAAGGTTGAATCAGGGGAAATCCTTCGTACCATCTTCTCAAAGCCACGCAGCTGCTTTGGAGAGATGGGATCTCTGAGGTGTTTAGGAACAGGATTCACCTTCTTGGGTTTTCGAACTCTTTCTTCAATCAGCTCAGGTGTTTTCACATGTTTCGGCTCGTTCTGCGAGGGGTATCGATCGACACCAGGTAGGGTATCGATCGATACTCTTGCTGTTAAATCATCCTTGACAGATTTATCATCACCAAGAGGCTTCACAATCAGACTATCCAGCATAGCCTTGCATCTGGCGTCTTCTACCTCCTTCTTAGCCCTCTCAAGAGCTCTGGGATAAGGTATCCTTGGTATATAGACCCTCTCTGGAAATATTTTAGGCACCACAATCGACATCTTCGGTGTCTCCACTGAAATCACCTCAGTATCGACCGATACCAATGGGGTATCGATCGATACAAGGGTTGTTGAAGTATCCCGTTTCAAAATTGTAACCGGCATCGATCGACACTTGGGGGTATCGATCGATGCTATGGTGATTTCAGGATACTCTTCGTGATTCCCTGCACTTGAGCTGATCGCATTGACGTGTGCTCTTGGAGTTTTAGTTCTCCCTGGAAGAAAACCTTCTTGCCTTCTCGAACCTTCTGAAGTCTGAGCTACCTGAGTTTCCAGCTTCTTCTGACCAATACCAATAGCATCGATCCTTCCACTCAGATCTTTGTACATGGCATCCATCTTACCATTATAGGTCACTGTGATCTGCTGCTGTCCTTGAACGAGTGTTTCAAACATGGCCTCAATCTTGTTCTCTGATGTCTTAGCAGTCACAGGCTCGTAAGAAGGACTTCCGTAGTTCCTGGTGTAACCGCTGTTCTGGGCCGGTTTCTGGTTGAATCCTCCATGCTGGAAGTTGTTGTTGAAGCTCCGATTGCTGTTGAATTGGTTCCTCTGTCCCTGGAAACCAGAACCACTAATGTAGTTAACATCTTCTGCTTCATTCTCATTGAATACCTCAACATCTTCAGCAAAATGAACGGCCTTCGTTGTCTTTCCCAGCAGAAGACTGTGCATCGAATCCAGCTGAGCCTTAACTTCAGCGATCTGCGACCCATCCTGATTACCAGCCAGCCTCTTGCGCTCGAAATCTGCGCTCTTGGTGCTACTACTAGAGGCAAAGTTCTCAATCAACACAATAGCATCCTCATGATATCTGGTGTTGAAATTACCATTGCTGGAAGCATCCAGACCCATCTGATATCTCCAATCTACTCCTCTGAAGAAGATACCCAGCAGCTGCACATCAGAGTATCCATGATGTGGACAATCTCTTTGGTATGATCTGAATCTTGTCCAAGCAGCCTTGAACGCCTCAGTAGGTCCTTGAGAAAAAGTGGAGATCTTATTCCTCAGGTCTTCAGATCGTCCATCATCGTAGAAGTTAATCAGGAAGGCCCTCTTAGTGTCCTCCCAATTAGTCAGCGATCCAGCAGGTAGCTGCCTCAGCCAGTAAGTAGCATCTCCACCTAGAGAGTAGGGGAAGAGCTTGCAGAAGAGGTAGTCGTAGGACACTCCATTGCTCTTGATGCTAGTGACCAAGTCCTCGAACTTCTCTACATGGTCTATTGGATGTTCATGAGGAAGACCATGGAAGAGATGCTGTCCTACTAGAGTGTAGTAAGCAGGTTTCAGCTCGAAGTCATTCCTCTCATACGCAGGAGGACGAATCGCTGACCGATTGGCGAAAAACTGCTCTGGCATGTTGTACTCACCAATCGTTCTTCCACGATTAACCACAGCATTCCTCGCGTTCTCAGCGGCATTCTCAGCGACAACAGGAGCAGGGTGTATGACGATCCCCTCTCCATCCAGACGTTGTCCTTGCTCATTGCACAACCGACCCTCTTGGTCTCTGTAAGCACCAGATGCATCACGAACCAACCCAACTTGATTGTTGTTCATCTTAGCTGATTTCTTAGCTTTTCTGTTTGCTCGTTCCACGAGTGCTAGCTGTTCCAGTGATAGATCAACTAGCGGATTGCTCTTTTTGCTTCTGGTTTCTCGATTAGGTATGCACCTGAAATCAAAAGTAAAGAGCGTAAGTAACTGAAATTTACGACGGGTATCGATCGATATTCAAGGGTATCGATCGATACTCGGGCGATTTAGACGAATTTCTTAGCTAAAATCTAATGGCGAATTGAGTCCCCGGCAACGGCGCCAAAATTGATATGCTCAATTTAATACCCTAAAAAGTACTAAAGCAGTTGCTGCAATAAGTGTAGGAGTCGAACCACAAAGACTCAGAGAGATCACACAGTAGGTTATATAGATCCGAAATACGCTAAATCAAAAGATGTAAACTAAAACAAGTATGCAATTAAAGGAGTTGTAAATCAATGGAGGAAAATATAGACCTAGGGTTTTTCTCAGGAAATCAATGAATGCAGAATAACTAACTAACAGGATTCAGATTACGCATTGTTCTTGAACTCAAATCACTAAAATATAGTTAACCAACTCTCGTTGCGAAAACTATCTAAATCTAAATCCTAGGAATTCCAAATCTCTTTGCAAATCCTAAAGTCTAAATCAGCTTTAATAACAGGTTTAATATGTTCACAAATCAATTAAACTAACTCTCTTTGCGAATAATCAATTTTCTCACCTAGGTTCTATCAGGTAATTAATCGCACTCTCGTGCCTAATCAATTATCCTAAGATCTAAGTTCTAGGTGATCAATCTAGAATTAGCTTTGAGAACAACCTAAGCGAAGAACTAATTCAGATGGTGAATCCAATAAATTAATCAACCTAGCATTCAGAGAAAACCCTTATGAGAAAACCCTAAACCTATGGTGGATCTACTTAGACATGGTGAATGAAACAATCAACATGTTTGAATAAATCATCAATAAAATAAGAATAACAAAAGGTATTGAGATCTGATCTCGGACGAAGGGAGATTCAGACTTCTCTCAAAACCAGAGTATAGAAAAATAAAGCTTAGCCTAAACAAGTGGCTGTAAAAATCCTATTTATAACCTAAATCACGAGTTGGGGTCTTCTTGTAATTATTAAAGACTTCTGGGCCAATTCTGCAATTCTTCAACTCTTCAATAAGTCGCGTGTCGTGTCTTGCTGCGATGAGTATCGATCGATACCAAGGGGGTATCGATCGATGCTCGACGTGAATTCAGGTTCTCAGCAACACGATTTCAGCTTCTCCTCCAAACTGCTCCAGAAAGCTCCAATACTTCCAATAATGCTCCAAACGTGCTAAGACCTGTAAAAGACTCTAAAAGACTACAAAACACTAGAAAAACTCTATAAAAAGGACTTATATCATGGTCTAAACAGGGTAAAAACCATGATATATCAATCTAGTACTAAAAACGTTATAATATAATATTTTATAACTCAGGGGGAAAGAACTAAAACGAAACAATGAAAACAAAATTGAGACCCGTGAAAAAGAAAAAGAAAATAAGAACGTCCACACGAAACCACAAAAACTTACTATTATTGACTTTTAGGATAAATTTAAATTTTATATTTTTCTTTTTGTTTATAAATTAACTTTTTAGAATTAGGATTCAATTACAATTTTGTATTGAATATTTAATCTTTCCTTTTCTTATTAACTTTGAATTTAGGATAAATAAATATTTTCTTTTTTCTTTTTGTTTAATTAATTTAACTTTTAGGATTATGAATCGATTATAATTTTTTCATTTATTGTTAATATTATGTGGCAAAAATCTTATTGAAATTTTTTTACACGTGTCAAAATCTTATGGGTAAACGATCTATTTTCCCCTAAGAAGTTCCATATAATAACAGATTCTCCTGAAATTTGAGCGTAGTTCTATTTCACCTTCTAATCAAAGTTCGAATCATATTTCTCCAGGAAATCAAAATTCCAAACCTATTTGCCCCTGGATATCGGTTATATCGGTTAATGTTATACAAATTCGCCGGTTTGAATGGTTTGCCAGCTAAACTACTTTTTTTTTTTTCGACGAAATATAACTTTATTAATTTGAATTTGAAAAGTCTGAATACAAAGTATTGGTTAACCAATAAGGAGGATAAATAGAATCAAAGAAAAATATATCATTTGGTGGTCCTTTTTGTGCTAATAAGTGAGCGGCCTCATTCGATCATACTAATAGACAATCAAATGAGGCCAGCTAAACTACTTATACCGATGTCATACCGAATTTAAAACATGACCCAACTGAAGTCCGACCCAAAAATCCAACCCGACCTGACCTGTTTTTATCATTCTTCTTCTTCACCACTAATCATCCATGGAAATTCAAATTACCCAGAAAAAATTTCTTCAACAAAGGAAAATCGCATAAGAAAAAGGAAGAGACAAATTAAAACAACACTAAATTGTTTTTATAAATCATATCAAATTTACAAAGAAGATGTGTGGTTAAAAATCATTGCCCGAAAAAAAAAAATCATTGAGCGCACAAAACAAAATCATGAAATCGTAAACACCCATGAAATTGTACAATACCCATGAAGTTAGAATGACCCATTTGGAGATTTCGATGAAATTGAGTACACAAAGAAACAAATTTTACAAATTGAGAATCGGGACAGATGCTTCATCGACGGAGGATCAAGATGACTCAGCGGTGGGGTTTCATCACCGCCGCCGGCGACTCCTCATCCGGAATCATCCAATCCGCCTCCACCGCCTAATTTCAACAAACTAACTTACCTTATGATCTAGACAAGATCATAGGAGCAGACAACCTCGTCGTGTCTCAACCTAATAAATTGATGAGAGTAAGAACACAAAAGTGTTTAGGAAGAATTATTATTAGACTCTCATCAGAATAATGTTACAAGATGCATAAACTTATATAGCGGTAGAAGTAATCTATATTTCCTAAATTAAGATAAACATAAATATAAATAATACATTTAAAGATAAAAGTAAATTTCCTAAACTAAGATATTGGTAAATATCCATAATCTTCTAGATCTTCCCGAATCTTCATGATTTCCATAATCTCGGTATGGTCGATCTCATCAATCTCCCAATACCCTCCTGCAAGCTCAAACGTGGTAACACGTGTGAGATTGGACAAATCTTCAAAATATCGGCGTTATACCCGGTCGTCGGGTCAGATCGCGGCGTTATATATACCCGGCCGTCGGGTCAAATCGGCTACAACACCGTTGGGCAACGACGTTTATACCCGGTCGGTCAAATCGGCTACAACACCCAGCCTCTGGGCAACGACGTTTATACTCGGTCGTAGGGTCAAATTGGTTCGATGGAAAATCCATCATGAACACCGTAGTAGCTCGCGATTTAGAGATCAAAAAAAAAAACTCGTGAAGACGAGAAATCAAATTTGAAAGATATCAAACTTGCGAGGCAAGAAAAATATCATCAAAAAAACACTCGTGTGCAGCCAGCAATAAATGAGTGTAAGGTATTGGACCCAAATTGGGCTTTTATAAAGAAAACAAGTGGACTTCGTTGCCCAAAGTTGATGAACGATTCTTAGTAACACCAGAGTTGGTGGCAAGACTGCCGCCGTTGGCGATGACAACGGTGAAGCTTGGCTTTGAAAGTGGATGAAGAGGGAGTCGTTGTGGAGCGGTGAACATCGAGAAGGGATGATGGCAGAAATTCGGTGGAAATCATTGCTAGAACTTGACTTTTCCTTCGAAGAACAAGAAGTCGTGAAGATTATTCTTTTTTTTGTTTTTTTCATATTTGCGGAAGCAAACGAAACCTTAACCCATAGGAATTAGATCAAGGCTCTGATACCATGATAAATTGATGAGAGTAAGAACACAAAAGTGTTTAGGAATAATTATTATTAGACTCTCATCAGAATAATGTTACAAGATGCATAAACTTATATAGCGGTAGAAGTAATCTATATTTCCTAAATTAAGATAAACATAAATATAAATAATACATTTAGAGATAAAGGTAAATTTTCTAAATTAAGATATTGGTAAATATCCATAATCTTCTAGATCTTTCCGAATCTTCATGATTTCCATAATCTCGGTATGGTCGATCTCATCAATCTTCCAATACAACCGAGCTTGATGCTGCTTCTTGTTTGGATCGATTGAGAGATGAAATTGAAGTGAATGAGAAGCATTTGGAGAAATTTTAAAAAAAAAACCAATGTATCGAAATTAGTTTCTTATGTCTGGGTAAATGACATAATCGGAGTGAACAAGAGTTGCAGATAATCAAAATTTTGATTTTTGATTTACATATTTAAAAAATTTACAGATTTCTGATTTGCAAATTTTTATTTTGCAGATAATCAAAATTTTGATTTGCAGAATATTGTTGTGTCGGTTATTATTGTACATTTAATTGGTATAGGGTCGGTCATGTTTTAATTTGGATCTTAATTGGGTTAATTTTGGTGTTTTTTTGTGGGTTTAGTTGGTTAACATTTAATTGGTATACAGTAAACCAAATCAAATCGTGGTTCGTGGAGAAATAAGTTTCGAACTTTGATTGCATGGAGAAATAGGTTTGGAACTTTTATTTCGTGGAAAAATAAGTTTCGAACTTTGATTTCGTGGGGAAATAGAACTACGCTCAAATTTCAGGGGATCTGTTATTATATGGAATTTCCCAGGGGAAAATAGATCGTTTACCCAAATCTTATCGAATAACGTTATACTTATCAAAATTTTCCGGTCACGAGCACCATTAAAAAGACATGAGCTATTCTTCCTCGAAGATCATCAAAAATACCAAACAGAACCAGTTAGACCAAAAAAAAAAAAAAGTCGCCGAAAAGTTTCCTTTTTTCTCTCTAGAAAGCCACTGAATAGATCCAACGGTCCAAAATCCACTTAAATGTTGAAAGGCTGTGTCACCGACTCGAACCCTAACTCTCTAAAAGTCTACAATTTCCTTTTTTCTCTCTCTCTCTATCACAATCTTTTGTTTTCCAGTTTCTCTGTCGCCGCAAATTTCTCAAGTGATTCAATTTTTTCTTGTAACTCAGTTTCGAAACTTAATTACTTCTCGTAACTCAGTTTCGAAATTTGAAGAAACCCTAAAGCAACTCTGTTTTTGCAATCAAACGTAGAATTCGTGATGTTATTGGGAGAAGGTGCTTACGGTTATGTTAATCTCGTCAGATACACTAGACGCGACGACTCCTCCTTTTAAGCCGCCGTAAAAACCTCTTACGATGAGGAGTCGGACAATCTTCAAAGAGAGTTTCAGATTCTGTGCGAACTCAGAGGATGTCCGAGAATCGTTGAATGCTTTGGAGACAAATTGGAACAAGGTATCAGCTCTTACGGAAACAGAGTCCACAAATTGCTTCTCGAGTACGCATCCGAAGGTAGTTTAAGTGCTTTCATGGACAATTACACCGACAGAAAACTGCCGCAACCGATGATCAGAGACTTCACGCGTATGATTCTCGAAGGTTTGGTCTCGATTCACGGCCACGGTTATGTTCATTGCGATCTCAAATCCGACAATCTCCTTGTGTTCCCGTGTAAAGATTCATACGAACTGAAGATTTGTGATTTCGGAAACTCGTTACAAGTCGGAGAGATTCCTCGTTACTGGGGAATCGATTTCCCGTTTGTGGGGACGCCGATTTACATGCCGTCGGAGTCTCTCCGTGACGGCGTCGCGAGGAAAACTCTAGATCTTTGGTCGTTGGGATGCTTGGTGTTGGAGATGTACACAGGTGTGATTTCATGGCGAGGGGTTAAAGTCGATGATCTCGCAGCTCGTCTCGTTGATGGTGAAGCTCCAGAGATTCCAGAGAGCTTGCCTTGTGATGCAAGAGAGTTTATCGAAACGTGTTTCTCAAGGAAACCTGAGGAGAGAGGAAGTGCGTATGAGCTGTTGTTTCATTTGTTTTTGCGTCGAGAAGAAGAGAAGAATTTTCCAAGGAGGAGAAGATTATAGCTTCAAAGAAATGGACGGATGTCTCAGAGAAGAAACTTCTGAAATTGAAGAATTTTCCACACTTTAAGAGGATGTTGAATAAAGTCTTGAGGTTGAAGACTTTGGATTCCAATTTAGTTTGTGTCAAGTAAAGTTCTGAATATTATTAGTAACTCTGTTTACTTTAGTATGTAGATCAAATATTACTATGTAAGCTCCTGATTTTGTTCTTACTATGTATAATCACAACATACAAAACACCTAAAACCAAATATTACAGGATGATGTTAATTTTTCCAGAATTAGAGAATGCAATCTTTCTTCTTTGACTTCGAAAGAAGCACTTCCCATTGTAACCAAGATAAAGCTGCAAGGAAAAACCAAACAGAACCAATTAATTAATAATCTCTTTCTTTCCTTTTGCCCCGTCGGTTTATCTGTAGCTGCACTAAACTTGGGGCATAAGAAGAGAACACAAGTTGGTTATAATATTCAGATCCAGGTTTCCTAGCTTTTCCGATATTCACAGGTTTGATGTATCCATCTACTCCAATGATATAAGCTCTTTGGTAGGGAGGTACATCTATGCGGAATGAAACAACAGTTACTTTCTTCTCCTCGTCAATGAAGAAAGTCCCAGCCACACAGCTTGTCGGTTTCAATTGCAATCTCAAGAATCTGCTCCATGATGCCGCATTGGGCTCAATCTTGGTCGTAATCCAAATCTCCATTATAGGGTCATTGCGTTGATGTAACACAGCGAGCTGCTCATCTCTAACACAAGATAGAGTCACGGTTTTCGAACTCCTAGCGCAAGAGCTAAACGGCAGAGTAAGACGCGGTCCAAATCTCTCTGACGTAAAATCAAAACAGAGTAAAAAAAATTGTGACCGAATCATAGATTTTTCTTGAGCCAAAAAGTAAGTGTTTCCCTTCAAAGACACGCCGGGTTTTACATGGCAGCCGGGATTGACATCAAGAAGAACCCTCCATGAATTAGAGTAAAAGTCATAGATTTCGAAAAAAGGAAGGAGGCGTGAGCACTTAAAAACATCCAAAAGCCTCAAGATCTTGTGGTTACGGTTGTTGTTGTTGTTATCGTATCCGAGAGCATAAATGTCTGCTAGGTGGAATTTAGGGTACGATCGTTGTCACCGCTTTAAAATCTCTTGGTTTCCTTTTCTTACCTGAGTTTCTATATTTTGTTTTGCATCACTTCATAAAAAGATAATTCCAACTAAATTTTAGGGATATTAAAGAAAAAAGGAAAGAGATTATTCCTTGGAATTAAAAAAGAATAATCATTTGTTTACATATTTCTTCTCTTTGAGGAAGCAATTATTGCACACATGACATAATTAAACTTACAAGCTCATTGTCTCAGGCAAACTCAGCTCCAGAAAGTAAAAACTGCAAAAAACAGAGTAAAACACAACATCAGTCATAAAATACTACAGAGAGGAACTAAGGATGCAAGCGCTATTTCAAAGCCTCGGTTTTTGGATCTGAGTTCTTACCTGGCAGACATACATGCCATGCCAACAAACACGGCCTTCACTGCTTGAGCAATGATCACTAAGCACTCAAGATTGCTAGTTTGCTAGTTTTGGTTAATTCAAGATTTTTGCGGCGGTTGACTGACCCTTTCGTTCCTCCGCAATATCCTTTCAAGAAATAAGCACTCAAAAACCATCATGCCAACACAACTTTCACATACCATTTCAAAACAAAACTTCTGAAACAAATCTCATACAAAATTTGTAATCTGAGAACGGAATATTACCCGCAACGAAAACCATATGGACTCAACTGAACCCATCAATATAAACCCATGTCAAAAGGTTTGTTCTTTTTCTTTATGCAATAACAATGTTTTTAAAGATCACTAATAAATGGTAAAATAGCATAGAAACAATGATTCTGAAGATGGGAATTCAGCAAATGAGCCGTTCTTCAGATGGTTTCCCCTTACTAACAAGGTAAAAGCTTAAGAAAACATGCAAGAAAAAAAACCACTCATGAGCTATTGAACTTATCCGAATATACAACACATGGGATTTGACGTATAACAAATCCAGAAAATTTATTGTTTCTTCTTGAATTTGTCTGAACACACAATCCAACAATCTCCACATTAACTTGAGATTTCTTGTGATTTTCTCATTGACTTATTTCAAACCACAATCCAACATTTCATATGGAGAAAACAATCTACAAAAAGAGAGAAAACTTAGGAAAATCTCAAAATTTCCTAAGAAAGACAAAAAGTGGGCATAAGCTTGATTGAGAGACGGATGAGATGCGAGAGAACAACATCTTGTATCTCATTCTCTTATTCCTTTCTTTTTTCTGTTTGTTAAAAGCAAATTTTGAAAGCAACATTCTCGTTGAACCGTTGAACTAGGGAGTAGTCCACTCTGTAGTATTTTGATGCGTTCCTATCGGTTATATCAATTCTTCAAAGCCTTTACTTTTTTCTTCTTCTTATTTTGTTTAAATACCTTTGATTTTATTCCGATTTTTTTGTTTATATTAGAATTTTATTTATAATGAAAATAAGACATCATATGTTTAGGGATCTATATACTGTATACATCCATATTCCATACGACGTCGTTTTAATCTAGGTTATTTTTTATTCTATATAAGGGTCTCGAGCTCTGAAGTTTTTTATATAGTTTTCATTTCCGCCGCAAACAAAAAAAAATCAAAAATCAAAAACGCCGATTATATCCTCTGAGAATTCATTTGAGATTTTGATCACATGAAAGAAGAGAGATCTCACATCCAGTAAAGCATTCACAAAGGGTATGTTTTATTAAAAATATATATTCTTAAGATTTTGGATTTCATCTTAAGTTTTCAAATACTTAAATAATGTTTTGGTGCTTGCATGTTATCAGTTCTTTGATCATCTCAACTTTTCCATGTTCTTTTGTATTTATTTTTATTGTTAGTTGTTTTGGATTAGATAGATAGAGTTTTAGATATAAATATAAAAAGATATGTTAAGAAGTTGTTGTATAGATAAAATCATCTCATTTAATATTGGTAAATATAGGTTTTCCAGATTTTTAAAAACAAATGCTATTACTACAAAGATTTTATTGTATCTTGATTTATCATAGAGGAAAAAGAGCAAATCTCTCGGCCTGAGTATTTTGTAAAATGGCATTATTTTCTCAAAGTTTCTCTTATTTTTATTTGATTTTCAATTAAATTTAATATTAATACGAAGGGACAAATTTACTTTGATATATTTATTTTTGTCTATGAAATCATTTGGTTAACCCCAAATTTCTTGAAATTTATCTCCATCTAGGGTAATTTTGAATCTATATCAGGTTATTGATTCACTATTTTTTTTTCTTTTCAGATTTATTATTTTAAAAGAAGGTTTTGATTTATTCCATGAGAATGTGTATGACATTTTGATCGCGTGAAAGAATACCTTGAATCCAATTATACAAGTAAAAAATGTAAGTATAAATTAAAAAAAAGATTAGTAAATAGGTTTTGTTCAATCTAATTTAAACTTTTAAAATATACATATCATCTTTATGTTTCCATCAATGAGTTTCTTTGATCATCTCTATATATTTATTTTGTTTTGTATGAGCATGTTTTTCTTTTCCATTTTCTTGTTTGATTGTTAGTAAATTTTTTTATTAGATTCATGACTACTCTATATATAAAAATCATATTAAGTAAATAATTTTTGTTAAAAAACTATGTGAAATTAACAAAGAACATGAGAGACACACAATGTTTTGGTTCGACAACGTGCATACTTCTTATTGAAAACATGTTTTAAACAGTAATTAGTTCTAAATCTCAATGTTGGTGAACATAATTTGTATCTCTTTATAATCTTAACTTGCCCCTATATATTTTTAACTCATTATATGATCCATACTAATCAACAATGGTGGATCTAGAAACTTTTTTTTATTTAGTGGATATTTTTTAATAATGTTTTTCTTAAACATAATTTTTTATTTAAAAAACAAATCCTATAATTATATTGTTATAAATAACTTTCTATGAAAACTTGTAAGTTTTTTGGTATAATATATTTAAATACGTATATTAAAACTATTCAAAACTTGGTAAACACATTTATAAACACTCAACATTTAATTGTATATCTCCTTAGTCTTAATACATAAATAATACAAAGTTTAAAAGAAAATTGTATATTTATCATTTTCTGTATCACATAACCAATACATCTAAATAGAAAAAAATAGATTGTGTCTAAAAATATCAAAGATAAAGTATAATTAGAGAACATATAATGATGAGGGAATATAGAATTAAAAAAAAAATTGCATTCGAAAAACAAAGCAATAAAAAAGTCTAGTTAAATAAAGAAGCAATATAAAAATACTTGCACTAGAATGTAGTAAAGTTTACTCTTTTTGTTTTGTGCAAATAAAATTTATATTGAATATTAACTTAAGGATTACAACAAAAGAATACATGGAGTTCTTTACCAAAGAATATGTTTCTCGATTGTTTTATTTTGATACATAATTGAAAGAAATTTCATGTAAAATATAAGATAGATGGTTGAAATTTTACATAACACCATGAAGCCCTTCTGAATGGGCTTCAGAATTGATCGATTTGATAAAACTTTGGGTGTCAAATACCACCATCAGATTATCGATCTTCAACTCTTGCTTGAGTGTCGATATTAACACTAGTCTTTATGTCATTAAAGACTAGGGAACATTGCTTTGTGCTTCTGATTCCATCCGGGCAGAACTTTCAAATACATGTTCCATAAAAGAGGAGATTGGTGGTATAGATCTCTCCGTACATGAGATAAAGTGGAAGTGATCTCTCCATTGAATAGAAAATTGGTGGAAGCGATTTCTCCTCAAAGAAGAAATTAGATGGAATCGATCTCTGGATCTGTAGGTTCTGATGGAGGAGAGTCCAAAACTGGTAGATCTGGCACAAAAAAGCCATGGGAAACTGAAAGAGTTCGATGGAAGGAAGATAGATATTCGTCGACGGCATGAGACCAATTGACTGACGGATGGCAAAAAAACAAAACGCCTCAACTGCTGCCTCTACCGCCATAACAACTTCAAGTAGCGAAAATGAACAAAACGCCTCCACCGCCAAAATTGGAATGGTTTTTAATTTTTCAAGATAAAAAGATACAAAACGGAGCTTTTGGGTTGTTCAGAAATGTAGTTAACAACAACACTCTAATGCAATTTAAAATCGCATCTTTAAAGAGTTTATGAGTCAACACTTTTAACTCTGCTTATCAGAATCATGTTCTTATTATGTGCTCGCAGCCCTAAATCATCACTACGACTCAAGAATAGTTTTTGCTTTCTTCATTGCTTGGAGCCGTTTCATCCTATGAAACATAGGATTCATAAGAAGAATTGAGATGTAAAACATAATATAAAAAATCCATGAACAAATTACCATTGATTGAAGTTCAAGAAAAGCACAATACAACACCATGCTAAGAAAGTGTTTGATTGTATTTGTAACACAGAGAGATTCCAAAGTTTGTAATTTCAAGTGAAGGATAAATTATTTATATTATTAATATGTGCTTTACTTGCAGGTTTTGTTCATACATATATGATTTTAAGATTGATCAAACAATTTTAAAATTTGAAATGCTTCATGGTACCCTTAATAAATTCATTGAGCTTATAAGCCTAAGAGAGAGATAAAATAATTTACCTTTTGATAGAGAAGTAATTCTCTATCTCTGGTTTATGCTCAAAGATAAACGCAAACGATTTTTCATGAGGACATACTTCACTCCATCTTCCTAAATCTGTACACAAACCTAGAAAATAGATTAAAGTTACTATAACTATTCTTCAAGACAAAACAAAGAGTTTGTATGTTTTTCACACCTTGAAGAAACACGTTTGGTTCTTCGTTGTTGTACGACTTTAATTTCCATAGAATAAGATCATTGTCATCCAGTTCGACCATGTTGGTTCTAAGAGCATCATCACATCCTTGACTCACTGCAAAAACAGTTAAAACAATAAGCCTCTAAACATATGATCATTATTATAAAGAATCATATGAGTTTAGAT
>PKML01063510.1:227892-244840 GCA_002933935.1 Eutrema yunnanense | reverse complement strand
TTTTTTGGGTTATAAAATTGAAAAGCAAATATCAAATTGGTTATATAGAGGTGAGGAATTATAATTCATTTTCCTTATAGGATTGTATTCCTTTTTTAAATTTCCTTAATCAAAAAAAAAATTATCTCCTTTTTTAACTTTAACTTTTTTTTTTAAATGTAACTTTTATTATAATTTTTGGTTTAATTTTTCTTTGTTTACTTTTCTTTTTATGATGTCAATCTATTGTTTTATTATATATATATGTTTATTTCATTTTTTAAAAGCTTTAAGATAAATTGTATTAATCTAAAAACAACTTTTATTTTCCTTTTTTGCTAACTTTATTTTTAGGATTAAGTCTAAATTATATATTTTTTTTCCTTTATTGTTAATATTATGTGTCAAAATTTTAAGATAAATTTCTTTAATCTAAAAACAATTTTTATTTTCCTTTATTTGCTACATTTACTTTTATAATTAAGTCTAGATTATATTTTTTCATTTATTGTTAATATTATGTATCAAAATCTAATTGATAATTTTTTGTACACATGTCAAAATTTAAATAGATTAACTCGACACATGTCACGATCTTGCGAATTACTAACTTTGAATCATTTCCTTCCTAATGGATTAACTCGACACATGTCGCAATCTTGCGAGTTATTAACTTTGAATCATTATCTTTTATGTATATAGATATTATGTGTCAAAATCTAATTGATAATTTTTTACACATGTCAAAATCTAATGGTTTAACTCGACACGTGTCGCAATCTTGCAAGTTACTAACTTTGAATAATTCTCCTTTATATATATAGATATTAATAATTTTCATTTTTAAGTTTTATTTTGTCATAATGGAAACGATTATAAACTTTTAAGTTTGGTCGTATATTAATAATTTTCTTTTTAAGTTTAGAGTATATTTATAATTTTCCCTTTTTAATTTTGGTTGTTGTTGTAGATTATAACTTTTTAAATTTTCTTTTGTCACTTTCCTTTATTATAAGTTTTCTTTAGTTATTCTTGTTTTTTCATTTTTTTAAATAAGTTTTCTTTACTTATTCTTGTTTTCTCTTTTTGTAATATTGCATTTTTTTAATTTAACTTTTTGGTTGTGGTTGTAGATTATAACCTTTTAAGTTTTCTTCCTTTTAAGTTTAGAGTATATTTATAATTTTTCTTTTTTAATTTTGGTTGTGGTTGTAGATTATAACATTTTAAGTTTTCTTTTGTCACTTTCTTTTATTATAAGTTTTCTTTGGTTATTCTTGTTTTTCATTTTTTAAATAAGTTTTATTTACTTATTCTTGTTTTCTCTTTTTGTAATATTGCATTTTTTTAATTTAACTTTTTGGTTGTGGTTATAGATTATAACTTTTTAAGTTTTCTTTTGTCATTTTCCTTTATTATAAGTTTTCCATATTTATTCTTGCTTTTTCTTTTTTTAAATAAGTTTTCTTTACTTATTCTTGTTTTTTCTTTTTTTTGTAATATTGCATTTTTTAGTTTAACATTTTTTAATATTTACTTTAATTCATTTTTACTTTTTAAATTAAATTGACACATATCATATCTAAATTAATAACTGTGACAAATGTCACAATCTCGTGATTGATAGTTATTTTACGTGTCAAGCTCACGTCGAGAGATCCAGCTTTATATAATAAGATATGGATGTCAATTAGGGCTAAAGTTCAAAGCCCGGTCCCACCCAACCCTGAACATTATTGGGCTCGAACATAGAAATAGAAGCCCAAAAATATCAGGCCTTTCGGGCTAGAAGATTTTTCGGGCTTAACCCGGCCGGGCTCGGACCAGCTCGAAAAGTTCGAAAATATTTTTTTTTTATTGAGTTAGAGGTTTTGTTTAAGAATTTAACTTTTTAAAATATGATATTTCCTATATATATTTCATTGATCGAAAATCATAATTTCCTAGTTGTGCTTTACTACAAATCTCATAGTTTACATTTAGGAGGTTTATTGGTTTATGTATTTTAATGGATTTGGAAATCTTTGTAGGATTTAGAAATCCATAGATTTTTAAATCTAATAAAGTGGATTTGAAAGTCAAATAAGTAGATTTGAAAACAAATAAAGTGGATATGAAAATCAAATAAAACATATTTATGTTTGACTTTTCATGCAAATTGTTAGAATCCGTCCACATATTTGATGCAATTGTTGCTCTCCATTGATTGGCATATTCTCTTTGTTGCTCTTGGCTTTCATGAACTTCATAATAAATGTTATTAATTTCTTCAAGAATTTCTTCTGCACTTTTTGGTTTTTCAGGACAGTTATATATGCGACAAAACTTTCGAATAAAATTGTGTAAACCAGCACAAACAAGTACAATTTATGTTTGTGTCTTATAAAGAAAATGAGGCGCATACTTAAAAATTAGAAATCGAGATTTGAAAATACCAAAGATTCTCTCAACTACGTTTCTCAAGGATGCATGACGATGGTTGAATAATTCTTTTTCATTCACTGGTTCAGAATTTTGACCAGAAAACTCTTGTAAATGATATCGGACAAAAAGCTTCCACGTAACTTATTACTATCATCACAACTAATAAACACACCTAATTTATGTAATTGTTGCCTTATCATCCTATCAAAACACTAATGTATGTAAATATTTAAGAACGTAAATTTACCTTTATGTAAAGTTCTAAGAACGTAAATTTACTTTTATGTAGTCACTCCACATGCACCTCATCTGAAGCTATAAACCGTTTTGTGATCGGATCCCATCCAAATCCAGAGGTGTTGCGAAGAAGTTCAGCACCACTTAGATATTTTGCCTTCAAAATTTTCGTTATATTTTGATAGTGTTGATATGTTTTGATACATCCATGTGTTTGGTTAAGAATAGGTAGTATTTTTCTTTCCACTGTACTGAATATATTATTCGAATCACGCCAACCCGAATCAACACCGTCTAAAAGTAAACTTATCAAAGTTTTACTTTCTTGTGGATTCCATTGATTGTATGAACTTTTTCCTCGATCTTGTTGTGAATCGCCTATTGATCTTCGGTTTTAGGGTTTGTGTTATAAAATAGTTATAGCTTTTTTTTCTATAGAGCAACTTAAAAAAATATAAGGAAGATTTTACTACAAATTTTTGCTTAAGGAAAAAAGGAAAATTTACAATTTATCAACTCATGAAAAAGTGTTATCAAGAAAGAATGATTATCATACAATAGAAAAATGGAATATTGAATTTTTAGTTTTTAACGTAAAATGAAAAAATGTGAGATGAGATGATGTGTAATGAAAAAACTAGAATGTTTTGGAAGGAGGTCTCATATATTCACGAGAAAATGTTCACAATATTTTTTTGTTTTTGTCAAATCATTTGAAATAACGAGGCTTGGATAAGGATTTCAGCCTTTGTATTTTACATTAAAAAATTCTACGAAATCCATGAAAATCCAATGTGAAATCAAAGCCATTCTCAAATTCTAATATTGGATAACACATGATTTTAATAGGGATTTGAAAATCATAAAACCAATAACACATGATTTAATAAAGATTTGGAAATCAATGATTGAATAACATGAACTAATAAACCCCCCCCCCTTTACTATTGGTTCGCATGTCTTGAACAACTATAGAAATCGTCTTCTACCTAAACACGTTGAAACATTGATTTGTACATGCACTTGGTTGGATGAGTTTTGTTTCGTGATCCAGGTTACATTATCATTCATTCATGTTTACTTCATATTTTTAAAATCATTATCTATAAACTTTCAGTGATATTTCTATACGATTTATACTTGTTAAAGAAAACACTGAAAAACCCCGAAATAACCCTATAGCTCTGTTCGGGTTGGGCTTTAGAATATAGACCTGATTTTTTTCGGACCGAATCGGACCAGACTCAAATATATGTGGATTTTACGGTTTTCGGGCCATACCAGCCCGATTATATATAATGTTTTTGCTTTTAAGAACTTTCATTGACCGTTATCTTATTTCCTTGTGTTTTTATTTTTATGGCTTCTTGTAGAAATTGCACGCTGATATTCAACCTCAAAAGAAATGTGTAGCAAGGAATCAATGGAAATATTATCTACCAAATGCAGAGAAAAGAAATTAATCTGATTTTATCGAACCTTTTGGCTTAAGTAATTTAACATGAAATCTTGAAATTAAGTTTTATGACAGATCAAGTGATTTAAAGCCACACACCTGCTTTAATTTTGGTTCAATAGACTCAAATACATCGAAGATATCAATCAAAATGTTCAATAGCCAACAAAATAATAATAATTCCAACTGTATTTTGTTCATATGTGAACGCTTCTTGTATCTCACAATTCTGTTCGTTTGCCTGCCACATGAGATTGCGGCTGCGATCTGCGATCTGCGACTAAACAATGCATATGAAACTGTATACTGCAATTCTAATCGCTAAAAAAATTCAATATTACATTTGGAACTGTATAACCGTTGCGGCTAATTGCAACGTTTAGCCGAAGGTTACAGCCACAGCTGCTAGCAGCCGACAAACGAACAGGCCTACAAGGCTACAAACAGTAAATAAATATATAACCTGATAACTTTTCATCTTATTTGCATATTAAAGTTCTTGATGAAAAAAAGTCTTATAATCGGACGATGGATAATAACATTAGAAGAGCTTCTCCCTTTCCGCCATTATCCTTTTAGTGGATTTATAATAAGTAGCATACAATATTAACTGGGCTAGCCCAAATACACATCCAATTCCATTTGGTATCTGAAAAGCCCATTATGAAAACAATTGTAAGAATACTACTCATTCGTTTTTTTCTCCAAAAGAAACAACAACAAGAGAAACAATTAGATCAAGCATTTGTAGTGATTTATGTCAAAATAACAAATCCTATTATATTTAATCATGATTTTTAAAATGGTTTTTTTTTAAAATTCGGTATTATTGGTTATAAAATTGATAAATGTTGCTAAACATACACTGTTGCTAAGCTAATGATTTTTTAAAAATAAATTCAAATTCATTGTTATTGCGTTTTAGAGGAGGTTTTTAGTTAAAAATACAAAGAAACAAATTTCATAGATTTAAAATACAAAAATACAAAGAAACAAATTCCATAGATTTTTAGTTAAAAATACAAAGAAACAAAGATAACATATCATTACAAATTCTCTAAATTCATCCAAAATCATCTAAAATCTATTAAAACTCAAATGACTCCAAATACCCTTACAAATTTACAACTCAAAATAACAAAATCCAAAAAATTAAAAAAACCACAAAATAAAAGATATATTTATCATTCACGACTGAAGCCCTAATTCTCTCCCAGACACATTCCCCGAGGCGCCTCCCTTCGTTCACACCGTTCTCCCTTTCCGGCGGCCGCCGACTCTCACCGCCGCCGGAAAAGGGACCTCCTTGCTCTTGTTGTTCTCCTCGTCTCCTTGTACTCAAAGGTTCGTCGCGGCCTTCCCCTGGTTTTTGTCGTCGGTTCCTGACGATCTCCTGCTCGGGTCGCGAGCTACTTGGATCTGGAAGAGTTGCCGGCTTGGTTTTGACTCTGCTCAGCCCGAGGACGGCTATTCGGGTCTCCGACTTCGTCTGCTTCTACTTCTCTTTCCATGGAGTTTGTGACTTCCAAGGATCGTCGTGTGTCCGGCTCTGTCAGATCTGCTCGAGCCTGTCTCATACCGCCGCTTATTGCTCTCTCCGGCGCCGCCCCCTGGTTTGATTTCTCTTCTTCCGCCGGAACCACCGGAGCCACCGGATCCGCCAGATCATTCATCCTCATCCCTTCAACCGCCGGCTGTTTCCACCGCTGATTTCTTAAACCTGGGTGAAGGGCGGTTCTCCTCTAGTGTGTGTTTCCCTCTGGCGAGTTTCGATCCTTCAGATCCTTTCTGTCATCGAGGCTTGCTCTGTCTTGCCAACAGGAGAAGCTACTCCGGCTTTGGGTGTTCCGGTCAGAAGCACTACTCCGACTTCAGCCTCACCGGTCAACCGGCGAATCATTATCGTCCAAGCCCGAACTCGGCAATGCGCATCTTCTCCGATCAGAGCAATTTTCACCAACTTGGGGAGATGGGCTTGGCCCATGTGGATATGTGGCTGGGCTATTTTGTTGAAGGCCCAGTTAGAAGAAATTTCTGTTTCAACAAAATGTGTGCTTTCAACCATCCAATTGTGGAAATAATCGACCATGAGGGTCGTTTATGCTCACCTTCCTCCTTTAGTGGGAGTGATATTCTAGCAGCAGTTTTTAGGACGTTCCCTTCCGGCGTTTCTCCGGTTAAAGAAACTTTAGGCTATTTTGTCCGAGTCTGTAACAGTTCCGGCTTCTCTACACCGTGGGCCCGGTCCAATATGACCCTCCTGGTAGTTAGCCTTTCGATAGTCCGATTAGTCGGCCCGATGATTATATGGCCTTGCCCCGCCAACCCTACATTCATTCGATTCAGCTATCGTAAAAAGCTACCGCCTCCTCCGCCAACTTTCCTCCCTTTGAGAGATAATTTCCTCTCGTGCCTAGTGCCGAGAAACCCTAAGAACATTTTTACCGAGTTGTCTTCTTATGTAATGGTCTACACGGGGCCTGAAGAGACATACGATTTCGTTTCTACGAATATCGGAGGTAGATGTTCGCCCTCAAAGTCACTTGTGATGAATTCACTTGTGACAAATTTCAAACTCTCCGGCTTTGCCGTGAAGTTTTTGACGCATTTGAGCCTTGTTTCAAATCCGCTGTCCATCTTTCAAGATGATGATCTATCTGGTTTATGTTTTATTGTTTTGTATTTGTGTTGTAGTGATATGAGAGGATGCTTAATTCCCTCTCCTTGTATCTTTGAAGTTTAATATAATGAAAAAAGTGTTGAACAAAAAAAAAAAAAAATCCAAAATATCATCAAATTGATTGAACCAATACTACTAGATTCAAACTTCTATAATGTTTTTTTTTTAAATATATATTTTCTTATCATTGGATTTTAAAAAAAGGAAAATTAGGTGGAATAACCATGAAACACTTTATAATAGAATGACCATATTAGACTCATAGTCATAATATAGTCTGTATTTTACCGAAAAGCCCTTTGCTTACATGACATATTCTCCTTAACTCTTTCTCTTTCTTATTTTGTTGGTCAACTTTTCCCCATTTAATATTTTTTGCTTTGCATCTCTTTAAAAAAAGTTGATTCAAAGTTGAAAGCAGACCGAAAAACATAGATTTTTTTCTGCACATAAAATTGTTTGAATTTTTGAAAAGATAAATTATGCAAAATCATGAATAAACTTCAAAGTATAAACGCGTTGTTCTATACTGAACACAATATTATTCCATTTTATCTATGTCTATCTATATAGAATTACCATCTCTTTTCTTTTACCTCATTTCATCTTCTCTCTTTCATTGATTTCATACTATCAATTAAGTAAATTTCACAATCCTACTAAAAAAATAGTTTTTTCGCATCTAACATGATTTGTGTTTTAAAAAATTGATATGGATTTCTTAACATGATGAATAGTAGTTCTAATAAACAATAGCCGAACTATATAAACATGCATAGAATATATAGAATGTCATTCTGTACTATACTATTTACTCTATCATACTATTCTATTTACTAAAAGAAATGCAAACGTATTTTTTTGTGTTTTATGTAGAATCGTTTAATTTTGTATGTTTTATATAGACTCTCGTGCGTTGTCATGTAGTTACATATTTGTTCCTCACTGTTATAGGCAATATATTTGTTTTTTTTGTCTCCCTTCACCATTACCATCTTGTACTATTTTGTTATTGTGCACTTAATCTTGTACTATACTATTTTAAAGAACGAACGATTTTAATGGAACAGAACACAAAAAGGCAAAATAGACAATTGTTAGGGATTTTGGTTACGTCCTCTATTATGGACAATCCATGGCTATATTCTCCTTTAACCAACCCAATATGAGTATTGTTGCCAGAAGCCATAAAAAACAAAAAATCTTCATTCCACAAAAATTGAGAAAATGACTGGAATCTTTACATTGAATGAGAGACACATGTAATATAGAAAGTACAAGCGAAGTAACAAATATACACAGTCATGAGACAAAGAGGAATCTGGTAAGAAGCGGAACAGAATTCTCTTTATGCCATTCAACACCAATTAACAAACCAACCAGAAAGACTTAATTAAGAATTATAATTCACATTTACCATTCATAATTCTGTACCTCCTCTACTTTTACCTGATCCAAGACTCAACTAATTAACTTGTTAAAACGACTGTTAGTACCAACTTGAAGTGGCAACATTAGGCATTGGCTGATGTGAAGTCTCTTCTGTCTTCCTCATTAAGACTTATCGCACTACAAAAAAAAACATGTATTACATCACTTAAATTGTATCACAAAAATAAATGATATTATTTTGAATTATTTATTAGCCATTGATATAAAAAAATGTAGTTTAACATCAGTTGATAACTGATTTTACTATTAGTTAATTTAACATCGATTCAATCCTAAATAATACAAAATTTTATTAATTTGGATCACTTTATGAGAAGTGATACAAAAATATGAATGCACATCAATTAGATATTCGATGCATCTACATTTTTTTTGTTAACATCATTTAAAAAAATGATACAAATATTACATCAATAAAAAAAGAGAAATTTGTCCAAAATAACCTACTTTTAAAAAAATGATTAGAATAACCCATCAAATATATTATTAATCACATAACCTATTAACCACTCAAATAATTCTATAATTCCTAAATTACCCTTACCATTTTTATTATTTTATTTTCAAATTCGTTTTTATTTAATAATCAATATATACAGAAAATCAAATAATAATTAATCAAAAAAGGAAATTTGGTATTTATGTAGTTTTAACCCTAAATTATTTTTTTTTCCAGTTTTATAAGCTTTGTCGCAACCGACGTCTCTGGGTTTCTTCTTAGACGTCTTAGTTGTGGGCATCACGATTTCCCTATCATATTTGTTTGTAATTGTGAACCTTTTTTCATCTGTCTCCGAATTTGAATATATCCTCTTCGAATTCGAATCTCTCCTCTTCGAATTCGAATCTCTGCTCTTCAGTTTTTCTGCAATTCCGAATTCGAACCTCTGCTCTTCGACGTCTCTGAGAGTTGAAACATGTATGTTATCTTTATCTTATTGATTTTGTGCTCAATTACATTTAAAGGTTTATTTATTTGTTTAATACATTTTTTTGCTGGTTCTGATAATTTATTTTCGCATGGTTTCTCCACTGATGTAAGAAGTAACATTTTCTTAATCTTAGTGAAGCCCTGCAATGATTCAAAACGAGAACTCTAAGTACACTTGTTTTGACAGAGAAAACAAAAAAATGATTTTATTAGTAAAATCTTCGTGAAGCCAATCGCGCTTTTTGCAAGAGTTTTAGCGAGGAGTTGTTAAGTCAGATCACGATTTTGAATAAAAGATGTCTAATATACTTTGAAATGCAAGAAAATATATTCACCTAGTTTCTTCAACTTTGTCTTGGACAGGAGCAACTTCGTTGAAAAGCAAACCGTGATGGCTGACTCCTACTATCCCGAGAGATTTTAAGAATATTACTTACTGGTTCTGATAATTTATTTTGTTCACGAAATTGATCCATCTTTTCTGAACCATTGTTCTTTGGTGACTTTCTTCAATTCTTCTATTAAAGTAAGTATTTGAACCATTCTTTTCTCTGATCTTTTTTGCTTTTTGCAAAGTTTATGTTGTTGTTTTTGCGCTAAAATGGAGTTAGATAAAAATAATGAATGTATCCTTTTTTCTACTTATTATTGATTAACATTGCGTTTGAATTGATTTTTGTTTACTTGTATAGATAAATAGTAGTGTCGTTTCCTTTTGCTCTTTTATGCCTTTTATTAATTTTGGTTGGTCGCTTGATATAGAGTTTTGAATTTAATTTATTTGATTCATGTTTTGCAGAATGTCGATTCAAACAAATGTGGATTTAGGATTTCCATTACGGTTGTATTCACGTGGTTGTGAGCCGAAACCTAAAAAAAGCATCAACTACCATAGTAAGACTGAGTTTCTAGAAGAAGTTGAAAATGCTGTTGGAGAAGAAGTGTGGAACTACATCAGTGATTCTTCTCTAGGAGTAGTTACACGGTTCGTTGACAATAAGTTCACTTGGTCATCTAAGATCGTCGAGCATCTTCTTGTGAATCAACTTACTTGCAAGGAGAAGCATGAGATGTGGTGTTTGTTTGGAAATACACCGGCTCGGTTCTCTTTGTCGGAGTTTGAAAACATAACGACTTTGAATTGTGCACCTTTTCTTGAGAGTGAGGATGTTGTAGACACCAAAGCGCATAAAAAATTGTGGAAAATGTTGAAAGTACACAGGAAGAGCCCTTGCAAGAGAGAGTTGAAGGGGGCTTTGGAAGACGTTTCTTCTTGGTCATCAGAAGACAAAATTCGTTTTACGTATTTGTCTATTTTAGCAACTTTTATCGTGGGCGAGGATGATAAAAAGGAGCTTCCTTTTGCATTTGCTCGTATGGTTTTTGACTTGCCCAAATTTGAGAAATATCCTTGGGGCAGAGAGGCTTTCAAGCGGCTGATTGAATCAGTGAAGCGTGTAAATTTGAATGCTAATTCGTACACATTAGATGGGTTCGTACAAGCGCTTCAAGTATGGGCTTACAATGCTGTTCCTAGTCTCGGAGCAAAGATTGGTCGTCCATCAAACGTTGGCGGTCCTCCAATTCTGAAATTTAAAGGTTTAAAAGGATTAAACAACATTGATATCCATGTCGTCTCAGTTAGTGATGAGGTATGTGTACTATTACTTATTGCATTGGTGCTGATTTAGGTTATTTTGAAAAATTTTAATTTTAATTTTTCTTTGAACTTCTAGAAAAACATCAAGAATGTTGTTATCAACCATGTGACACCCGTTGTTTGGAGTGATAGAGTTGTCGATGAGAAGATTGACACTCTTCTGAAAGCCATATGTAAAGGAGGTTTGGGAGTTGTTACTTGGGTGGAGCATGGATCAAACAACATCCAAATGGAAAATAAGGAAATGGGAAAGAACGTAACAATAGATGTAGGTGGAGAGGATGCAGAGGACAAAGAAGAAAGTGATGGTAAACGAAAATGCAAATTAGAGGTGATGACAACATGCATGAAGAAAATGAAAGCAGAAGTCTTAAGCGCTTCGTGCGATCATGCTGAAGCACTAAACTTGAGAATAGAACTTGAGCAACAAGCAAAAAAATTAGAGACGGTGGAGGCTCAATTAGAATATATGGGAAAACAATTGAAGAGTTTTGAAGAAATGCGCTCAAAGTTTGATTTTTTGGAAAAGAGGTGATGACACTGAGAGAGAAGTCGAAGACTAATGAGGTAGTTCGATATAGTCTTTGTAAATTTAAAACTAATGTTTATGTTTTGCTAGTCTAAAATATTTGCAGGTTGTATGTATGTATAACTTTATTTGCAGATTTTGTTTCTGCAAATTAATGTGTTCCTCTTTTGATATGCAGAGTTTTCAAATACCACACCTGAAAGACGAGGACATGCCTATAGACGATTTGTTTGCTAACATAAATGTTGTACGAGTCGAAATGGGTAAATCAGATGGAGAGAGCACGGTAGATGCAAGATACCCGACGATGAACATTCGCAAAGTGCAGCCACAAAAATCTTCGCCAATAAAGATAATTCAGCCCACTGCCTCTATTGCGGAAAAGTTTACGCAAAAAAAAATTGGCCAGACATTAAAGATTATGGGAGTAGACAGCCATGCTAAAATTGCACGAGAGAAGAGCACAAGAGTGACAAAACCGGGACCAGCTCTACAAACACCATTCCGGAGTACCCAACCGATTGTAGGCAATAACAAACAAGTTAACCAGCCTAACACGATGATCGGACGTGGATACGATCCATTCGCACCAATGGATATGCAGAAAGTTAAGATTTTGGACGATTGGTTGCAGTTAGACGAGTAAGTTATTCGTTTTACATTTTTCATGGTACTAGTGTTATAATAAATAGATATTTACTCGTATATCATCGTTATCTTTCATGCAGGGAATATCCAATTGGTTCCCAGAACAATGGTGTAGATTTTTTTAAAGTTATTCGAACTCCACAAGACTGGCTAAATGATGAGGTATTTGCCACATTCAATTTTCAATAGCATTTTAATCTCTTATAGAGTTTGTTCTTATCTAGCATTTCATTTTTGTAACAGCATATTGATAGTGCTATGAACTTGCTGCGACTGAGATTTATGAAGAATCAAAATTTGTTCAGAAGTGGGAGAATCGCTTTCACGGATAGTTATTTAACCTCTGTGTGGACCAGCGGCTATGACGATTTTCTAAAGTCGCAAGACCTGCCTATTTTCCCTAATGGAGCACATGACTATTGTTCTGGTAAATTACCACTATTTGCAGAAACCGGGAAGAAGTGGAGGATCGAAGTAGATGATATTTATGGTGTTCTTAACGTCAATAACAACCATTGGGTGGCGCTTTATATTTCTATCCCTAAAGGTACTATTCAAGTCTTTGATTGTGGCCTGAAATATTCTACGAATGAGCAGATCGTCAAAGCGGTGAAGCCAATAGCTCATATGCTACCGCACTTACTTCGAGTTTCAGCTCCACCATCAGAGCGTGCAAAAATGAAGGTCGAACAATATAAGATCCGTAGGCCGCGGACAGGGATTCCTCAAATGCTGAAATCAGGTGATTGTGGTCTTTATGCAATAAAATTCATTGAATGCCATGCTTTAGGAGTTAGCTTCACAACGCCTATATCTGATGGAAATATAAAGATTATTAGAGAAAAGCTTGCAGCAGAGATATTTGACGAGACAGAGCAACATGGACGAACAGTTTCTAACCCGTTCCCATTTGGAGTACAAGATCGCGAGTTACTATATCCGTATTGAAGTTTTAGTCTTCTGTTATTGTTTCTGATTTTTATGGTTATGTTTCTACAATTTTTCTGCAATTCTTCTACAGTTTTTTATGCTGTTTTTTTCTACAGTTTTTGTGTTTAGATCATGATGTTTCTACAGTTTTTTCTGCAGTTTTTTTCTACAATTCTTCTACAATGTTTCTACAATTTTTCTACTTGTTACTTTTTTATATGAGACAGTTTTAATACATATTATTTTTGAATCCCTTTTTTATTGCCCTCTACGGAGTTCAATGCCATATAACTTATGCTATAGCTGATTTTTCATCTCTAAAGTGAGTCAAACAAATCACTCAGGTTTCTGAAGCAAACGGTTGGTGTACTCAAATATTCACAATCACTTCATAAGGCCCCAGAAAAGTCATGATCATAAAAGACAAGAAGGATGTAAATTATATTAGATTAATAACATTTATATAGCTTCTGCGAGAAATGTAGACAACAAAAAATAAACAAGTTAAAAAGAGTTACAGAAAGCATCGCTCCTTTTCTGGAGGACAAACCAAAAAAAAGAACAAGAATAGCATCTAAGCAGAGCTTAAAGCGACTAATACTTGCACAAACCACAAAGCAAAGAATCTCATTTAGTGTTTACTCAAACAGGACTAGAGAGATGTGCAACATTTAACTTAAACAAGGATCTCGATAATGAAAGAGATTAATACAAAATTAAAACTTAGATCTCTTATCAGAAATAGAAAATGACGAGATATATCTTCAAGCTTACTAATAAGGAACTCATTGATTCACAGAAAAGCACATAAATTGAGAATGACAAACAGATAAACTCGATCCCTAAGACCCAATGACCAGCAGAATTCAATCGAGAAAACATGAGACACCAGAGAAAATCCATAAATCACGGAAAATTGAAAACTGGTAGCTTGTTTCATATAAATTAATTCAAAATTCCCAAAAAAGCAAATCATAATTGTTTATCAAACATTTTTGAAGGTGGCACGATTATGTCCTCCTGTGTTACATTGTGAACATGTGTATTGTTTACGTAGCTTGTGGGTTTGTTGTTCAGTTGTCACATTTTCTGTTCTCATCTTTTTTAGTGGTGGTTGTCTGCTCATCGCCTTTTCTAGTGCAGAGAGATATCTTGATTTTTTTGACCTACCTACACCACGTTTTACCTCCGGCGGAAGACACTTTTTCTTTGGTAAGTCTGCATGTGGTTCCCACTCATTATCTTCAGGATTAATGGACTCAGCGTATGCACCGTACAAGCTACTCTTTGTGTAGTAAGGATGCACTAGAGTTTCCAAAGATAGTTTTGGTCGTTTCCCAATGACAGCAAGAGCGTGCTCACAAGGTATCTTATCTACATCGTAAACGCGACAAGTACAACTTCTCTGTTACCAGTACAAAACGAGTAAACCAAATTAGTAACACAATAACAGGTTCTAAGATGGTAATAATAAAGTAATATCGAGTTAATATCAATAGAAGAATAGAAATCGTACCTGTTGTATATCAACAACACAAGCAAATGCACCGCCAGTGACATGGCTACGATGCGCATCTATGTGATGCACAATAAGAGTACTGCCAATATTGCTTCGATATGTCAGTTTGCGTTCGATTCTTGTAGTGAAAAATATTTGTAGTGACATAGCTTGTTCCCGCCATTTCATAAACCACTTGGAAAATAGCTTCTGAAGCTCTTTCAAAAAATAAGCAATAGGATACTCGCGAGCATCTTTAAGAACTTTATTGATAGACTCAGCAATGTTGCTTGTCATTATGTCATATCTATTGATAGATGGGACTTTTGCAAGTCCCGGATCAATACCTCATTGTAGTATTTGAGGATCGAACCGAAGAGGCTAAGGTTGACACACTAAGAATGCACGAAACTTCCTAAGCTAGAGCAATGTTTTTGTTGTTTTTATGTTTTATAAATTAAAGGGAAACTAATGCAAGAAGGGAAAACAAAGATATAAGAGTTGGATCACGGACTAAGCTATCAAGGCGATGGAATACGATCAAACAACGAATCATTCGGAAGCATTAAACTCTATCCTAGAACATGGGATTCATAATTATGACTAATCCACCGTCGTGGCACTAATCACTTTGTTAATCACCAAATCAAGAGCAAACTCTCGTTTGTGATAAGATGATTAACAAGCATTAATCTCCAATCCCAATTAGTTCGCTAATCACCCTAGACATCAACCATCGTTGGCNCTGCCTCAATCTTATGCAGATACATAGGCAAATCCTCATACCCACTGTCCCATGTACCTCGTTCAAGCTCACGTGCGTGCACTAATGCTTTGTATGACTTCCAATAATCAATATCAATACCATAAAAAGCCTTCATGACATCCATGATGTGAATAGGTCTAATTCCAACACCTATTTTCCCAAATTTTCTCAAATACAACTCTCCAATACACTTTGACGTAGCTTGTCGATGACGAGAACACCTCTTCGTCACAAAACATGTATGAATGTCTATGTATTTCCGCACTTTAAACTCTGAGGATTTTTTATATGCCGATGCACGAATCTTCCAAGAACCAGCAACAAAACATTTAAGTACCAACAAAGTTGTTGTCGACTTGTAAGTTGTATAATCAAAGTTCTGAAAAATTGTGATCAGCCGCAACTTACGCTGTAACTCCGCCTTGGTACTATATATTTGCCCTACCATAATACGCTCCAGAATCTGCAAAATATTTTGTGTGCCTTCTAAGCCATCAATCATATGCTCTTCAATATCCCCATGGCAAGACATATCTGAAGTAGATCCGTAACTACCTTCCATAGAACCATGAGTTGGTCCATTTTCATCCAGTTCGTCAAAGGAAGAACTATGTGTCTCATCTTCACCACATTTTCTAAGTGTACCACTGTTGACCTCATATTCATCATAACCATATGGAGTACCGCTATGTGCCTCATCTTCACCAAATTCATCAAGAGTACCACTTTTTTCCTCATTTTTACCATCTCCGTCAAGAGTACCACTTTTTCTTGATCTTCACCATTTCCATCAATAGTACCACTTTTTTCTTCGTCTACACTAGTTCCATCAAATGTTCATCTTCTTTCATGAACTTCACCAATTTCCTGCAAGATATTAAAATATAAGAAAATAAATCAGCCACTAATCATATTTTACGAACTTATAAATAGTCAGCGGATTTACTTTTATATGGCAGACTTCCATAAAGTATACTTATTTTTGGCAGACTTCAGATTACGATCCTGCAGACTCAAATCTAGTATGGGGACATATAAAGTCTACAGATTTTCGGTAGACTAGAATATCCAGACATGCAGACTTATGTTTCGTCTGCAAAAATTTGGCAACTAAGTCTACAAGTTTTTGGTAGACTTCAAAATCAAATTTTCGCAGACTGATTATAAGTCTGCGGATACTCAGCAAACATTCGTGAAGTCTACAAAATTCCGGCCGACTTCAAAAACTAATCTCGCAGACTTACTTTCGGTGTGCAAATGATTGGCAGACTTGCATGGAGTCTACATGTTTTAGACAGACTTTAAAATCCGAGCCGGCAGACTTATAGTTAGTCTGCAAAAATTCGACAGACTTTCCTATAGTCTGCCAAAATTCGACAGACTTTCCTATAGTCTGCACATTCTAAACAGACTTGAAAATAATATCTCGTAGACTTGCGACAAGTCTGCGGATAGAGTTTTCGAATCTGTCAAAAACACGCAGACTTTATGCAAGTCTACCTAATATATGCATGCATAATGTAAGTCTGCCGGCTAGGATTTTGAAGTCTGTCTGAATCACGTAGACTCCAAGCAAGTCTGCCAATCATCTACAAACCAAAAGTAAGTCTGCGAGATTACTTTTTTAAGTCGGCCAGAATTTTGTAGACTTCACGAATGTCTGCCAACTGTCTGCAGACTTGTAATCAGGCTACATGATCATATTTTGAAGTCTACCTAGGACCTGTAGACTTCACGAAAGTCTGCCAAATGTGCGCA
>PKML01063510.1:198253-225260 GCA_002933935.1 Eutrema yunnanense | reverse complement strand
ATTTCCGACGGATTTCCGACGGATGATAGTATTTTCGGTTTTAGCCGAGGCATTTTCAGTTTAGGCCGAGACACAAATTCCGTCAAGAATCGATCGATACCAAGGGGTATCGATCGATACCAAGAAAATTTCCGACGGATTTCCGACGGGTTCAAGGATTTTCTTACATCCGTCGGAAATCCGTCGGAAATTTCCGACGGATGCTAGTATTTTCGGTTTTAGCCGAGGCATTTACCAAGTTTTATACTTAGCATTTTACAAAATATCATAGGCCGTCGGAAATCCGTCGGAAATTCGTCGGAAATAAGACCGACGGCTTATTCCGTCGGAAAGCCGTCGGAAATTTCCGACGGCTTTCCGACGGAGGAAATTTCCGACGGCTTTCCGACGGATATTCCGTTTGTCGGAAATCCGTCGAAAATCTGTTGGATTGCCGTCGGAAATTTCCGACGGATTATTGCCCGTCGGAAATGCCGTCGGAAATCGCTATGTTTTCTTGTAGTGTAAACAGACTTGAAAATAGTATCTCGTAGACTTGCGACAAGTCTGCGGATAGAGTTTTCGAATCTGTCAAAAACACGCAGACTTTATGCAAGTCTACCTAATATATGCAGGCATAATGTAAGTCTGCCGGCTAAGATTTTGAAGTCTGTCCGAATCACGTAGACTCCAAGCAAGTCTGCCAATCATCTACAAACCAAAAGTAAGTCTGCGAGATTACTTTTTTAAGTCGGCCAGAATTTTGTAGACTTCACGAATGTCTGCCAACTGTCTGCAGACTTGTAATCAGGCTACATGATCATATTTTGAAGTCTACCTAGGACCTGTAGACTTCACGAAAGTCTGCCAAATGTGCGCAGACTAAACATAAGTCTGCGGGATTGGCTATTGAAGTCTACCAAAAACCTGCAGTCTTCATGAAAGTCTACCGAATGCCAGTGGACAAAATATGAGTCTGCGAGATTGGCTTTTGAAGTCTGCAAAAAAACTTTTGGACTTTATGCAAGTCTACCGAGTGTTTGGAGACTTTACATAAGTTTACCTATGAAATTTATCAAAATACGTAGACTTAAAAGGCTGCCAAAATATGGCAGACTTCACATGCTATTCATCTTCTACATTAAAACTGTTTTAGTTACCTGAATCTCCATAAGCTTTGGATTCTGAAAACTCAGGGTATGATTTTGTTCCTTTTTTGCCATGAATTCTAAGATTTAAACCGAGTAGATCTACAAAAAAAAGTAATATTAGGAACACAATCTAGAAAACCTAGAAACATAAACAATCCTTACACAAAAAAAAAAAAAAAAAAAGATAAGAGAAGTTACAATTTTTGTAAGAGAATAATAAGGTGAGCAGCTTTTGGAGAACTCTACATATAATAGCTTCCGATCGTTGATGCTTTTTTTTATTTTGTAGATTTAGTAGTATAAAAATATGAAATGGCTTATGAAGAAAAGACAAGTATTATCAAGTGGTCGACAATGGTTTTCAAAAAGAGGTTTCCTTTTTTAATAAGATTACGTTGTCCTTTTTTCATAAAACCATTGATTTGTTTTTAATGTTTGTTTTATTTAAGTTGATTGCATTTCCTTTTTAATTTATTTCTGTTTTTATTTTAAATAGAAAAATTAATTAGCTTTAATTATTATCTTTAGTACTTATGTAATAAAGAATATATTTGAGGGTAATATAGAGAAAATGTCTTCTGAAAATTATGAAAAATCTGAATAGGTTATCTTAGCTATTTTTCATATTTTTAAGGTTATTGTAACAAATGTCCCAAATTAATTTATCTAAATTCGAAAACTATAAGTACAACTAATTAATGTGTCGATTGAAGTAATGATGTCTATGTCCGATCTGAACAAAAGGTTAAGACTTATGACCAAAGTTTTTTTTTAGATTGAATTTTTTTTGTTTTTGTTTTTGGGATCAAATCTTCATCAGGTTTAACTTTAAGCGTTTTTGGAGTTTCACATTTCTCACTGCAACCAACAGCTTGTGGTGGGATGGTTCCCTCTGGTTGGAAGAGTTGTCATGATGTTGGTCCATGCCAGTTATCGATTCTCCGCGGGAGCAGAATTATCACAACCCGAGAGTCTTGGTCACCGGGGTTTTTCACATGGTCCCTCCCGAATCCCAGGATTAGTCGGTGGAAATGGGATGATGCGTGGACCCTCGGTGTTACAGGACTAAAAAATCTTATATCGGTCGGAGTCGGCGGTCCCAAAAAAACCGGATGATCTGATTTATCAAAAAAATAATAAAAAAAAATTCTCACTGCAACATTTTTTCGGTCATGAAAATGTATTTTGAAATGGTTACGGGAGTACACTCGTATATTAGTTACTTGTAATGAAATGTTCTTTTGCTATTCTTCAACAAACGTAATATATTTTTGTTCTTAATATATGGATTGAATTATTCTTTTTTTTGTTGGACTAGTATTGTTTTATACAGGAATATATAAGATGTAAACTTTATCAGTGATATCAATAGCAATAACTTATCCAAAAATAATTCAACGGCACAGCAATGGATATCTCTTAAAAATAACAATAGCAGTTAACTTATTACATAATTTTTATAGTGTAGGCCGTCGTGCGTAGCACACATGGGTTTCAAGAATAGAAGAAAACGTCGGTGCAGAAGATCTTCACTGTTTTGATCACAAATCTATTATTCCAGAAATAAATAAATGTTCCAAACTAACAATTTTGTTTTTGGTTATTTGCGATAACTTAGGCCATCTCCAATGGGACTGCATAACACCAAATTTGGTGTAATTTTTGCACCAAACCTCTCCAATGGGACTCCAAAATTAACACCAAATATAATGTTGTGAATAGTATCACACCAAATTTGGTGTGATACTATTCACAACACCAAACACTATTCACTTATTTTATTAATAAAATGATCAATTAAATAAATATAAAATCAAATAATAAAGAAAAATTTTAAATTAATAGTATAATAATAGAGAATAATTTTTTGGTGTGAGATTTGGTGTTGTGGTTGGAGATGAAAAATAAAATGAAACACCAAAACACCAAATTTAGTGTAATTTCAACACCAAATTTGGTGTTAACCTTAGAGATGCTCTTAGGGTCAATTTTGGATCTAAGATCTTCATTTTGGAAAATTTTAGAAATGACAACCTACACAAGTCGTTATACCGTGAGGTCCACCGTTTGTCCACATGTCGTCATCATACAGCGAGTATTAAGTAAATAACCAAAAACCCTACTCGCATTCAATTCTTCGTCCTCCTCCTTTGCAAAATATTAACTCGTTTTCATCTCTCTCTCTCTCTCTCTCTCTCTCTCTCTCTCTCTCTCTCTCTCTCTCCTCCTCATCGCTTTGCTCTCACAGGAAGCAAATAACGATCCTCTCTCTCTCTCTTCTTCTTCTTCACATTGGTATCGATTCTCGTGATTCCGTCGTCTTCCCCACATTCACATTGTGATTCAATTCCTCCATCCTTCATTTTTGTTCTAGGAGAATGAAACATTATCTTTCCTAGATATACACAGAGAATTTGGATTGTTCAAACATTTACCCAGACATTATACGTTAATTTCCATACATTGGGTTAATTCCTCCTACATTTCTGGATTTTGAGTTACGGGAGTCTCATCTATCTGGAAAACTGTTCGATTGACCAGTTAAATCCTGTTTTGATACCTAATTTTGCTATTTTAAGTATGAATCTTCGGATCAGTATATTGTTTTTTTTCTCCTGAAGCTTACAGTGATCCTTTTTTTTGTTAGGCAGATTCGAACAAGAGGTTTCTCCATTGGCGTGATTTTGAAGAGATAGATTTTCTTCCTCCCTGGTTACTGGGGAGATGTCGGGTTTCGTGGGTGTCATCGTTTCGGATCCATGGCTACAAAGTCAGCTCACACAAGTCGAACTTCGGAGTCTTAATTCCAAGGTAAGTCTTCTCTTTTTTATTGTTTCTTCTCTAGATGCAATCTAAAGCCAAACTCGTTTGATTTGTGTTTTTAGTTTGTGTCGTTGAAGAATCAGAGCGGTAAGATTACATTAGAGGATCTTCCGCCTCTGTTGGTCAAGGTGAAGTCACTTAGCTCTGCGTTTAAGGAGAAGGAAATCAGAGAAATCTTGGAAGATTTGGGTTCTGATCATGCAAACGATGATCTTGATTTCGAATCGTTTCTCAGGGTCAGTTTGATCATTTCTGTGTTGTGTTTGTGAATCTCTTCGATGGATGCGATGCTTCATCTGGTTTTGGATTGATACAAACAAATGTTGCAGATATATCTAAACCTGCGAGATAAAGCTGCTGATAAATCTGGTGGCCATAAGAACTCATCTTCATTTCTTAAAGCCAGCACAACGACCCTTCATACCATAAATCAGTCAGAGAAGGGTTCTTTTGTTCATCACATTAATAGATATCTCGGGGATGACCCGTTTCTGATGCAGTTTCTTCCTTTAGACCCGGATTCAAATGATTTGTATGAACTTGTGAAAGATGGTCTACTTCTATGGTAATGTGCAAGTTTTGTGTTTAGTTTTGTGTCAAGAAGATTTAGAATATCAGTATACTTTGTTTTGATTTGTTTCTCTCTTTTGGTGCAGTAAGCTTATAAATGTAGCAGTCCCTGGGACAATAGATGAACGAGCGATCAACACGAAAAGGGTACTTAACCCATGGGAGAGAAATGAGAATCACACGCTCTGTCTCAACTCTGCGAAAGCTGTTGGCTGCAGTGTGGTTAATATTGGGACACAAGACCTGGCTGAAGGACGAGTATGTTTTGCTTGCTTAGTTTTCAGTAAACACACATTATTGTGGTTGAGACGAGTATAGACAATTCTGACCGCAGTAAAACTTTTATTGTTTTTGCAGCCTCATCTGGTGCTTGGATTGATCTCACAACTCATTAAGGTCCACACTTGTTTGCTACCTGCATCGTCCTTTGTGTTGTTCTTGATGATTTATTAAATAATGTTGGAAACTGCAGATTCAACTGCTCGCCGATCTTAGTTTGAAGAAGATGCCTCAGCTTGTTGAGTTGGTGGAAGACAGCGACGTAATGATCAGTAAATCTCTTTGCGGATTTATGACCAAAGTATATGCGTGTTTTAAACGAGTTTCTACCTGTTGCAGGATATAGAAGAACTGCTGAGATTACCCCCCGAGAAAGTCTTACTCAAATGGATGAACTTCCATCTCAAGAAAGGTGGTTACAAAAAAACTGTTGGAAATTTTTCTTCGGATCTGAAGGTATTTGGCTTTCCAAGTAGCAATTCCAGGAACTCTCTCCTTTTTGTCCCTTCAAATTCTTCATTCAAGAGATTTATAGATTCATCAAGTGTTTTAACATACAAGTCTCTCCAAGACGCTGAAGCAATATCAGTTTGAATAGGAAAAACAAAAGCTCACCTATAAGTTTTGAAAATATTTGGTACTTTTCCTTAATCTTAATGGCCAAGATTGTTGATTAAATATTCAGGATGCACAAGCCTATGCTTACCTTCTCAATGTTCTTGCACCTGAGCACTGCGATCCAGCTACTCTAAACGCAAATGATGATCTTGAAAGGGCTAACATGGTCCTTGAACACGCAGAGAGAATGAACTGCAAACGGTACTTGACTGCAGAAGAGATAGTTGAGGGGTCTTCGTATTTGAATCTTGCATTTGTGGCACAGATATTTCACGAAAGGTTGGTGGTCATAGAAGATGGTAGTTTTGTTCTTAACGCGCTGGTTTTAACACTAGCTTCTCTGTACCTGCTGCAGGAATGGCCTTAGTACTGATGGCAAGTTCTCCTTTGCGGAAATGATGACTGAGGATATACAGAGTTGCAGAGATGAAAGATGCTACCGGCTATGGATTAACAGCCTCGGGATTGACAGTTATGTCAACAATGTGTTTGAAGATGTTAGAAACGGGTAAGGTTTTTGTGTAGATAGAGTGATGTTGTGGTTTGGGAAATGCTCGGAAAGATTTTGCTCCTGAAGTTTATATGAAGATCTTCGTACTTAATCTTTCATGCAGATGGATTCTGCTTGAAGTTGTTGACAAGGTCTATCCAGGCTCAGTTAACTGGAAGCATGCTTCGAAACCACCAATTAAAATGCCGTTTAGAAAAGTAGAGAATTGCAATCAAGTTGTGAAGATCGGGAAAGAGATGAGATTCTCACTCGTAAATGTAGCTGGAAATGACATTGTTCAAGGGAACAAGAAGCTTATCCTCGGTAATTACTCCGTTTAGCTAGCTACAATATTTTTTTTTAAAAATTTCGAGAAGATGCTCTGTAGCCTTAGAAATGTTATAACACTAGGTGTATATATATTATACACACATGTCTCAGGCTTCTTATGGCAGTTGATGAGAACCCATATGCTCCAACTTCTAAAAAATCTTCGATCTCGGACGCGAGGAAAAGACATGACTGACACAGAAATCCTAAGCTGGGCAAACAGGAAAGTCAGAATCATGGGACGGAAATCACAGATCGAAAGCTTCAAGGTTCCATCTATTTACTTTAATCAAAACTAAAAGAATCCACTGAACAAGCAAGCTTATGTTGACTAATCTCTCTTGCTAAACTTCAATAGGATAAGAGTTTGTCGAGCGGATTATTCTTCCTAGATCTTCTATGGGCGGTTGAGCCAAGAGTTGTTAACTGGAATCTTGTCACCAAGGGTGAATCAGGTCCATTACTCTCTCTAACTAAACTTACCTCTTCACTCTCTCTCCTTTCTGTTTTAACCGCAATTCGCTTATATGTTCTTTTTGGCTGTTTTACAGACGATGAGAAGAGATTGAATGCTACATACATTGTCAGCGTAGCAAGAAAGCTCGGTTGTTCGGTTTTCTTGTTGCCCGAAGATATCGTAGAGGTAACAAAACAGAATCCAAATCTTCAGAAACAGCAGATGTTGGGGCAAAACACAAATCTGAGGTTTTTGTTGTCTCTTCTTTATGGGGATTCGATGTTGCAATGCAGGTGAATCAAAAGATGATACTGATCTTAACGGCAAGTATAATGTATTGGAGTCTTCAGCAACAATCATCATCGTCAGATAGTTCGAGTTCGGATACGTCATCTACTCATAGCACAACCACGACGTGCACGAGCACTGATGCTTCACCATCTCCATCTGTCACCGGAGAAGATGAAGTCTCTTCCTTAAACGGAGAAGTCTCGAGCCTAACCATTGACGAATACAATGACACAGACATTTTGTCTGATATCTCCTCCGTCTCGGAGGAAGCAGCCATTGAATAGAGCGAGCCGGAACAGAGTTGCTTTGTAATATAATTTCACATCTTCTCTGTCTGAGTTAATAATAAAAATTATATCTGTTACCATTATAAAAAGGAAACATTTAAAGTAAAAAAAAAAAAGGATAACATTTTGTGAAGTACATTAAAATGTCATTGTTATCAATTTTTACTTCTTTTTCAGCAAAAAAACTAGGATTTAACCCGCGCTAATTATATCGCGGAGTAATTTTTTTAAATAAATTGTTTTGAAATTCACAAAAAAAAATTTATATGAATTTTACAATATAGCTAACCCAGGTTCTAAAAAGCGGCCGCCTAGCCGCCTAGGCGCTAGGCGGCACCTCACCGCCGCGATTAGTGTCTAGGCGGTGAATTAGACGGTCAACGATTTTTTTCTAAATGTCAACGATTTTTTTCAAAAAGTCAACGATTTTTTCGACGGACATATGGTCTGTTACAAAGTTTTGGAAATACATCTAGAAGTACAACACACATGATAATTTGATCATTGAAGAAGATGATGAAGATTTTTCTCTCCTTGATACTTTTTTGTCTCTCAATATCAAGACAAATCTATTTTTTGCATCATATGTTTGTACTTCTTTTTTGTTTTTGGAATTTAGATGTGAATTTGAACTTAAATTCCTAATGTTTTGTTACTTTGATAATCAAAAAAACTTATTTCATAATTGTTTTGATTCATATATTCATAACTTATAACTTATATACATATAAACTTTAAAATTAAAAAAAAAATGTTCAAAATTAATCGGTGATTAATCACCGCTTTTCGGTCTAGGCGCAAATCGGTGCCCGACCGCCCGCTTAACGCCTAGCGCCTTTTCGAACCTTGTAGCTAACTAATGATTATTGATTATAGATAAAGCTGTCAATTTGTAATAATTTGTCTATTTAACCCGTTTTGCAGTGAACTAAAATATTATTCGGGTTAACCCGCAAAAACTTATAATCTTAAAAACATAATTCTAATATGCATCGTTAAAAGACTATAGTTTTTGTGTTAGTCTACGAACTCTTAAAAATATATAGTTTTCTTGTATATAATTTTTATAAAATTAGTAAAATATTTTTCAACTTTTATTTTGATATATAATCAAATAAAATAGAATAAATTATAGTGAAAAATATAGCAAGATTTTGAATATTTTTGTTTTCTTTGAATATATATGAATTGATTATTATTTTAAAATATATAGTATTAAAAATAATAAAGAAAGAAATAATAAATAATTTTTTAATACAAAATATATATTTTCCATATTCTAATCAATAATTTTAAAAGACTATTATATCTTTTCCTATTTCAATTATTTTTTGTTATTTGTAATGGCATTTCATGTAATAACTTACAAAACAAAGTTCATTTTTTAAAATGTCTTCTTAAATAATATTATAGAGATTATGTCATTTAATTAAAAATATAAATGTGCTGATGTTGAAAACAAATATTATTCTGCTTTGTCACTAACAAAAAGATTAATGAAAGCTCAAAATTTGTTGGCCTGCATGTTTTTTTTATTTTCTCTAAAAAAAAAAAAGAGATATTTTAGAATACCTCAAATGGTTATGGCTTAACTTTGTTGTTGTTTGTTTTTTGTTTTCTATCTATCTCCCTCTCTCTATTGTGCCTTGCTCGAGCTTCGAACACGTCTCGTGTTGCACTTATAAGTGCCTTCACAGACCGGACGAGCTACAAGAGCAAGGCGCTTGAAGTTTTGCATAATTTTCTTTTAACCTTAGCCACTAACTATTTTATTTGTAGGTTTATTTTATTTTATTAGGTGCTAAAAGTGCTTAGTTCGAATAATTCTCTGAAGTCTTAACATCTACTTTTGGTTAACAAATCCGAATAATCTGTTCTATTTAGTAGATTCCGCCGCCGCAAACTAAAAACATGTATAGATTATAATGGACCGATTTGTCAATCCTAGAAACACCAATCATAATTTGCTCCATTTTATGATTGCGCATTTTGAATGATTGTGTGTTGTTTATGTCCAATTTGCAAGTTTTCCGCTCTAACTAACACCTTTAAATAAGGAAAGGGTCCAAGGGAAAATATATATATGATCCTCGGTTTGATTCGGAATTGTGTTGAATTATATCGAAATTTAAGGAAAAACGAATTATTTTGGAAATTTGCACTATTTTGAAAAGGATATTATCAGCCCAAACCCAAAACAGCCCAACTTCTATCAGCGCGTGCGCAAATATATATAAAAAAATAAAATAAAATTTGTCATCTCTTCGGTTCGCATTGTGACTCTCTTTGATTCGATTGCGTCAGTATCTTGAGACAAGAGACAGAGAGGAGAATTCTCAAAGGTTTTTGCTTCTTCTTCTTATTCGTGATCGTTAATTCATTTAGTTCTTCGATTCCTTTCTCACTTCTTCTTTTTTTTGGTGTACGAATCATTTTTTTTTGTTTTTTTCAAAAAAATTCCTGGGTTTTCGTCGTCTGTAGTATTTTTCTCCTTCTTTCTGTTCCTCGGGTTTTCGGGATTCTGTCTCCAGTTTATATTTCTTGGTCTCATAAGACGAACCCTGATTCGAATCTCGAATTTGTTTTAGGGTTTAGGAGAAAGGTGTAATTTTGGAATTTCCCCTTTTACGTTTTTCGGATCAACATTATGATTCTCTAGCCGTTTATATATGGAGGATAACTCTCGCATTGATTGTAATTGGGATCGTTTGTGTTGTGTTTTTTTTTTGTTTTCCCCTATTTTGGAACGTCTCTAGGTCAGGGAATTTGGAATTGATGGCGTTCGTTGACGATGATGATGAGGAAGACTCTGTTCCTCAATCAGCCTCGAATTATTATTTTGAAGATGACGATAAGATACCTGTGTCGTTTGCGCGTCTGCCTATTCAATGGAGCGAGAAGGAGAAAGTGGATGGAAGTGCAGCTGGTTTCTACTTGCGAGGAACATCTGACAATGGTCTTTTGCCTCTGCATAAGCGTGTTAAGGCTTGGAGATTCGACCTTTCCAACTTCAGACCGGAGATTTTTGTTCTCACCAAGGACAATGTTTGGATAAAGCTTGATAAGCCGAGGAAGAGCTATGTGGAATTGATAAGAACTGTTTTCATAACCGTGCAATCCCTTCAGTTTCTTGGGAGGAATCCTCAAGCTTCGGATAAATCTCTCTGGGAGCATTTATCTAAGATTTTCAAGTGACTCACTGACTCTTTTGTTCCTCTCTCTGGTAATTGTCATTCTTTTGGTTTTAACACCCTGTGGTTGAATGTTATTTGTAGGGCATTTGACGTGAAGCCATCACAGAATGATTTGGTGGATCACATTGATTTAATCGCTGAAGCTGTTCAAAGAGATGGAAAATTAGCGAAATCGAAGGTTAGTAAGGAGAATTTGCTGACTTTCTGGTCTGTGAGATGTTTGATTTAGACAAGGCCATCAAATCTCGTATACGTGTTGTACCTTCTGTTTGTTGAGAGTTTGTGATGCCCATATTTGTTATCAATAGTATTCTTCGCTTTCTGGCATGAACATTTTCTGTATATGTATCATCTTCTTACCCTAATTCTCTCCTAATTTTGTGGAGTTTTTCTTTCTTGTGTGACTAGTTTATACTTTCATTTCTCGCAAAGAAGCCTACCAAAAAGAGATTACCTGATGAGGTTTGATTTTTTTTTTCTCCACTTGAGTACACTTTGTCCTCATGTCACTTCATACAGTTCTAATTTCTGATAAGAACTTGCTATTATTTATTAGGACAATCCAAAAGATGATTTCATAGTTGGAGATGACTCAATTGTAGCTTCCGACGAAGATGAATTGGATGATGACGACGATGATTTTTTTGAGTCTGTTTGTGCAATGTGTGACAATGGTGGCGATCTTTTATGGTATGTTTCCTTGCTGGATGATGATTTTCTCTGGAATTTCTTTGCAGAACAAAATAAGTCTTTCACCTTTTACTTTCTTTGTAAGATTAAGGCCTCTGATTGTTTATTTGCGTTTATGTTGGCTTTTTCTTTTATATTTAGTATCTATTTTCTGTAAATGATCTACAACCATTAGCGTCTTAAACAAATTCCTTTGTTAATTTTAAACTCAAGTGTGCCTTCCGTTTGCGTTTGCATTTCTTTTGCAACAAAAAATGTTTTACCAATGTGAAACATGCAAACGCAAATGCAGAAATTGGCGTTTGAGACAATTTAGGCCTAAAAAGGTCTCTGAAGATCCACTGTTTTTATTCCATGTTTTGTGCTGTTATTTTACTGAATCAGATGCATAAGTCTTGTCTTCTGGTTTGTGCAGTTGTGAAGGAAGCTGCCTGAGATCATTCCATGCTACCAAAAAAGATTGTGAAGATTCACTTTGTGATTCTCTTGGCTTTACCAAGATGCAAGTGGAAGTATGTCGTTTATAATATTTTCTTATTAGAGTTAATTTTCTAAACATTTTCGGTATGGTTATCCTTTTAAAACTTTTGCCTGCCTTGAGTAGGCATGGAGTTAATGTGATTGTTGTTTATGGATCGTTTTCCAGGAAATTCAGAAATACTATTGCCCAAACTGTGAGCATAAGATTCATAGTTGTTTTATTTGCAAGAAGCTTGGCTCCTCTGATAATTCTTCTGGGGAAGCAGAGGTGTGAATTTATTGATCTCTAATGTTAAATGCTGTTTAGACGAGTTTTGTTGATAATGGTGATTGTCAACTAATTGGATGAGCTTTGCACTTAATTTTAAACATGTGCGTAGGTTTTCCAATGCGTGTCAGCCACCTGCGGCTACTTTTACCATCCTAGTTGTGTTACAAAACGACTACGTTTAGGAAATAAAGCAGAGGCTGAAGCACTAGAGAGACAAATCATTGCAGGAGAGTTTACATGCCCATTGCACAAATGCAGTGTCTGTGAAAACGGAGAGGTTAAGACTGACTCTAACTTGCAATTCGCTGTATGCCGGCGTTGTCCAAAGTCCTACCACAGAAAATGCCTGCCGCGGTATACCTTCATTATTAGTCATTCGTTTACTATTGCAACTCTAGAATTCTATTTGAATAGCTGTCTTGTTGGTTTCTAGGAAAATTTCTTTTCAAAATATTGAGGACGAGGATATATGGACAAGGGCGTGGGATGGTCTCCTGCACAACCGTGTACTCATATATTGCGAGTAAGATATTTATATGATGTATCTTATGTGGGAATACAAATTTAGACTTAGCTTGAGACACTTATTTTGAATGATTTCCCTTGCATAGCGAACATGAGATAGATGAAGAGCTCATGACACCAGTTAGGGACCATGTTAAATTTCCTTTTACCGAGGAGAAGAAGCTTTTCACGACAGAGAAAAGAAAGATACTGGAATCACATGTGGGAAGAGACAAAGTGAGACCTAAGGTTAAGGATCTTGCCTCACGAGACACTTGTGGAAAAGCTTCTGTAAAATCATTTAGAAGTTCGTTTCCTTCTTCAAAAGATGGTGTTTCGACAAAGAAGCATGGATTAGGTTCGTCTGTACCAGAGCATTTGAGGAAACGAAAGGAAGTTGATCCATTGAGAAAGTCTAACTTGGTACCAAACAAATCCCAGAAGAGAGTGGAATATGGAGAGTCCCGTGAAGCTGGCAAGAAGAAAGTGGAAATGAATGAACCACGTGAAGCTGGAAAAAACAAGGTGGGAGTGAAAGAGGCAAGCAAAGCTGATAAAAGCAAAGCTTCACTAGGTGAAAGGTTGTTTAATTACATGCAGGAACCTAACATAGTAAAGCCTGGGCGCTTGGTTTCAGTCGATAGCAAACACAATAATAAGACTGACTCAGTTGCCTCCAGGGAGCCAGGAAGTGAAATTCCTACATTAGACAATGACTCTCAAAGGAGGTTAGTATTTTTGTTGTTTGTGATTTCAGTTTCATTTTTTTTTCATGTAAAATATGTTTAGGACTTATTAATAAGTTTATTTTAATCGTATCTGCTTTTGCCAATGTAGGCTCTTGGCGATAATGAAAAAAGCTTCGGACGAAATAACTATGGATACTATATTAAAGAAATACAAAGGTCCATCTACGTATAAAAGCTCCACAATGAATGTTGTGAATAAGACGATCACTATGGGGAAGGTAGAGTGCTCAGTTCAGGTGGGCTAGAAAGCTGAACCCTATCCCTATCTGGCTACTCTTACCGCTTTATTAATGAATCTTCAAACTTTGTTTCTACAGGCTGTCCGAACAGCACTAAAAAAGCTTGAGGAAGGAGGAAACATTGAGGATGCAAAAGCAGTTTGTGAGCCAGAGGTTCTGAGCCAAATCGTCAAGTGGAAGGTCCTGCGCTTAGCTTTTTAGACATGGCAGCAGCTGTCTGTTGTAGATCCTTTCCTACTGTTTATGCAGTAGAAGAAAAGATATTTCTACATCATTCTTTATCTGCTTGCAACTAGTATTTTTTGTTAAACCTCTAGGTGTTTGTTTCTTTTGCTTCAGGATAAGCTCAAAGTTTATCTTGCTCCTTTTCTCCATGGTGCACGCTATTCCTCCTTTGGTCGTCATTTTACTAAACCCGACAAACTTCAACAGGTAGTCAATCCTTTCAAAAGCATAATCTATCTTAGTCGACAACTGAAAGAATAATTGTCAAGGAGAAATGATTTGTTAAATTGTAGGCTGTTAGCGACTTATTGGATCTGTCTTCTGCGAGGATTATTATGCTGTTAGTTTAAACTTTCTATCACCTGCATGACTAGTGCGAAAATATTGGGTTTACACTCCTTCTAACTCCTGTATCTGAAACTTGATGCCTGATCAGACCATATTATTACTTTGTCATGCAGATTGTAGATAGGCTCCATTGGTATGCAGAAGATGGTGATATGGTGAGATTTCCTCGCGAACGTGATCTCTTAGGGTTTAGTTTTATTACTTTGTTTATTCCTCTTAATTTTTTTCTGAAGTATGATCTTGTGCATAAACAATGATGTCTGTTTTTTGGTATCTCTTCCAACAGGTTGTCGACTTTTGTTGTGGTGCTAATGACTTTAGTTGTCTGATGAAAACGAAGCTTGAAGAAACGGGCAAGAAGTGTTTTTATAAAAATTACGATCTTTTTCAAGCGAAGGTAATGACTTGTGCACCTGCTATCATCGTGAGTTGTGAAGTCTTACTACTCTTCTAGGATTACTCATTGAATTATTTCTGTTACTTTTAGAATGATTTCTGTTTTGAGAAAAGAGATTGGCTGGCTGCAAGGAAAGAAGAGTTGGGATTGGCACCAGGTGAAAGGCTGGTAAGATAAGAGTTTTCTTTTAATCTGAATTTTGTGTAATCTCCTGTTTCCTCGAGATAGTTTGAGTAGTATCTGATTATTTATATATTTGGCCATTATGAATAGATTATGGGGCTAAATCCGCCATTTGGAGTCAATGCTTCTCTTGCAAACGCGTTTATTGCTAAGGCTCTTGAGTTTCGCCCAAAAATTCTCATCCTCATTGTTCCTCCTGAGACTGAAAGGTTTCTGTACTTGTCAGAACACTAAAATAATGACTCCTCTATCTCTATCTCTCTCTCTCTCGTTAAATTTGTCACTTTTCTCAACAGGTTAGATAAAAAAAAGTCATCTTATGTGCTTATATGGGAGGATGAGGCGATCGTATCTGGAAAGGTAAATTATCCGCTGCCCCCTCCTCCCTCCCTCCGCCCCCTCTCCCCTCCTCTTTTTGAGCCTTTCTTAAGTTTCAGTTAAAAGTTACTTCTTGTTTATTTTCTTCAGTCATTTTACGTACCTGGATCTGTCAATGAAGACGACAAACAATTAGAGGACAGCTGGAATAATGTTTCACCGCCGCTTTCTCTCTGGAGTCGGTTTGACTTTGCAACCAAGCACAAGGAAATAGCGGAAAAGCATAACCATTTGTCTAGGGATGTGGGGAGCTCAAAGTTAAAGAAAATTGAAGAAGAAGCAAACGCATCTTTGCATCCACTTGGAGTTTCCGATGGCATATGTGATGATAATTCTACGACGAGAGATAGTCCATTTGAAAATGGTGAGAATTCCAGATTAGAAAACGAAGATGTTCCTATGGAAATAGATGAACTTGAGGTAGCTGATTGTGTTGATAAAATTCTGCTCTCTGAGAAAATTGAAGCACGGGAAACTGTAGCATGTGAGTCAGATCACTTGTCAAGGAGAAGTCAGCTGGAAAAGGAGAAAAAGACTAAAGACTACTCGGGTAGGATGCTTGGGAAGTCGGTGGATTGGAAGAGCAATGATATGGAAGAGGACCGAGGAGAGTTGAATAGAGGACCGGAGAGCATCGAAGTAAATATCCTCGAGATGACATCTGATTGGCAGAGTCCCGTGAGGACTTCTTCAGACGATATATATGCTGTCTGCACATCAATTTCCAATACGACACCACAACGATCTCACGAGCCTGTAGAAGCATCTCTCCCTGCAATAACAAGGGAAAAAAGTAACTTGGGAAAGAATATTAGAGAACCCGATGGTAAAGTGCAGGGCATTGGAAAACCTGAAGAGATGCGAAATCGGCCGACGAGCTCTGTAAGATCTTCTAGAGAGGATATTTACCGTCCGTCACCAGCAAATACGGGTCAGAAACCATATGAAGCTTTTGAACAATCTTATGGTGAAAGTTTATCCCATTTCGACGATGGTCTTGCTGCTAAGTATGGTTTTGGTGGAGGCTACAGAATGCTGGATCCTCCTCCTTTAATACCGGACCAGTTTCCATTGGCACCATCTCTGAGGAATGGTCCTAACGAGATGTTTGATTACCGAGGATACTCTGAACTCAATAGAGGGGTTGGTCCGAGAGAGTATCCACGGCAGTATGGTGGGCACTTGGACCCCATGTTAGCACCTCCTCCTCCAAATCTGATGGACAATTCATTCCCGTTGCAACAACGTTATGCGCCTCATTTTGATGAAATGAATTACCAGAGGATGAGCTCTTTCCCACCTCAGCCTCCAATGCAACCTAGTGGAAACAATATCTATGATCCTCCTGGCTTTCCGCTGCAACCGCCACCACCTGGAGCCTTTGGGATGAGTCCAATGGGTTTTGCCCCTGGCCCGAACTACCCTTATATGGGTAGATCTGGCGGTTGGCTTAACGACTAGACCAGCTCTTATTTTCCGCATTGGTAGTTTGGTCGATCGTTCATCTCATTCTCTAAAGTTGTAGGAAGACTAGAAGAATAAATAATTAGTTCTTGGGAAAAAAACTAGAATAATATATATAAATTGATTAATTACTAGACTAACATATATTTACTGGGAAGGAAAAAACGTGTTTTTGTCCATTATACTCTTATTTGCTTTTGTTAGGAAAAACGTTATTACGAAACTGTTATTACAAAATTATTTTCACATAAGCAAAAAATTGAGTTATTTACAAAAATGTCATCGCGTTTTTCATATTAAGTTTGCGGATCTTTGTTGCAGACTTAATAAATCGACAAGTTTGCGCAGATTTGTTATGCAGACTTAATAAATTTGTGCAGATCTGCAGATTTATTTTTCAATGTTGCAGATTTACTAAGTCTGCGCACATCTGCAGACTTATTATGCGTGTTGCAGACTTTTTGACGCTGATTTAATGTGCTTTGTTGCAGACTTATTTTGATTGCAGACTTATTACGCATATTTATTCCCTTTGTCGCTGACTTAAGTTCATTTGTATACTTATAAAAAATCTGCAGCTGTTTGTTGCAGAGTTAAATGCTTTGTTGCAGACTTTTAGAAAATCTGCGACAAAGAGACTAATGTCTTACTGAAATAACATCGCTTGTCGCATATTTATTTACAATGTCGCAGATTTGATGCTCAACGTCGCCGACTTATTTGTAAATTGCTTACGTGGCATTAAAAACTGCAGACTTATTAGACTGTGTTGCAGACTTGTTTTCTGACTATAATAACACTTTGTTTGTCGCAGACTTGTTATGCAGACTTAATGAATGTGTTGCAGACGTAACGAATTTATTTGTCCTAGACTTTCGTTGCAGACTTATTGAATGTGTTGCAGACTTATTTCGAACTTCGAGGAGTAAGTTGATTTTCCTAATAAGGCTAGTAAAAAGTTTTAAATTTACAAAATATGCCACTGCACCATTAGGGTTATGTGCGGCCGCCGTCAACCTTTTCTGCAACCTGCAAATTTTTTTCATCGCCGCCGTTCTTCATCGTCGTCGCCGATCCCGTTCTCCGTGGCGATCATGTTGCAAATTATATTCTTGTTTTTCCTTTGTCATTTGTCGCAAACTTATTTGTTTTGTTGCATTTTTGTTGTTTTGTTTTTCTTTGTCGGAGACTTATTATGTGTGTTGCAGTTTTGTTTTCCTTTGTCATACACTTATACGTTTTGTTTTCTCTGTCATTTGTCGCATACTTATTTGTTTGTCGCAGACTTATTTGTTCTCCGCTACTTAACCATTTCAGAGCTTATCTTTTCATCTATCCCCCATCGCAGACTTATCAAGACCTTATATTTCTATTTACATGGATTGTTTTTTTTTTCTCCGAGGTGTGTGAATTTATAGATGGGATTTGATCAAATTTATCAAATTAGGGGAATTAGATTCATGTCTTGGAAAGGTAGTTAGGTTGATCAAAAATGCACTTGGAACTAACGAAAATGTGATTTTATTTCAATGTTTAAAAGTGTAACTTAATGAAAACCGAAACAGAAATTAAAACAGAGCTTAGAGGATGAGTCGGGCTAGAGTTTTAAACATCTAAAAACAAGTCTGCAACAAATGAAACAAGTCTGCAACAAAGGAAACAAGTCTGCGCCAAATGAAACATGTCTGCAACAAATAAAACAAGCCTGCAACAAATAAAACAAGTCTACGATAAACAAATCTGCAACAATAACAACAAAGTCTACAACAAATGAAACAAGCATGCGACAAATGAAACAAGTATGCGACAAATGAAACAAGTCTGCAACAATAACAACAAAGGAAACAATAACAACGGGAAAAATGCCAAAAAATCCCCAATTTACCACTTTCAGCCAAAAAAAGTTCCAACTCTCCGATGGACAAAATAAATCGTAAATTTTACTTGATTTTCACTTTTAATCCCATATTTTCGTTGACCTAGCCATTTTAATCTCATATTTTTGTTGACCAAGCCAAATCAGCCACGTCGTTAAGTCTCTGTTTAGATTTTCCGTTAAACCCTAAAACGACGTCGTTTTGTTTTAAAAAAAAACCGTAAATCTGGAGACTCGAACCCCTTACCTTCAGAACAAACAACATACACATTACCAACTGAGCTAAATCATATTATTGGTAAACACACAAACACACATGTTTATATTGTTTAACAAGAAATCCCCAAATTAAAAAAATTTAGGGTTCTTCCTCTTTTACCGAACCTAGCGCCGCCGATGGTTTCCGCCGTCGTCGGAGTGGGTCGCCGTCGTCGGAGTTGGTCGCTGAGTCGCTCGATTCCCCAAAATCGATTTGCCTCTACCCTAAATCCCGATTTCTTCTTCTTCTTCTCCTTCTATCTTATTCTTCTCCTTCTATCTTCTTCTTCTTCAACTATCGTTCTTCAAAGGAGAAGATTACGAGCCACTGGACTCCATAGCCGACGAATCCCATAAACGACGCCGCGAAAAGCACCATCCAAAGCGGGAAGTACATGAGCGCGATCCCCGAAGACTACCCGAAGACCTTTCCGAGATCGGAAGTGACGGCGAGGTAGTTATGCTGCCCCTGTGAATGAGTAAGCCGAGAAACTCCGACGACGGCGGAGACCATCGGCAGCGCTAGGCTAAGGTAAAAGAGGAAGAACCCTATTTTTTTTTTTTAATTTGGAGATTTTTTGTTAACTAATATAAGCATATGTGTTTGTGTGTTTATCAATAATACGATTTAGCTCAGTTGGTTGTTTGTTGTTTGTTCTGAAGGTAAGGGGTTCGAGTCGCCAGATTTATGGTTTTTAAAAAAAAACAAAACGACGTCGTTTTAGGGTTTAACTGAAATTCTAAAAGGAGAATTAACGACGTGTCTGATTTGGCTTGGTTAACAAAAATATGGGATTAAAATGGCCAGGTCAACGAAAATATGGGATTAAAAGTGAAAGTCAAGTAAAGTTTACGATTTATTTTGTCTATCGGAGAGTTGGAACTTTTTTTGGCTGAAAGTGGTAAATTGGGGATTTTTTTGGCATTTTTCTCAATAACAACAAAAGAAACAAGTCAGCAACAAATGAAACAAGTCATCAACAAAGGAAATAAGTCTGCGACAAATGAAACAAGCCAGCAACAAAGGAAATAAGTCTGAGACATACACAATAAGTTTGCGACATACACACAAGCTCGGCCCTTGGCATAAGCTACCCAAGCCACCGCTTAGGGCATCCAGTCCGAGAATGGCATTTTTTGATATTTTTTTTTATTAGGCCTTAAATGTAAACAAAATTTATATGTTTTTTATAATAGTAATATTGTAGGGCTTTATTAGCATTGTTTATGAGCATTTTATTAACAAATATATTGATTATTGTATTACAAATATTTTTTTATTGTTTTAGTAAATTATGTTTTAGAAAGAAAAAAAAAACTCTCAAACCCTCAAACGCAAATTTTGGGTTTTTGTTTGATTTTTAAAAACTAACATCGGCAAGTGAAGATACTGTGAGGACATCATGATTGATTTTTGGAAAAATGGAGGATTGTTATCCTAACACATAAAGTATTTCACATATTGTTGACCATTCCGGTATCGGGTGCCACTGCTAAAAGAAGTTTTTCGAAATTGAAGCTGATAAATAATTATATGCAATCTACCATTTCACAAGAGATTGTGAATGGGTTGTCTTTGCTATCAATTGAGACAGTTATGGTTGAAAAACTCGACTATGTGAGTTTAGTGAATGATTTTGCAGGCAAAAATGTAAATAGAGTCATATTTCAACAATAAAAAATTATTTTTAATGTTTTTTTCTATTTTTACAAACAATCTATATATTTGGATTGTTTTATGAAGTTTTACTATGATTTTTTTTCTATTAATACTATTTGTGACTTTGGATAAAATATATAAAAGTGGCATGTTTTTTTAGACTCGTTTAGGGTAGCTAAAAACGTTGGACCGGCACTGCATACACAAGACTTATTTGTTTGTCGCAGATTTATTTGCTTGTCGCAGACTTATTTGTCTCGTGACCTGTTCATATTCGTCTGCAGAAACCAAATATGAGTTTTACAAGATGAATCTGCTCAGAATATGAAATGCTAAAAATCTTTGGTTAAAGTCACGGTTCAACATCCAAGCGAGAACACAACCTAGATCAAAAGGTTAAAGGCTTGCGGTTACCTCTCTTGGTGGAATCAATCCACGCGGAGGTTAGGATTCGGCGCGGCAACGGGTTGTGGCGGCTATGGCGGTGCTGCGGTGGCTACGGGTCAAAGGCGGAGTTAGGTTAGGGTTTGCCCAGATCGAAACCTAGACATAGGTTGAACCTAGGGTTTTGGGTTCGTGTGTTTACCTCTCTCGGTGACTCGGCAGATGACGGCGGCGTTTCCGGCGGCGTCGCGAGGCTCGACTGCAGCAGAATCGAGCTTGGCGGCGACTGGGAGAGTAGGCGAGGCGAAATTTTTTTTTTTCCGTCTGAATAGATTTTAGGAAGAGAAAAGAAAAAAATTTGAGTTTTATATATATTTTTTTTTGAAAAAAAAATAAATCAAAATGATATTTATGTAAATAAGTGATTGAAAATGGGTTTTTTGTCTTTTGACAAAGAATTGTGTTATTCTAATCAATTAGATTATTATTCTAGTAATTAAATAAAAGAGTAGTGTTATTCCGAATAATTTTCTGTTAGTTTTTCTCTTCCACTCACATGTCTTGTCTTTTGATACAGTTTGATAATAATAATAATAATAATAATAATATAAATAATATAAATATAAAAAGGCCAGCTTCTATTGTCTTTAAACTTTATGCCATATATTTTTGTGGTGATACTTTAAAACTGGACCACGACAATTAGTGGTTGCGCAGATCTAAGAAATGGGAGAAGAGTTGAGAAACTTAATCAAGGTATGGATCTCTGCCTTAATCTCCATCTGTTATTGTTATTTCATATCATCTAGAATCGCCAAAGGTGTTCTTCGTCTCATCTCCATTCTTCCAATCTTCATTCTGTTTCTTCTTCTTCCTCTGTTCCTCTCGTCGGTGCACTTTTGCGGCATTTCAGCTCTTTTTTTCTCATGGCTCGCAAGTTTCAAGCTTCTTCTCTTTGCTTTTGATCAAGGACCTTTGTGCCCACTTTTCTCAAGTCTCTCCCGTTTCATCTGCTTCGCTTGTTTCCCAATCAAAGTCAGACAAAAAAAACCTTCTCCAAATGCGATCAAGAATCTTCATCGTAAGAATGAACCTATGCCTAAATGGGTTTTGGCTCTCAAAGTTTTGGTCTTTGGCGTCTTGTTACGTGTCTATGAATACAGCGACGGCTTGCCTCGGTTTCTTGTCTTGGCTCTCTATTGCCTCCATTTATACCTTGAGGTGGAAATTTTCTTGGTGTTTGTCGGGGCTGTGGTATCTACTCTTCTCGGGTGTGACATCGAGCCGGTGTTCAATGAGCCTTACCTAGCCACCTCTCTACAGGACTTCTGGAGCCGCAGATGGAACCTCATGGTTTCAGCTGTCCTACGCTCAACCGTCCACAATCCGGTCCAGCGTTTTTCCAAACGCTTCCTCGGTCCAAACACAGCTGTGTTGGTCGGGGTCATGGCCTCGTTCCTTGTCTCGGGTTTGATGCACGAGCTCATCTACTTTTACTTAACCCGTCTGCCTCCAACTTGGGAGGTCACTTGTTTCTTTGTATTGCACGGTGTTGCGACCGCCACAGAGATAGCGGTGAAGAAAACACTGCGGTGGAGACCACCTCACAGGGCTGTTTCGGGTCTCGCGGTTCTGGCGTTTGTGAGCTTGACAGGCGTTTGGCTATTCCTCCCTCAACTGCTCAGAAACAATGTTCATGAGAGAGCGATTAGTGAATGTTTGTTGGTTATTGACTTTGCCAAACGCAAGTTGTTTATTTCTTCTTCATGATCCTTTTTTTTTGTTTATATATATAATAATAATGACTAATATTAATAGCAAAGCAACCAAACTTAGAAATTCTCTTCCAATGTGTTAAAACGCATTTACAAGTGTGAGACTCGTTGTGTAGTTCACTCCTCGCAAATTTTAACACGTTACTAGTTTGATTTCATAATTGAATTTGGCAAAACATATTGCTGCTTCTTAATTTACGTTTTAGTTGTCTCATTTCAATATTGTATTGTGTGCGGTAAAATAGTACAATTCCAAGTGAGATACCACATAACACGTTTATTTTTGGGTTAAAGTGTAAATTACTTTTCTGATTTCAGTTTATGAAATCAATCCCAAGATGAACTAGATTCGATTTAATCATACCATAATCATAAAAGAAGAAACACTAACCTTGATCCATGCTTTGATTAGGCTTGTTATGAATTGATTTCTTCTTGCCTTAACCTTTCACTTTTATGATCTCTTTTGATGGAGAAGAGATCTGAATCTTTCCGACTTTCGTTTCTCTCTGAAGTAAACTTTTCGTTTTGAATGAATGTTCAATAATGATGCTAAAACATCTATATATAGTAGGAGATTACTTCATAGCTAAGTAATTTACTTCATAGCTAAGACTTAATCTTAACCGTCCATCCATTACTTCATAGCTAAGACTTAATCTTAACCATCCGTTTAATCCTAGATTCGATTTAATCCTACCATAATCATAAAAGAAGAAACACTAACCTTGATCCATGCTTTGATTAGGCTTGTTATGAATTGATTTCTTCTTGCCTTAACCTTTCACTTTTATGATCTCTTTTGATGGAGAAGAGATCTGAATCTTTCCGACTTTCGTTTCTCTCTGAAGTAAACTTTTCGTTTCGAATGAATGTTCAATAATGATGCTAAAGCATCTATATATAGTAGGAGATTACTTCATAGCTAAGTAATTTACTTCATAGCTAAGACTTAATCTTAACCGTCCATCCATTACTTCATAGCTAAGACTTAATCTTAACCGTCCATTCATTACTTCATAGCTATCCGTTCGTTACTTCATAGCTAAGTAACTTCGTAGCTATCCGTTCGCTACTTCAGATGATCATTAATGAAAGACTTTAATATCATAAGGTAAGGAAGAGGGTTATCAATACACCCAAATTCTAATACTGTTATCGAAACCGATCCATCACGGTGTTCGTCTTTTATATTAGAATTTCTCTAAGTTTAATATGAACTTGATCTTTAATATTAAACCTAGACACATATGTCACATATAAGAATAAATATTCTTACATAAAGAAGTCAAGAACACGTAAACCTCCAAAGATGGAAAGGTAGCATTTGTTTTTCATAAGGCTGTATAAGTTTGCCAGAAATGTGTCGAAATAATTTTCTAACAAATTAAAATATATTTTTGTAAGAAAACCTGCATATATATATATATATATATGTATACTTTGTAGTTTGTATGTGAAAGTTTATCTGTTACAAGAATTTAAAACAAAACAGACTCTGCCAAAATATTTGACGTAAGTCCTCTAAAATCTAGTTTAATTATGCCGCCTATGTGTGAAAAGTTTTGTCTGGATTTGTCATAAGTTCTCCCGCCTCATCTACACAAACATTTCAATCTATTTGTTTTTTTTTTTTTTTTGCTAAAGGGTTAATCTATTTTAATTTCTTTGATTTAATAATGTCAAAAAATAATAAATATAGATTTTCAAGTCCGAATTTTTTTTTTTTTTTACTAGAGAAAATTCTTGAAAATTAATTGTTCAAATCCTTATAAGTTTTATTTCAGAATCATTAGTAAGTTGAAAAATACATGATTACAATTAAATTTCCATATCAATTAAAACACCGGAAAAAGTAAAGCCTCTAACTGTTATCCTTTTATTTTATTTTTACAAAAAATCGAGATATATATTTTTAAAAATAATCAAAAATAAAAATACCGCAAACTTGACAAATGTGAACCTTATGTAAAAATTTATGGATTTTGACATTTTTCTTGTTCTTGTGGATATTGTTGTATAAGTTGCATGCTGCACACAATTAGCAACCCACAGAACCGAGAAGAGAGAGAGAGAGAGAGATGAAAGAAGAGTTGAGAAATCTAATCAAGGTTTGGATCTCTGCCTTAATCTGCATATCGTACTGTTACTACATCTCTTCAAAAATCTCCAAAGGTTTCCTTCGTCTCCTCTCTCTTCTTCCCATCTTCGTCATCTTTCTTCTTGTTCCTCTCTTCCTATCTTCTGTCCACTTCTGCGTCATCTCAGCTTTTTTCCTCTCATGGCTCGCAAACTTCAAGCTCCTTCTCTTCGCTTTTGATCAAGAACCTTTAAGCCCACTTCCTTCGAATCTCTCCCGTTTCTTCTGCTTCACTTGTTTCCCCATCAAAACCAATCAAAACCCTTCTTCAAATCGAATCTACAACAAACATATGCCTAAATGGGTTCTTGCTTCCAAAGTTATGATCTTTTCCTTCTTAATTCATCTCTACGGTAACAATTATCATAACAGTTTACCTCGGTTCGCTTTCTTGGCTATCTTTACCATCCATATCTACCTTGAGTCAGAGTTTATCTTAGTCTTCGTCGGTACCTTGCTCTCTACGCTTCTTGGTTGTGAAACCGAACCGGTCTTCAATGAGCCTTACTTAGCTACTTCTTTACAAGACTTCTGGAGTCGTAGATGGAACCTCATGGTCCCATCTGTTCTCCGTCCAACCGTTCACATCCCGGTTCAGCGATTTACCGCTCGGCTAATCGGTCCAAAGTGGGGTTTTTATGCTGGAATGTTGGCGACGTTTCTTGTCTCCGGGTTAAAGCATGAGCTTATTTACTTTTATATTATCCGTAAACCTCCAACTTGGGAAGTCACTTGTTTCTTTGTGTTGCATGGAGTTGCTACTTCTGCGGAGATAGCGGTGAAGAGGATGCGGTTGTGTCAACCGCCACACCGAGCGGTCTCGGGTCTTGTGGTTTTGGCGTTTGTGTTCGTTACGGCCGGTTGGTTGTTTACCCCTCAAGTGCTGAGAAATGATGTGCATAAGAGACTGATAAGTGAATGTTTGTTTGTAATTAACGTTGTCAAGCTGCAAGTTGTTCGCATATAATGTAACGTTTATAATTTGAAGAAGCGTTTCTTGTAATCATCATCGTTATTATCGATATAAGTTTAGGCCATACACTTGGGAAGTAGAGACAGGACCAAAGCTGGAGCAATGATGAACTTCGTCATGCGTTACACATTTGGACTCCGAATACATGGTTTTATTCAAATACATGTTGATGACTTCGTCATTTCGTCTAAAGAAAAAATGGTTTGATTCAAATACCTGTCAAGAAACTATCAAGTGAAGGAGATCTTTCCAGTTTGGGCACGTGTCCCCCTTTTATTGGTCATTTTTATTTTTTAATTAATATTATTTCATTAATATTTACTTTTTTTCATAGAACATTAATATTTACTATTATATGATGTATATTTACATAAATTAGTAAGAGAAATAGTTACAACATTTATCGAATGACAATAGATAATAAATTATGGAAAAAATCGTTTTCGCAATGGCGCCAATAGTCAAACTATTTTTTTAACAATAAATTTTTCATGTCAACAAACAAATGTAAGTGAAAAGAATAAATTATCGAAAAATGACTATAGATTAAGAAAGTTACAAGCAATTAAAATAAAAATTATAATAAAAACTATAAGACAAAAAAATATAATAAAAGAATCGAAGAGATAACAAGTTATCAAGAAAGAAGAGAAGAAGATAATAAAAAAACATAAAAGATGGAAACAAAGATAAATACAAGAATTATAAAGCTTAGAAAAGAGAAACGGAATAGTGAAAGGTATGTGAGAACAAAAACTCAAAATGGTAAATTGATAAAGTTTAAAAGTGTGAAAAACAAGTAAATATTCAGAAAAAAACAAATAGAAGAGATTACTAAGGTCATTATAAAAGAAAAAATATATATAAAAAGATACAAGATAATATTGAAGGTTCATCGATTCCTCGAGTAGTGTTGTCGAAGAAGAGGTATTGGTAATTATAACTTACTATTAATTATATATAAAAAGTTATGTAGAGTATTAATAAGAGGATATATAATAGACAAATTTAATACTTTTGAGAAATTATAAAACAAAATATTATAAAAAATGGAGATATTTTTGTGAAAAGTATATGATTAGTAAAAATGTGCAAAATCACTAATCATTCCGTCCGAAACTTACTAATGATAACTTTTGAGTGTTGAGAGTTAATTTTTCTCTTTTACAAAAAAATGTCATTTTGACACATTTTACATAGGGAGAGTTACTTAAATAGCATAGAAATTAGGTAAAATGACTAGACTAATCAACAACTCTTTTTTATTACTGAAATATTTTTCATACCCATGATGCCCTTCTAAGCATTTGATAACAAAAACGTAATTACAGAAATGCCATTACTTTTTTTTCCACATCAGCGAAAAAACAGGCGCAACGCCTACGTGGCATAAAAACTGCCTACGTGTATTATGAAAATCTGCCGCAAAAATTTCTCGCTGTAGTGACGGCCGACTTACAGGACGAGCGGCTGATTTAAAAGAACGGCTGACTTATTAGTTGGTCGGCTGATTTATATTCATAAGTCAGCCAAATGTTACGGCA
>PKML01063510.1:100650-194316 GCA_002933935.1 Eutrema yunnanense | reverse complement strand
AACACTAACCTGGTTTAGATCCTCTTCCTCCACAGGTTTCAACGACGTCGGAATCTGAGACGAGGAGGGAATTCGGGAACAAAACTGCGTCTTCGCCCGAGCCGGAGCAAGAGCGGTTCGACAATCGCCCAGAGAGGTTTTCTTTTTCCTGTTAGTGATGAGAAGATAGTGAATCGACACTTTCTTTCTCTATATTAGAAGAAACTGAATCGTCATATTAATTAATAAGAAAATCTCAATTAAAAACATAAATCAGCCATCATATTAACATAAATCAGCCTTCACGTAAACATAAATCAGCCTTCACGTAAACATAAATCAGCCTTCACGTAAACATAAATCAACCATCAATATAAAATTAACCGTAAATCTCATTTAAAAAAATCTAAATGGCATTATCGTTAATTAAATTACTCACGCAGCCCTTAATGGATATTTCCTTTAAAAGTTGTATTATTTAAGTAATTTCAAAAAGGTATATAACACTCTAGTCATTTCACAACGTTTTTGTGCTATTTGAGTAATTATCTCTTTTACATATAACAACATTTTATCGGATACTAGACATGGCTTCCCATCAACGTTAACAATCTGTGTAGCTGTCAAATCAAATTTCCCCAATTTAATTTTTGAATAGAACGTGCATTGATACTAACCAAAATTAAGTCAACACCTCGGTGATTGGAAAAAGAAGAAGAAGATCTAGAGAGATGGAAGAAGAACTCAAGAACTTCATCAAGGTTTGGGTTTCTGCAATCATCTCCGTATCTTATTGCTACTATTTACCAGCAAGAATCAAAGCTGGTGTTTTTCGATTACTCTCTGTTCTTCCGGTTTGTGCTCTGTTTCTTGTTCATCCTCTGTTCACTTCACTGGTTTGACTGCGTTTTTTCTCACATGGCTCGCCAATTTCAAGCTCATCCTCTTCTCATTTGATAAAGGTCCTCTTTTCCCACTTCCCCAAAATCTCTCCCGATTCATCTGCTTCACTTGCTTCCCCATCAAGCCTCGGCAAAGCCCTAAATCTCAAAATCAGATCCCCAAATGGGTTTTCGCCATTAAAGTTGTCATCTTTGCTGTGTTGTTACATATGTATGATTACAAACAGAACTTGTCTCCGACTGTGCTATTGGTTTTCTATTCTCTGCATATATACTTGGAACTTGAAATTCTCTTTATGCTCGTCAAAGTTTTGGTCTTTATCTCTCTTGGGTGCGATCTAGAGCTACAATCCAATGAGCCATACTTGGCCACTTCTCTTCAAGATTTCTGGGGTCGCCGGTGGAACCTCATGGTCCCGGCGATCCTCCGGCCAGCGGTTTACAGCCCGGTGCAGCGAATCGCCGAGTGGAAAGTGAGCTCTGATCAGGCTAGGTTTCTGGCGGTTTTGGCGACGTTCGTTGTTTCCGGTGCAGTTCACGAGCTGATCTTCTTTTATGTTACCCGTGAGATGCCTACAGGAGAGTTCACTTGGTTCTTTGTGTTACATGGAGTTTGCACGGCGGCTGAAGTAGCGGTGAAGAAGAGGACGTTTGTGCGGCGGTGGAAGATGAGTCCGATGGTTTCACGACTGATGACAGTAGGATTTGTAGTTTCGACGAGTGGTTGGTTGTTTTTCCCTCCTCTTATAAGGAGTGGCATGTTCGAGAGACTCTCTAACGAAGCCTTGTTGTCCATTGATTTTGTCAAGCATAAGTTTTTTACTTTTGGCTGATAAATCGCCGAATCATGAATCATGGATATTCATGTGTGTTTTATAGCTGGATTATCAATTCATATTACTCTGTGGAATTTCAGAATAACACTAAAATGAGGTTCTGTGATTAGTCATTAGTGGGGGTTAAGTAGATGTCCAATCGTGGAACTGTAAGATCAAATGATTAATATTTCTAAATTTATTATTGAAACCATATTTTAGTTATTTTAACCAAACATTTCACTTTCAACTTTATTTTTATTTGTCGGATTTGCAGGATTCAGCTCTGCTCTCGTCATCTTCCTCGGAGACTACTGCGATCGTGGACCGGAGACTCGAAAAGTCATCGACTTTTTAATCTCTCTACCGGAGAAACACCCCGACCAGACCCACGTCTTTCTCGCCGGAAACCACGACTTCGCCTTCGCCGGGTTCTTGGGTTTGTTGCCCCGTCCTTCAAATGGGTCCGATTTTAAGGATCCTCATGGATGCTCTGGTAAAAATTCTCAATCAATGTGTTCTAGCTTCTTCTCGCTGGTTATGCTTCATAGTTACTTCGAGTAATGTTGTGAATTTGGTGATCAAGCAATGATTAGATCTGTTCACATTTCAATGTAGAGCAATTTGATTAACCGAAATTTTTTTTCTCATCAAATCCTCTTGTATCCTTCATCCATTGGTTCTGTCTCCTTTTCATTAGAATGTCATTTACAAAATAGAAAGTGTTTTCGTTTGGATTTGGTTCTAAATGGCTATGTGACTACATGTATATATTAAGTTATTCAAGAATGTTTCAATGATTTTCGTCTTATACGATGGAATCATGATTTAGGTCGATGACGAACGTTTGTGAGATGGTTTCAGTTTTTGACTTTGTAGTGCCTAGGGAGTATTGTGTTATGGAAATCGTGATTTGATATTGATACATTACACTCTGTTATATACAGAGGAGAGACACTACAGATAAGGGAAGGCAATATACAAGATTAATGAAGACAGAATCACGGGGATTCTAACGGCTACTATCTATGGTGATACTATTGTCTATACACCCCCTCAAGACGGACGAGCTGAAGCAAGTCCTATCTTGTCAGTAAGTAACTCAAAACCATATTGTGTTATGGAAATCGTGATTTGATATTGATACATTACACTCTGTTATATACAGAGGAGAGACACTACAGATAAGGGAAGGCAATATACAAGATTAATGAAGACAGAATCACGGGGATTCTAACGGCTACTATCTATGGTGATACTATTGTCTATAGGGAGTCACCTAGTAATGTTGTTGATTATGGTAATGTTCCTCATTCAAATGTTGTGGCTTTGGTTATGCAGCAACAGTGATTGCAGACAGAGAGACTGGGAGGTCGAGGGGTTTTGGATTTGTCAGCTTCGACAGTGAGGATTCTGCAAACACTGCCGTAACAGAAATGGATGGGAAAGTTAGAAAGAATACTGATGATGCATAGTGTTGTTGATTGTTCTGTTTCTAAAAGTTCGTCTCTTATTAGTTTTTTTGTTTGTGGGTTTTGGGTATGATCAGGAGCTGAATGGTAGGAACATCCGTGTGAACCTTGCAAACGAAAGACCAAGTGCCCCAAGATCATCATTTGGTGGTGGTGGTGGTGGTGGTTATGGTGGTGGAGGTAGTGGTGGCTACTAAAACAGCAGAGGGTTTGAGAGAGAGAGTGCCACTAATCTTTGAAGTAGTAGTTAGTTAGCTATATTTGTTACTGCGACAAACAAAAACCTTATTTGGTTTTGCTGAATTTTAGTTAACCCTGTGTTTGGTTTGTCTTTCAATGAATATCGTAATGTTGCTCCATTTTCTGCAAATCTATTTTGCATCGATGTTTTACACTTTTCGTTTATCTACTACCATTTGTGGTCTTCGACATTATTTGTTTGGTGCTTTGGCCTTTGGGATAAAGCAAAAATAGGAAAGATTATGAGAGCATGTATCATACTCCATAATATGATAGTAGAAGATGAACGAAATGGATACACTCAATTTGATGTTTCAGAATTCCAACAAAGAGAAAGAAACGGAAGTGCACATGTGGATCTCACTTATTTTACAGACATGCCTACAAATCTCGCCAATATGTTGGGTGTTCGAACTAGAATTCGTGATAGACAACTGTATCAACAATTGAAATCTGATTTGATTGAGCATATATGGCAAAAATTTGGACGTGATCAAGATAATAATTGAGCGTTTTTTTGCATTTTTTTTTTTCAAAATCTATGTTTAAAATGTTATCTTTTTATGTCAACTATATTTAATTAAAAAAAAAAAAAACTCTATTTAAAATAAAACAAAATTATTAAATTTTTTTTTTTAAGAACCCCTAATGGAGTTCTACCATTGGAGCAGAAAAAACAGAAGTTTCTTAACAGGGGTTCTTAAATTTTATAATTAAATATTAGTTAAGAAACTCATTTGAGTTTCTTCCAATGAGCATGCTCTAAGAACCATAGAAATTAAAACATATAGTTTTTCATAGAAGCTTGACAATGAATTGGAGCCAAAGCTGGAATACTTCGATAGAAGCGACCGCGAATCCAACAAGATCAGATGCGTCAATAAAACATTCACGGTAAAACCGCAAAGTTGAAAGTTGGTCATTTTAGATTGTGATTTATTAATTATAAATGATGTAAGTTTTTAGTAATGAAGAGGAATACAATGCTCCTCATTGTTTTTTTTTTTTTTTTTTTTGGTTGTTGCTCGTCATGTAGAGCCTACGTGTGGATTAGAAGCAGCACAATGATTGAAATTACGCAAATGAGATGCACATAAGATGCATCCTCCGGATAAGACAGTAACTTTAAAAGCTTGTTCGTTTTCCGAATCTTCGTCCTTTGTATACAACCACAAGCCCTAGTCTTCTTCTATTTGGTTTCTGTCTAATTCTTCTAACACAAGCAACCACTAAGTTTAAAACCTTGGTATTTGCAAGAACTCAGCAATGCAAAAAAGAGATTTGAAAGAGGGATGAAGAACTCAAGACCTACATCCAGATTTGGATTTTTACATTAGTCTCCACTACTTAGCACCAAAAGTCAAAGATGGGTGTGTTTTTGATTACTCTATGTTTTAGTAAGCAAATTGTTTTAATTTTTTTTTTCTAACACTAAATCTTTAGAAACCAAACATTAAACTCGAGATTTTAAATCCTAATCCAAAAAAAAATATTATAGGCTTCAAAGTCTAAATCCTAAATCCGAAAAAAGTTGACGACANTAGTTTCTTAATTGTGAAAGAGTTAAAAAAAAAAAATTGATTCCAATCAAATAGCCCAATTTTCTATTTGATTCATCCAATTATTTTACGTAAAATAAAGTCAAAACCTCGATGATTGGAGAAGAAAAAGAAGATCGAAAGAGATGGAGGAAGAACTCAAGAACTTCATCAAGGTCTGGGTTTCAGCAATAATCTCCGTATGTTATTGTTACTACTTATCAACCAGAATCAAAGTTGGAGTCTTTCGATTACTCTCTGTTCTTCCGATTTGTGCTCTGTTTCTTGTTCATCCTCTGTTTTTCTCCTCTGTTCACTTCACTGGTTTCACTGCGTTTTCTCTCACATGGCTGGCCAATTTCAAGCTCATTCTCTTCTCCTTCGATAAAGGTCCTCTTTTCCCAACCCCCCCTGATATATCTCAATTCATCTGCTTCACTTGCTTCCCCATCAAGCGTCAACAAAACCCTAAATCCCAAAACCAATTGCCCAAATGGGTTTTCGCCATTAAAGTTGCAATCTTTGGTGTGTTGTTACATACGTATGATTACAAACAATATCTGTCTCCGGCTGTGCTATTATTTCTCTATTCTCTGCATATATACTTGGAGTTTGAGATTCTCTTAGCTCCCATGAAAGTTCTGCTCAGTATCGCTCTAGGGTGCGACCTGGAGCCGCAATTCAATGAACCATACTTAGCCACCTCTCTTCAAGACTTCTGGGGTCGTAGGTGGAACCTCATGGTCCCGGAGATCCTCCGGCCATCCGTCTACCTACCGGTACGACGAATCACCGAGCGGAGAATGAACTCCGATCAGGCTTTGTTCTTGGGAGTTTTTGCCACTTTCCTTGTCTCCGGTGCAGTTCACGAGTTGATTTTCTTCTATTTTACCCGTGAATTACCTACAGGAGAAGTCACTTGGTTCTTTGTATTACATGGAGCTTGCACTGCGGCGGAAGTAGCTGCGAAGAGGACGAGCTTGGTTTGGCGGTGGAAGGTGAGTCTGATGGTTTCACGACTGCTCACATTGGTGTTTGTGGTTGTGACCGGTGGTTGGTTGTTTTTCCCTCAGCTCACAAGGAGTGGCATGATCGAGAGACTCTCTAACGAAGCCCTTTTTTCCATTGATTTCGTCAAGAACATTTGTTTTCTTACTTTTGGATGAGAAATCGCTAAAATTGTTGATTTATGTTTTCTGTAGCTGAATTTCCGAAGACAACTAAGAGCAGCTCCATCGGGAGTTCTTACAAGGCTCTTAGCTAAGGTTCTTAAGATAAAACCATTTAAATTAAATCAAAACTAATTATTTTGTTAAGAATCGGTTCTTGCGGAAGAGTTTTAAGAGATATTAAGAACCCCATATGTGTCACTTTCTGATTGGTTGGAGAAAAAAATAAAAATAAACCTGTTTTTTTTTTCTTCTTCTTTCCTTCTTTTCTTCTTCTCTGTGTTTTTTCGTCTCCTTCGTCGAACCACCAAGCTCTCATCCTGATCTTCTTGTTTCGGCTCGATTCATTGAATTGAGACAAGATTTGAATCGGATTTTTGTTTATGGGTTAGGGGATTAGCATGTCGTATGAATTTGGAATTGAGGTTAGTAAAATTATGGTTTTATGAATTCGGATTTCATATTTGTAAAATTAGGATTCTTTGAATTGGGAATTGATGTTAGCAAAATTAGGGTTTAGGGTTGTTAGCAGATTGAGAATTGGAAATTAATTAATCCATTAGTTTCCTTATGTTAAATCCGTTGATTTGTTTGTTTCATTGGTTTGCTTGATTTTGATATGATTCTCTGTTTTTGTTTTTTGATATGGTCAGGTTCATAGATTCCGGTCGAAACAGATGGTAGATAAATTGAAATGGAGACTGTAATCGAAGCGCTTACAATGTAATTTATCCACCATTCTCATTCTTAAATCATTGAACCTCCGAATTGTGTTTGATTTAGACTAGGTTTGAGGAATTGGATTTGAAATGTTTGGTAGTTGTCATTGCTTGTTTAGGTTTAATTAGATTGCTTATTTATGTTTAATTAGATTGCTTGTTTTACTTTTACTCTTTAGTTTTTTTTGCATTGGTTCTAGATTGAAGTAGTTGAATTTAGAGTACAAATATTCAATTGCTATAATCATTAATCAGAGCTTTGATTGAGTCACACCATTGTGAAATAAATGAACTTTATGTTTTAGGTGGTTGCTAAACCTGAGAGTTTGTTGTGGTCAGGACTATCTCTAGTACAATTGAGTTTATTGACTATGGTTGATTGTATATAGTACAATTGTTTCCATGATTACATCATTGCTTGATCACCATGAATTAGAAACTCAGTGTATGTTAAGTAGTCTATAATGTTATTCTTAAGTAGTCAAGTNGTAATTTATCCACCATTCTCATTCTTAAATCATTGAACCTCCGAATTGTGTTTGATTTAGACTAGGTTTGAGGAATTGGATTTGAAATGTTTGGTAGTTGTCATTGCTTGTTTAGGTTTAATTAGATTGCTTATTTATGTTTAATTAGATTGCTTGTTTTACTTTTACTCTTTAGTTTTTTTTGCATTGGTTCTAGATTGAAGTAGTTGAATTTAGAGTACAAATATTCAATTGCTATAATCATTAATCAGAGCTTTGATTGAGTCACACCATTGTGAAATAAATGAACTTTATGTTTTAGGTGGTTGCTAAACCTGAGAGTTTGTTGTGGTCAGGACTATCTCTAGTACAATTGAGTTTATTGACTATGGTTGATTGTATATAGTACAATTGTTTCCATGATTACATCATTGCTTGATCACCATGAATTAGAAACTCAGTGTATGTTAAGTAGTCTATAATGTTATTCTTAAGTAGTCAAGTGGAACTAGTCAATTAAAACTCAATGCATTTAGACTTGGTAGTTGTCATTGATTTCGTAATTAAAGAAAGACTTGGTAGTTGTCATTCATTGCTTGTTATGTCACACTTAAACCTCACACTTTATTTTGCTCTTGTTTCTCTATTAAAAACTTAACCAAACCATTAACACCTAACCTCATTTTCCTCTTCCTTCTCATCTACCTTCTCCGCTTCCTTCTTCCTCTCTGTTTTAAAAAAACTTCATTTTCCTCTTTCTTTCTCACCCACCAGAAACTTAGCTATGGATCCTTTCGATCCTATGATATATGAGCCTCGCTTTATGGACCTTCTAACTAGTCAACAATCGAGTCAGACACTTGGAACCAATCCTTTTGATGATGAGGAGCCTAGCTTAAGTACTCAAGCTAAAAGAAGGAAATGGTCACCCACAGAAGACGTGGTGCTCATAAGTGCTTGGCTCAACACTAGTAAGGATGCAGTAGTTGGGAATGAGCAAAAAAGGTAATGCGTTTTGGTCACGCATTGCATCTTACTATCACGCAAGTCCTCAGCTAGCTGGTCTGCAAAAGAGAGAGCCCTCTCACTGTAAACAAAGGTGGGGGAAGATCAACGACCAAGTATGCAAGTTTGTGGGCAGCTTAAATGCTGCAACAACTCAGAAATCAAGTGGACAGAATGAGGATGATGTGATGAAACTGGCCCTTGCCATCTATTTCAACGACTACAAGAAGCCTTTCACCCTTGAGCATGCTTGGAGAGAGCTTCGCCATGATCAGAAATGGTGTTCAACTACAGGTGCTGGAATGTCAAAAAAAAGAAAGATGGATGATGGATCTGCGCAGTCTTCAAGCACTCAAGTTAGCCATGGAGAAGAAGCATCACCTGCTCGTCCTCTTGGAGTTAAGGCAGCAAAGGCAGCAAAGGCCAAAGATAAAAGGGCTGTTAGGAAGCCAACCACTGCGGAGGAAGAAGAAGGCAAGGACCTAAAGGAGTTTAAGAGCATGTGGGAGATAAAGGAGAAAGATAATGCAATGAAACAGAAACAAAGCAAGCTTACAATGCTTGAGAAGCTCCTTGGAAAAACTGAGCCACTTAGTGATACAGAAATGGCATTGAAAAACAAGCTAATGAATGAGATGTTGTCAAATGAATGATTTCTATGTAACATTCTATGATAAGTTATGGAGTAAAAGGTTTCTATGTAATATATGTAACATTGTATGATAAGTTATGGTTTCTATGTAATATATTCTCGATTGTATGATATGTTATGGTTTCAATATTTTTTGTGTTAATGCTGTCTTTATATTTGCTCAAATGTGATGACACTGCTGACTCTTGAGCTAAATTTAATGTTTTTGATTAAATTTGCAAATTATTTTTTTTTCTTAAGAACCTTGGGGTTCTTAACCATTGGAGGAGTTTAATTTTAAAAACCTTGATAAAGGTTCTTAACATTTTTTTTATCAAAGTTTATTAATAAAAAAGGTTAAGAACCCATTAGGGGTTCTTAACCAATGGAGCTGCTCTAAGAGCATCTGCAGCAGACACTTGAAATATGTGTCTCCCGCTTTTAAAAAAAAAAAAAAAAATTGATTTTTTATTGTCGCGACTTGATTCGTCACGACACGTCATCACTTTTGGAAAGACATTGTGTCTTGCGATGTGGATGGTCTGAGCATCTTTAACGCGGTCTCTTAGGGTATTTTATGATATTCAGTTAGCTAAGAGTGATATCTTAATTTAGAACCTTAGGTTCATGTGGCATCAGGTGATTGGATTCAACAATTTGGGGAAATTTTTTTTTTTTCTTTCTTCTTTGTTTTTTCCCAATTCTCTCCACTTCTCCTTGTTTTCTCTGTCGCCTTCAACGACTTCTCGGTTGGTCCGTCGCCTTCGCCGACTGTTCCGGGCCGATTCGGCGATGTCTGCGATGCTAATCATGGAAACAAAGGTCAAAGCACCTTGGGATGGAGACAAGTGGACTGATTTCGCTTACACATCGAACAATCGGTGAGTGGAGTCGATCGATTAACCGAGTTCACTTGACTGGTCTCAGCATCAATCGCATGAAGAGGAGATAAGTTTCTCTTTATTCCTATTTCCTTTATCTTTCTCTTGTTTCCTTCATGCGATTTGAGCTTGGGAGGTTTATAGTTTCTTTGCGTTAGATGCTTTTGTGAGATAGTGGGATTTCGGAATATCAGCAGAGAATCGATTGCTGGAGCAACTTTTTAGGTGTTGGAGGTGATAGATAATGTGCTTATTCTTGGTTTGTCTTCTTCTTTTGATCCAATTTAGTTAAACGTGTGTGTTATTGAGTTATTGGATTGAAACTTTCCTCTGTCATGCTGTGGTTTTGATAGTTTATGCTTGTTGATATGCTTTAAGCCCTTGGGTTCTCTCGGGTTTCACTTCCTCTTCTATCAGGTGGTGTAAAATTATTGTTGATTCAAGTAGTTCTGAGATTCCGGACCATGAGTTTTAAGTTATGGAATTAAGTTCTCCGATTGTGATTTCATTACCTCAAAATCTATTTGGATGCAGCTGGAAGAAACACCTATGCTTTCATTATGTAGGCACATACAATGTGCTCTTTTGAGATGATCAAAGAATTTGAACAAAGCAATGAGTCCATTTCAAAACTTTCTTGCCGTTTCGTTAATTGAAGGAAACTTTCCTGTTCCGTGCTTGGATGTCATAGAAGTCACTCTTCGGGTTCGTTGAAGTAATAAAGTTTAGAATCGGTTTGTTATAGCTTTGTTTCATATTCTCATATTCTCAGTTTGTTATAACTTTGTATGTTTGATGTTGTTGGAAGTTGATCCAACTTGGAAAGCTCCTTGATTTAGTGGAGACTCGTGGAAAATAGAGAAAGAAGAGACAAGAGGAGACAAGAAGTCATCATCCCAAGAAGTCTATAATATTCTATTATGGACACAATAATAGAATATAGAGTGTGCAAGTCCTCGTGAGAGGCATTATTCTTCTTGGTGATAAAAGGCTTGTCTTTACTTGAGAGAAGAGTGAGCGCTTCCTCCTCTTGGAGGTTGGTTCCGAGAGAGAGAGAGATAGAAACAGAGAGTGTAGAGAGGTACATCTCAAAGGGGTCTCTTAGGTTCTCTCTCTTGCTTGTTCTTCTTCTCTATTGTGTAACCCAATCGGTATTGATGTGGGTAGTGGTTGGTGAGTGTGGATCTCCAAAGGAACACTTGTATAACTCTCTTGATAGTGAAGTGTGGATCGAAAGATCCTAACCGGACGTAGCGGTTCGTTAACACCGTGAACCGGGTGAACAAACCACATGTGTTCTTCCTTTTATGTTTCTCTTTGATCTTGTGGTACCTTGTCGAGTTGGTCGTGAACGGAGTTGTGTCGTGGGACAGAGGATCGTGTAGGAAGCTTATGGGAGCACACGATTTTCCTCAACAAGTGGTATCAGAGCTGTGTGCTCAAGGATACACGGCATCGGCAATGGTGGTGAAGCTCTCGGACGGAGGGTTTCGGGGAGATCACAAAATCAAATTGATAATTAGAAGGTTCGAGGTGGAGAAGCTTACCGGTGGAGGAAGCTTCGGAAGCAGAGAGAGGGACGGTTACTAGAAGTGTCGGAGATGGGATCCTCACCGGAAATACCAGAGAACCGGTGATGGTTCAAGGTAACGGTGGAGTTACCGGAACACAAGTAAGTCGAGAAGAAGAAGAAGTCGCGACGTGCTCGGCGGGAACTCCAGGGGTCACCGGAGAAGTCGCCGGAGTTTGGCAACGGCGGCAGAGACATCACAGGTGAAGTCGGTGGTTGGTGATCAGGAGTGAATCATGGCTTCGATTTACCGTCGGGGAAGCCAGATGCAAAGTCGAGAGAGACAAACAAGAAGAATAGAGATTGGGCCTCACCTTGTTATCTGGCCCAAACAAAAAAAAAAGGAAGTTGTTGGGCCTCGGATTAGTATCTGGCCCAAGAAGGAAATTTTTCTTTTGTAGCCCACTCTAACCTAAGATCAAAGAAGAAGAGGGGGCTTACCGGCTGATCGAAGGATTGGCGGCGAGGGCTCTGAGAAGGAGCAACGCCGGCGATAGACCAAGGGGAAGCCGGCGACAAGGCAGAGATATCGCCGGAGAGGCGGCGACGTCTGAGCACGGTGGGAGTCGCCCGAGCTCGCGGGTCCGATCTGGTGGAGATGGAGCAGCGCCGCCAAGGGGAGAGAGCGTCGCGGCTAAAAGTCGCAGATCGGCCGGAGTTTGGTGAAGCTGGTGAATCTCGCCGGAGAAGGTGCAGAAGCAGTCGCCGGAGAAGACGATGGATGACGCGTCGACAATGGCGGAATGCGGCGGTTGGTCCGAGAGCTGGTGAAGCTCACCGGAGAAGATGCAGATCTCCACCACGGGCTGGTCGCAGTTGCAGAGGCGTCTTGGCGGAGACGAAAACTCGCCGGAGAAGTCAGCTCATGAACGAGAATCGCGAATGAAAACGAGTTTGGAGTCGGCGGTTGCTGGTTTTCGACGGAGAAGAAGACTCGGGTTATAAGCTTCTCGGATCGGCGGCTGACTGGAGGCGATGGAGCGTCGCCGGTGACAAGGTTGTGGTGTCGCCTGAGCAGGTGGAGCTCGCCGAGGTGACCAAGCAGTTACCGGGAAACGCCGGAGGGAGTTGCCGTTGGCGGATTGGTTTCGGACGGAGATTCAGCGGTCGCGGTGGTGGAGAAGAAACCATCGACGAAGGACCAAGGTTCGTCAGGTAGTGAGCGAGTCGCTGCCGGAGATGACGAAGAGTCTGCGAACATCAGCAGAGATTTGCAGAAGCATATCGACGGTAAAGGCGAGTAGGTTCCGCGACAGAGGAGTCGCGAAGAAGTATCAGATCGAGAGGTGGATCTGGTCAGGGGCTGAGGACTCGCCGGAGACGATGAAGGATTCGTCTGAGTAGCTTGCCGGTGGAGTCGTGGTTTCGACGAGGGCGGCTGCTAGCTTCACTTCACGGGCAAAGGATGAAAAGAGGTTTCGCGACAGAGGTTCATCGAACGAGGCGGCGTGGTGGCTGAGGAGTGGCGAGTTATCGCCGGGAATTGCAGGCTGCCCGCCGGAGGAGATGAGTGAGTCGCCGGAGATGTAAGTCCGAGACGGTGAAGGTTGTTGGAGAAGCAGAGGCTCCGTCGAATATGACTGAAGAGAGAGAGTTTCACGAACTCAATTTCTTTGTGGGCCAAGGTGGTTCTTTCAAGTATCTGGGCCTTAATTTCTGCTCAGGCCCAACATCTGAGTATGAAAGGGAAATGGGCTAGTCAAGGTTACTTGGGCCTTATGTTTTGTTTTAAAGAAACAAAAAAATCGGCCAAGTGTTGTGCGACGGGAGTTTGCTTTTCTCGGTGAAGAGAAGTCACCAGAAGTTGGTTGTTCAGCGGCGGCTGAGCAGAGGTTCTCAAGGGTCGGTGACAGAGGGATCACCGGAAGGAGCTGAAGACGATGGAATCGGAGAGGCCGAGTTCCAGAATCAGGAGGTCTTCGGTTTATGAAATCAGGTTGGATTTCAAGGTTATCGGAGATACAGCTACGGCTTGAGACATTTAGTAGCTGGTCAAAGCTACGGTAACAGGTCTATTTACTCAGTGGAATTCAAGGGAGACTTATGTCGAAAGTCTTCACAACAAAGTGATGTTGTGCGGCGGGTTCTGTTGGTATAGACAGCGGTATAAGTTTGAATTCAAGACTGATGTGGAGAAATAGATGTGTGGTTTTCTGCATAAGTTTCAAGGTGGAGTTTGGTTCTATGCTCAGTGCACATGAGGAGAATCAGAAGGTATACAAGGGAATCAAGTTTGCAGAGGGTTTAAGGTTGCTCTAATCACAGGATCAGATTCAGGGCTGTAACAGGAGTCGTGGAGGAGGCTGTGTGATTGAGAAGCTCATAAGTGGGTTTAGCTTATGGGAAAGTTTCTGTTGTGGTAACAGGTTTAATTACAGCTTAAACTTGTTGATGCTGTAGGTGCTGAGTGGTTATCTCAGGAGGGCAGGCTAAGTGGTTCAAGAGAAGATCAATGAAAGAGTTGAGCTAAACACAAGGCTGTGTTTAAGGCTAGCCAACAACTCAAGAAGACATGAGAAGGATAATGGCTCAAGACAAGCAGAGTGGCTGTCACGGTTTGAGTACATCGAAGACAATGTCATTTCATTGAAGGTTGAGTAAGTATACAGTATAGTAACTTGCTGAAGTGTTGGTGCTATGTAAGTGGTTTACATATGCAGGTTATTGGAGATTAAGAAATGTCAAGAAAGAATCTGTTTTTGAGATTCTAAGGCAGCTCACAAAGAAAGCTTCCAAGTGTGAATCAAGGTGGAGTTTGTTGGAAGTTGATCCAACTTGGAAAGCTCCTTGATTTAGTGGAGACTCGTGGAAAATAGAGAAAGAAGAGACAAGAGGAGACAAGAAGTCATCATCCCAAGAAGTCTATAATATTCTATTATGGACACAATAATAGAATATAGAGTGTGCAAGTCCTCGTGAGAGGCATTATTCTTCTTGGTGATAAAAGGCTTGTCTTTACTTGAGAGAAGAGTGAGCGCTTCCTCCTCTTGGAGGTTGGTTCCGAGAGAGAGAGAGATAGAAACAGAGAGTGTAGAGAGGTACATCTCAAAGGGGTCTCTTAGGTTCTCTCTCTTGCTTGTTCTTCTTCTCTATTGTGTAACCCAATCGGTATTGATGTGGGTAGTGGTTGGTGAGTGTGGATCTCCAAAGGAACACTTGTATAACTCTCTTGATAGTGAAGTGTGGATCGAAAGATCCTAACCGGACGTAGCGGTTCGTTAACACCGTGAACCGGGTGAACAAACCACATGTGTTCTTCCTTTTATGTTTCTCTTTGATCTTGTGGTACCTTGTCGAGTTGGTCGTGAACGGAGTTGTGTCGTGGGACAGAGGATCGTGTAGGAAGCTTATGGGAGCACACGATTTTCCTCAACAGATGTTATGTTTAAATGTAATGGTTTCTTTTTGTATTGGTTTCATTCGCATTCTTTTTGTATTGGTTTCATTCGCATTCTTGAGTGTTTAGCTGAGACAAAGATGAAGAATGAACCAGACTTTGAGGTTTGTGTCTTGTATTTGCATAAATAATTCTTGTTCAAATTTTAATTGCTCTTCTTTGTTTGTGTTTGATCTCATATGTTTTAAATTTTTTTTTTTTTTAAGAACCCCATTAGGGGTTCTACCATTGGAGCAGAAAAAACATAAGTTTCTTAACAGTTATTCTTAACTTAAACTTTATAATTAACTAGTGTGTGATCGTGAACACAATTTTGTTTTTAAAAAAATTGGTTTAATATTATTTTAGTTCTATTAGTATGATTGTTAATGGATTTGTCTCTATTAGCTTAAGAAATGTGGATTGTTTATTCTTAAGTTTTTTTTTTCCTTTCTTAATTTTATGTTTATTTATGTATTTTTTTAGTGAGTGATCCACGATTTGTTTTTTTTAGTTGATTATTTATTCAATTAGTTAGTTTTTAAAAGTTAATTTTTTGTCATTTTAAAGTTTAGGGAATTGTATATTTTTTAACCCAACTGAATACTAATAAAATAAATACTTCGAAATAGGGTTTGTTTTGTATAATCCGAAAGTTACTTCGAATCTATATACTTATTTGTGTAGTGATTTGCTTAGGTGTCGCGCTCACAGCGAGTTTCAGCTGCGGAATGACGTTTATACCCTTTTTGAAAATCGATGACTTATGTGTTGTATTCTTATTCGTCTAGCTTTGATGATGTGTACGATCCACTTAAATTGTACCAATTTTCGATTTTATGGTTATTATTATACAAAACCGCCAAGGTTAAAGACGGTTTATAGTATACTAAACCGTAAACGTTCGGGTTTTTAGCCAATTTTTTGCAAAACAAGAAAAAAGGAAAAGCGGTTACTTTAACGTTTTTAAAAAAAAATCTAAAACCCTATATGTTTTGCTATATATATATAGACCACTTTTATTAACCTAAACTCAAAACTTTCAAGGTATCTCCTCTTCTCTCTTATATTACGTTTTAGGTTTTTTTTTTTTTTTTTNGTGTTGTATTCTTATTCGTCTAGCTTTGATGATGTGTACGATCCACTTAAATTGTACCAATTTTCGATTTTATGGTTATTATTATACAAAACCGCCAAGGTTAAAGACGGTTTATAGTATACTAAACCGTAAACGTTCGGGTTTTTAGCCAATTTTTTGCAAAACAAGAAAAAAGGAAAAGCGGTTACTTTAACGTTTTTAAAAAAAAATCTAAAACCCTATATGTTTTGCTATATATATATAGACCACTTTTATTAACCTAAACTCAAAACTTTCAAGGTATCTCCTCTTCTCTCTTATATTACGTTTTAGGTTTTTTTTTTTTTTTCATGCAAACCCTAAACCAAGCTTCTTTATATCGTATAGATTTAATTTTTTATCGATCTTACTTTTATTATTGTTTGTTGTGTGCGTTCATTCTTTCATTATTTTTGTGGTCATATCGTTTAGGTTTTTTTTTTGTTTATGCAAGGTATATCGTCTTTGAAATTTTCTATCCTAAGGAATTACCGCTTTCATCTTCTATTACCAATCTTTTATTAGCCCTAACGTTTTAGTTTTATTTTTCCTATGCAAAGTGTGTCCTCTTTGCTAGGTATCTCCTATATCTTCTGTTAGCTCCCTCAAGGTAAATCAACTTTACTCTTCTTTTACATCAAGCTTGTATTAGTAATATTGTTAGATGTCTCTCCTCTAAACTACTTACGAACATACTGTTTTAAAAAAAACATATTGCTTATGTTTGTAAACATTAAAATTTGGATCGATCTTACTTTAATTATTGTTTGTATATTGCTTATGTTTGTAAACATAAAAATTTTGATCGATCTTACTTTAATTATTGTTTGTATCGTGCGTTTATTCTTCCATTATTTTGGATCTTGTTCTCTTATAAGCGCAAACTTATTCAACACCCCCAAACTTCAGATGTTGCAGTCTCATCTTCCTCCATCTGTTGATGATTCATTGGACAATGAGCGCCTGACTTCTGCCGAAGGTTGGTTATATCTATATTCTGAATTTGCATCACGTTGGGTTTGGGATAGTGCTAATCGTAGATGGAGCCTACGTCTACGTCGAAGACCAGCACATATATACTTTTATATGTCATTGTCCTTCTAATGCTGGTGGGCTTCATTATTTCAGAAATTTATTGCATGTTATTCGTGGCTCATCTTCATATTCAGATCTAATGACAATTCACGGAGTTCTTCACCCTACGTTCAATGAAGCTTGCTATGCATTGGGTTTGGTTGATGATGATTCTGAATACATTGCTGCTTTTTCTGAAGCAGGTCAATGGTCTTTTCCGTTTCTTCTTCATCAAATGTTTTCTACTTTGTTGTATTCAGGTTCTATGACCAATCCAATAAGTGTTTGGAATATTGTATCGCATTATTTTATTTAACCATGTATTTGTTTTTTTTCTTGGATATTTTCCTTAAAAAATAAAATGTTGTTCCTTTTTTTAGTGTTTTAAGAGTTATTTGAAATTCGTACTTTAATTTCTTGCTTTGCGTATTTTCATCCATATATGTATTAAGACAATTGCTCCATATATTTTAATGAAAAAGAAAGATAATTAATCAAAATTTGGCTTCTATAAATCGAATACCACAAAAAAAAAACCGAAATTCATATCGCTTACTAAATAGGCTATGCTCTTAAACATTACAATATATTAAAATTTTATTTAATTCATAATGATTATTTAAAAAATAAATAAATGTGAACATAACTTAAATTGTTTATGGATATATTGAACAAAGGCAAAATATCAGAACCTTCAGTTTTTGTTAATGAGATTTATTATAATCATAATAAAATATAAATATTCTAAATTTCAAAATATTACGATAATAATAAAAGGAAATTTATGTAGAATCATATATAATAAAAACCCTAATGAATTGATATATATATATATATATATATCGATACTTAGTGATTTGTCATAACCAATACTCGTATTTTGAAGATCTATTTAACCTAATGGTGCTATCTCTCTATGTGCATGGTGATTTATGCACATAGAGAGTACTCTAGACAATTTTGACGACATGCCAAAAAACCAGATGACATCGAAATCGATAAATATAAGAATCAACTACTAAGTGACGAGAAGAGTTACGATCAGGAACAACTACGACAAGATCATCTGAAATATATGTCGATGATTACTGAAGAGCAGTTAGGCGTTTATAACGAGATTCTAAATGCCGTTAGAAGCAACAATGGCGGAGTTTACTTTGTCTACGGTTTTGGAGGAACATGTAAAACGTTCATTTGGAGAGTTCTAGGAGCTGCTTTACGATCAAAAGGAGACGTTGTTCTAAATGTTGCATCAAGCGGGATAGCATCATTACTTTTAGAAGGAGGTAGGACGGCCCACTCAAGGTTTGGAGTACCTATTAATGTCAATGTCACCACAATGTTTTCGATGAAATCAGGTACACATTTAGCTGAGTTGATAAAGGAAACAAAACTAATAATTTGGGATAAGGCACCGATGATGAGTAAACACTGTTTCGAAACATTAGACAAAAGTATGAAAGATATAATGAAGTGTGACGAACCTTTTGGAGGAAAGGTCATGGTTTTTGGAGGTGATTTCCGACAGGTGTTGCCTGTAATACATGATGCATGTAGTAATGTAACAATAATGGCAGCTCTCAACGCATCAAAACTATGGGATAAATGCAAGGTTCTACGTTTGACGCGGAATATGAGACTCCATGAAGGTCTTAGTGAGAGCGATGCCGATGATATAAGTTCTTTTTCAAAATGGATATTGGAAGTCGGTGAAGGGAGAATCAATGAACCAAATTCTGGTGAAACAGAGATTGACATCCCTGAAGATTTATTGATCAAAGATTGTGATGATCCGGAGAGAACTATAGTCAAGAAAATATATGGTGAGTCGTTTGCGCAAAAAGACGATCCAAAGTTTTTTAGAGAGAGAGTTATTTTGGCACCTAAAAATCTGGATGTCGAGAAGATTAATGAACATATGCTTTCACAAGTACTAGATATTCTTATTTAAATGAAGTCAATAAATCTTATTCATAATCTTAATCTCATATTAGCGTTTAACATTTAAATATAATGGTTTAATGGTTTAGGTGATGAAAGAGTTTATTTAAGTGTCGATAGCATCGATCCTAATGAAAAAACAGTGGTCGACGAAGCTGAAAAGGACCCTTCTGATCCATATTTGTCGAATGATATTGTCTACACACAAGAGTTCTTAAACAGCATCAAGATTTCCGGTTTACCAAATCACTTATTGATTCTTAAAATTGGAGCCCATATCATCTTGTTTCGAAATATCGACCCAAAAGGAGGCTTGTGTAATGGGATGGGACGCGGTTAATTGTCACCCAATTGGCTAATCATGTGATACAAGCGAGAGTCATAACAGGTAAACCAAATGTTGATGTTGATGAGAGGGTCTTAATTCCCAGAATGTTTGTCACCCCTGCAGATGCAAGATTACTTTTCAAGATGAGGCGAAGACAATTTCCCGTATCTCTAGCTTTTGCAATGACGATTAACAAAAGTCAGGGATAAACTTTGAACAATGTAGGGTTATATTTGCCAAATCCAGTTTTTTCACATGGACAACTTTACGTCGCAATTTCAAGAGTGACATCGAGAAAGGGTTTGAAGATATTGATAACCGATAACAGAGGCGAACCATAAGGAAAAAACCACAAATATTGTCTACAAGGAAGTTTTTGAAAACTTATAAACATTGTCTCTACAAGGATTTTATTTCCAAGAGTGTTATTTAAATTATGCAATAGATACCATTTTAAAAAGAATGTTTAACCTAGACTTCGCTTTGTGATGATGAATCGTTCTCTGGTTCTACTATTATATGTTTTTGCTCTTTCCTTTTTAGCCTAAGACAAAGTTGTTCTGATTAGGAACAATATCATATCTCTTTTTACCACATTGAAGCTTATTTCCGTCAAGTCTCTTAACATTAACCAATTTTGCAATATCAGCAAAGAAAAAAAACCAAAACTATATATACAACTTAGATTTCGGAAAAAACCCTTAAAACAAAATATAGCATCGGATAATAAAGAATCAACACGCGAACGTAAAACTATTAAAATATATCAAAAATACATACAACAAATTACCAAAACATTAATATGTAATAAAAAGGTAATTAATACATAAAAGAAATTAGGAAAAAAGATTACTCTGTTTAAGATAAATATATATTTATGAAAAAAAAAATTGAAAATCAAAAAAAAAAATTTCATGTATAAAACACATAATGAATATACATAAAAATAATTATTTGAAATAATAAGTTAATCAAGCATATTAGCCCGCGCCAGGCGCGGGCCCGATTACTAGTACTAATAAAATGAAAGTTAGTTTTGTGAATTTAGAATTCTCCGAACTTTAAAAAAAAAATACTTCAAAATAAGTCACTGTATTTTTTTCTATTTTTACCTAAAACCGAATACTAATAAAATGTTCAGAATTTACTATTATTCATTTTCGATGATCCAGTGTTGGTGACTATAAAATGAATAGTTTTATTTGAAAAACGATTTAATTTCTATCACTTATTTATTATCAAATTCATCGTAGATGTATAGGTTAATGAGAACATTTGAGATAATATGAGCCGATTTGGAAAAATATAAGAAATATGGGGTCGAGCGTCGATTCAAATATTTAGAGAGAGAGAGAGAGAGAGAGTTCTTGTGAATAGGATTACCATGTAAAAAAACATTACCCACTGCTCTAAAACCCTCGTCTTCTCCGATATCTTCCCCCATTGCCGGTGAGATTTCAATTTCAATCACAAATGGTGTGATCCGCGCGGACGTGGTAAACAATTTTTTTAATCTAATGGTATTTTATTTTATTTGGTCTCTTAGTTAATTTAATTACCTCTCTCAGCTTAAGATCTGTGTATTTGTTTTTGTTTATTTTTTAATTTATGATCATCTATGTGTTTATTTATTGGATGGTACACATTTTTACCTCTTTTTTTTCTTTGGTGATCAATTTTATGCAATTAGTTGAGTTTTTTAAAAGGAAGATATTTGCATTTTAAAGGGAAGATATTTACATTTTAAAGTTGCATAATAATTTTTTTAAATTTTGTTTCATGTGAAGTTATTATTTTGAAGTGTTTCATGTATGATTTTAACCCTATTTATGTGTGCAATATGTTTGTGATTCATAAATCTATTTTTCTTTTATTTTTGTTGAAAACGATTTCCATATATAACTGATTGTTTGAAGTCACAACATTTGTTTGAAGTCACAACATTTGTTTGATTTTATTTAGAATAAATCTAATCCATAATTTATAAACACTAAATTCTATAGTTTTTCTAAACTATATAAATAAATTGATAAAAGTAAATTATTAAATTTAAATTTCTTTAGATTAATTCAATATAATCTATCTTCTATTAAGTAAATATCTTTTCAAATTCTAGGGAAAACTATTGAATTAATGGATGGTAATTATTATGAGAAATGAAATATATTTACATCACATGATATATATTTTGCATATACAAAGCTTTTATTTTCTTTTCCTGTTGTAGTTACATTTATTTTTATTTATTTTTGTTAAAAATAATATCACAAAACACAACGAACTTAAATTTTAAAACTTAATTTATATGTTTTTGTAAATACTTTTAATATGTTTCTTAATTTTTTTGGCTCTTATTCTCTTTTTCATAGTTATGTATAATTACAATTATTATGTTAAGTATACCTAAATTTTATTTATTTGTCTCTTTATTATATGTAAAACTTGTCAACTTATATTTTGCTTTATGAATTTAGTTACATATTTAACTTATTTGTTTAATTGTTAGGACTTGCTTGATATTTTTGTTTTTTATAATATTTGCGATACAACTTAACATAGTTAAATATTTATAAAAATTGAAATATATTATGATAAACAAATTTATTAAACCTGTTATTATTTCAAAGAACTATATTCATATAAGTTTATTATTTTCTGGTTTAATTTAGAATATGAATAATGCTTTTTCAAATTCTTTTTATAATGTTAAAACCAAATTTATAATTAATATATGTATTTAGTATGTGTATTAGATTTTTAGGATGCTGAGGTGGCAGCATGAGAAGAGAGAAAAGCTTACTTTATATATATAGAATATTACTTAGGAAACCCAAATGGGTTTCTCCCATTGATGATCTAAAGAGAGATTCTGGTTTGGTAAATGTCAAATCGTGCCATCGTGGTATCACCCACTCGGTTAATAATAATTTAATTATACATTAATTAGATTTATGTTACCACTGATTTGAAAACCAACTACATTTTATAAACTTTGGTTTTTTTTTTGGAGATCGAAACACCTAGAAGAGTTCACAAAAATAAGCAAATCAACAAATTCTAACCATGCATTATTAAGACATATATACAAATCAAACATGGTTCTATGATGACTACATCACAGTAGAAAACCTCTCATGATGGGAACATTTATTTTTTGCATCCACCGCGGAGATCATTAGCATATAATTGCTTCTTCTTTTACGAACTATGTTTTCAAGGTTGGTATTTTTTTCAGACAAACCAGCACCAATAGTACCAGGACGGAAAATCGTTGGACTTTCTTCCAACAAAAAAAAAGGGTTATTTTAAGAAGATATGTAGTTATTTAGGGAATAGGTATAGGTTCCCATGGCTGTGCTGGTATATTTGGACATCAAGTGTCACTCAATCCTGTGACATCAAGACTTTGCTCCAGGGTACCTTTACCAGTGCGACACTTGGTTTGTTTAGGGAACATTCCACTGTCCTTGCTCAAGGAAGTAACCCAGAAAATTTCGTGAGCTCACCTCTCGCCGCAGAAGCATTAGATGTTCGAGCTGCATTGGAAAACGCTTTGGACCTTGGATTCCAAAATCTCATATTGAAATCGGACTCAAAGGAGCTCATTCGCATCATCAACTCCGGCAAACGGGTCTCGGAGATCTTCGGAATTCTCCATGACATTAAAAACCTATCTTTGCTTTTTTACTTTCATTTCATTTTCGCATATCCCTAGAGGGGAAAAACATGCTGGCTGCATGTAAGAATTATTTTGGGGTCACACGTGTATAATCAATGTGTTAGGGTCATTATTTAAAGTAGTCAAAACTTATGTGGTTACTTAAGTATAAAATAAAAGACTATGGGGCATAAGTGTTATGGAAATTTAATGTGAGGATACATTCAGTAATTTCTAATTTGATGAAGGGCCGAATTAGAAATTGTTTCTATATAAATAGAAGGTTATGGTCCCCAAAGCAATCCTAATCTGAAATACAGAAAACTCTCTGCATCCCATCAACAGAGACCTAAAGCTATTCAGGGTTTGATTTGGAAGAACCATTCCCAAACTTCAGAACCTTAGCAATGGATCCATCAGGTACGCTTCCGCTTCTGTTATCAGAGCGTCATGTTCAGTTTGGAAATGTCCAACATTGTTTCAAAACTTACCAAACCAAAACTGTATCGCTTTAGTACCATGAGGTATCACGGCAAAGGAAACATAAGGGAGTACATTTTGGAAATGTCCAACATTGTTTCAAAACTTAAGACTCTCAAGACTGAGCTTCCAGAAGAAGTGCTCATATTTTTTGTCTTGTAATCTCTTCCTCCTCAATTCAATCAATTGAAATCCAGTTACAACACACAGAAGGAGAAATGGTCTCTTAATGAGCTTATTTCATATTGTGTGAATGAGGAGAATAAGATGAAACAAGAAAGGTCTGAAAGTGCTCATATGGTTAACACCTCTAAGGGTCAGGGCAAGAGAAGGAAAATTGAGGTTGTTAAGAATGATGTTGCTAAAGGTCCATCTCAAAAGAAGCAGACTAAGGTTGAAGATACCTGCTTCTTTTGTAAGAAAGCTGGACACATAAAGAAGGACTGCCAAAAGTACCACGCTTGGCGTGGAAAGAAAGGTATGTTACTTGCTATGGTCTGTTCTGAAGTGAACTTAGTTGAAGTACCCAGAAACACTTGGTGGTTAGATTCAGGTGCAACTGCTAACATCAGTGTTTCATTGCAGGGTTGCCTGAGCTACCGAAAACCAACTGAAGCTGAAAGACGCATTCATGTGGCTAATGGATTTCCGGTGGATGTGGAGGCAATTGCGCATTTTAGATTGTTTTTTAGTACTGGTCGTTTTTTGGATTTGAAAGACACTTTTGTTGCTCCGTCATTTAGACGGAATTTGGTTTCTGGTCTTTATTTAGACAAATTTGGTTATTCTTGTCTAACTGAGCATGGAAAAGCTACTTTGTCTTTAAATTCAGTTTTAATTGGAACTGGTACACTTATGGATAATCACAGTCTTTATATGCTTGACACTGTAACTTCTCATAATGAAAGTTTAAGTGTTGAATCAAGGGGTACTAAACGAAAATTCGAAAATGCAAGTTCAGGAACTTTGTGGCATAAACGCTTAGGTCACATCTCTAAAAATAGAATTGAGCGACTTGTGTCGGATGGTATATTGGGTTCTGTTGACTTCACAAATTGTGATGTCTGTGTGGATTGCATTAAAGGAAAACAGACTAAACAAAAGAAATTAGGTGCATACAGAGCTACGAAAGTTCTTCAGTTGATACATACGGATATTTGTGGACCATTCCCTACGGCATCTTGGAACGGTCAACAATATTTTATATCTTTCATAGACGATTATTCTCGATATGCATACTTATTTCTTATTCATGAAAAGTCAGAGTTTATGGACGTGTTCAAGAAGTTTAAGGTTGAAGTTGAGAACCAACTTGAGCGAAGGATAAAATCTGTCAGATCTGATCGTGGTGGTGAATATTACGGTCGGTATGACGGTTCAGGTGAACAACGTCCATGACCATTTGCCAGATATCTAGAGGAGTGTGGAATTGTCCCACAATATACCATGCTTGGGTCTCCCAGCATGAATGGTGTGTCAGAAAGACACAACCGCACTCTTAAGGATATGGTGAGGAGTATGATCAGTCATTCCACCTTACCTGAATCACTCTGGGGAGAGGCACTAAAGACTGCAGCTTACATTCTTAATAGAGTGCCAACTAAAGCAACTGCAAAAACACCTTATGAGCTTTGGACTGGCAGAAAACCTAGTTCAAAGCATTTTCACATTTGGGGATGTCCAGCTGAGGCTAGGCCTTATAGGCCGTTTGAGAAGAAATTGGACTCCAGAACTGTGAGCAGTTACTTTGTTGGTTATTCTGAGCGATCTAGGGGCTATAAGTTTTATGATCCCATACATAAGAATATTTTTGAGACGGGAACAACTACGTTCTTTGAGGATGTTGAATTTGGGGGGAGAAATGAAGTTAACGACATCATCTTTGAGGAAGAATCGGATTCAGGTTCTATACCGATTCATATAGTTGCTTTGGATAAAGCAAATTTGGAACCTCAAGTTGATACTGAAATCCTTCCTCAAAATGAAGATGACAATGTTATCGAACATGAAGGTCAAATTCAAAATCCTCAGGAACTAATGCAACAAGAACAAGTGCCTTTGCGGCGATCCACTAGAGAAAGGAGAAGCGCTATTACGGATGATTACATAGTGTTTCTTATGGAACAAGAGGAAAATCAAACTCAGTTGGTAGATGATCCTATCAACTTCCGTGAGGCCATGAGTAGTTCCAATTCAGATAAGTGGGTCAAAGCTAGTGAAGAAGAGTATAAGTCAATGCTAGACAATAAGGTTTGGGACCTTATCCAATTACCAGAAGGAAAGAAACCCATTGGTTGCAAATGGATATTTAAGACTAAAATGGATTCAAGTGGTAATGTGGAAAGGTATAAGGCTCGTCTAGTAGCTAAAGGCTATACTCAGAAAGAAGGGATTGACTACAAAGAAACCTTTTCTCCAGTCTCATCAAAGGATTCTTTTAGGATAATCATGGCCCTTGTTGCACATTATGACTTAGAGCTTCATCAGATGGATGTCAAGACAACATTTCTCAATGGAAACATTGATGAGATGATTTATATGGAGCAACCAGAAAACTTTGTATTAGGTGATTCAAAGAAGATGGTATGCAAGTTAAATAAATCCATCTATGGACTAAAACAAGCTTCTCGTCAATGGTACCACAAGTTTCATGAAGTAATCACCTCATTTGGTTTTGAGGTGAATTTGGTTGAAGATTGTGTGTATCAAAAATTCAGTGGGAGTAAATGCATTTTCCTGGTATTGTATGTTGATGACATACTACTAGCCACTAACGATATAGGCATGCATGAGACCAAGAAATTTCTTAAGGAAAATTTTGAGATGAAAGATCTTGGTGAAGCATCTTTTGTATTAGGAATCCAGATTCATCGAGATCGAACTCGAGGAATTCTTGGATTGTCTCAAAAGAGCTATATCGATAAAATACTCAAGAGATTTGGCATGCATGATTGCAAACCAGGTGACACCCCAGTCGCTAAAGGAGACAAATTTTGTCTCAGCCAGTGCCCTAAAGGAAATTTAGAAATTCAGGAGATGCAAAAGATTCCTTATGCGTCGGCTGTAGGGAGTCTAATGTATGCTCAAGTTTGTACGCGTCCAGATTTAGCGTACATTGTTGGAGTTTTGGGCAGATACTTAAGTAATCCAGGTTTGGACCATTGGAAAGCAGCCAAAAGGGTCATGAGGTACCTGCAGAGAACAAAGGACTATATGCTCACATATCAGATATCATATAACTTGGAGATCATTGGATATTCTGATTCTGATTTTGTTGGATGTCAAGATAGTAGAAAGTCTACATTAGGTTTTGTTTTTCTGTTGGCCGGTGGAGCTATTTCTTGGCGTAGTGCGAAAAAATCACTCGTAGCTTCCTCCACAATGGCTGCAGAATTTGTAGCAGTTTTTGAGGCATCCAATCATGGACTTTGGCTGAGGAATTTTGTCACTGGGCTGCGAATTCTTGAAGGAATTGAAAGACCACTAAAGTTGTATTGTGACAATAAATCAGCGGTGCAGTACTCAAACAAAAATAGGAGTGCGACAAAGTCTAAGTTTATTGAAATTAAGTTCATGGTTGTTCAGGAGAGAGTACAAAGTGGAGAGATTTCCATAGAACACTTAGGAACAAACTCCATGATAGCAGATCCTCTCACTAAAGGTATTCCACCGAAGGTCTTTCATGAGCATATCGCTCGAATGGGTGTTTCAGTGTTTGATGATCATTTGGATTAGTGGGAGTTTTTTCATTTGGTATTGGGTTTTATGTTTTGGTTTGTGTTTATGCACATTCTCTTTTCTGATCAGAAATAAAGTTTTTATGTTTACTCTTTATACAATAAAGTTAAAGGATCTCAATAAGGTAGGACCAGTTGAAAATCGACATGTATTGATCACTTTTCATGTGATTTTCATGCCACACTTTTCATAATTGATCAATGTCATTTGACTATATTGATTTCAGTGACCATGGAAGGTTTAGTTATTTTTAATGTAACGAAGACCGCCATGATCCTATATTTCTGTAGTCAATGGACGTGATTGTTTATGCCCTGCTACATAATGACAATTTTGAGCTCATAAAGTCTAACACAATTTTGTATACATATGTGACCCAGTGGGAGATTGTAAGAATTATTTTGGGGTCACACGTGTATAATCAATGTGTTAGGGTCATTATTTAAAGTAGTCAAAATTTATGTGGTTACTTAAGTATAAAATAAAAGACTATGGGGCATAAGTGTTATGGAAATTTAATGTGAGGATACATTCAGTAATTTCTAATTTGATGAAGGGCCGAATTAGAAATTGTTTCTATATAAATAGAAGGTTATGGTCCCAAAGCAACCCTAATCTGAAATACAGAAAACTCTCTGCATCCCATCAACAGAGACCTAAAGCTATTCAGGGTTTGCTTTGGAAGAACCATTCTCAAACTTCAGAACTTTAGCAATGGATCCATCAGGTACGCTTCCGGTTCTGTTCATTATTATTCAGAGACTGGCATGCTTTAGTTGGATTGTTTATAATAATCCTACATTGCAAAGGCCTCGCTGAGGAGCCTCTGCTCCACTGCTGTGTAAGACTTTTTCAATTTGGTTTAGATGAAATGTTGTTCAAAAAAAGAAAGGTATAGGTTCCAATCGAAGATATGTTCTTTGAGCAGTTCGGTTAATCTCTACCTCCGTTAGAGAAATGTTAGTTCTAGTTCGTCTTATGCTGGACTAATAAAAATAAATGCATTTCCTGTAAATTTCTAAATGTAACACAATAAAATGCGTCTACATGTTTCAATTAATTTTTTTTGTAGTATCTTCTAGGGCGACTAACTTTAATTACACTGCCAACCCAGTAGGTCTTAATCTTGTACTGCGTATGTTACACGAAACCTAAATCCATCTTCACCAATCAATATCCGATCCTCATCCTATGGAGATATGTCTCTCACTATTTGTTGGTTCAAGATTTTCCAATCATTAACTACTCAATTGCTCAACAACTAGCCCATGTACTCGATATTAATGCTCTTCTTTGTATTTACTACAACTCACCCACTCTATGTAATCGATGCTGCCTCCATAAAACATTTAACTATACCAGTAAAAGACAACTAAACAAAAACAGCCTAGTTAAATCTCATCAACACAAAGAAAGATCTGAGACATGGAGGAAGAACTAAAGAGCTTGATCAAAGTATGGGTTTATGCAATAATCTCCATATCTTATTGTTACTACTTACCACCCAGAATCAAATCTGGTGTTCCTCGATTACTCTCTGTTTTCCCCGCTCTTGCTCTGTTTCTTGTTCTTCCTCTGTTTTTCTCCTCTGTGCATTTATCTTTAATCACAGCCTTCTTCCTCACTTGGCTCGCTAATTTCAAACTTATCCTTTTCTCCTTCGATAAAGGTCCTCTAACCCCACTTCCCGCGAATCTCTCCCGATTCCTCTGCTTCACTTGCTTCCCGATCAAAGCCCAACAAAACCCTAATTCTCATAACCATCTCCCCAAATTTGTTTTCGCCATTAAAGTTGCCATCTTTGGTGTGCTATTACATTTATATGGCTACAGACGAAACCTGTCTCCGACTCTGCTATTGGCTCTGTATTTTGTGCATCTCTACTTAGAGATTGAGATTATTCTAACGTTCGTCAAAGTTGTGGTTTTTATCTTTCTCGGCTGTGACCTCGAACCACAGTCCAATAAACCATACTTAGCCACATCTCTACAAGATTTCTGGGGTCGCCGGTGGAATCTCATGGTTCCAGCGATTCTTCGGCCAGCCGTTTACTCCCCGATGCGGCGAGTCTCTGAACGCAGAATGAGCTCCGGTTGGGCTCTGTTCCCGGGGATTTTAGCAGCGTTCATCGTCTCCGGTTTGGTTCACGAATTGCTCTTCTTTTATTTAACTCGTGAGACGCCCACAGGGGAAGTTACTCTGTTCTTCGTGGTACAAGGCGTTTGCACTGCTGCGGAATTGGCGGTGAAGAAGAAGACGACGGTGATGCGGCGGTGGCAGTTGAGTCCGGTGGTGTCTCGGCTGCTCACGGTGGGGTTTGTGTTTGTGACCGGTGGTTGGTTGTTTACACCTCAGCTTATAAGGAGCGGTGTGATGGAGAGATACATTAATGAAGCTTTATTGTTCGTTGATTTCGTTGAGCACAAGTTGTCTGTTAATTTGTTGGGATATTTGTGACTGAGTGTTATATAAGCACAAGTTAAGAATTGTAAGAGTGTTTGAATCCGAATTCGGTTTAATTCGGTTAGGTATGGTTTCAGTTCGAATTCTAAGGAAATAATGGGCAAAAAATCCAACATTTAACCTCTTTTTTAAATGCGTTACATGAAATACTTAAAAACATCCATGCATTTGTAGTTTAATATGTAATTTAATTTAGAAAAAAAAAGAAGAAGTTGAGTGGTATAAAGATCATGATACAAACATACCTAAGACCAGCTCCAATGCTGGTTTTTAACCATTTCTTGACCCAGAAACCAATGACAAAAGAAAAAAAAATAAATGAAAAATCCTAATTATGCTAAGAATCGATCCTTATTTAAGGTATTTTAGAAACCGTTTCTTAGACACGTGTCAACGCGTGAATGGGCGTTTTTTTTTTTGCTTCTGTCTCGAACCCTCCCTCCCGACCAGAGTGTTTCCACAGAACCTCATTTCTCTTTGATATCGTGAATTGGAAGATGAGAGCTCTGGAGGCAGCGAAATTGGGGGAGATTTCTAGGGTTCATCACAAAATCAGGTAAAAGGACCGAGAACGAGCAAATTTGTTTGTTTTTGTTGTTTCGAATCGATTTAGGGTGTTCTTAACCTTTTCGTGTCAGTTTTAGGGTTTCGAATCGATTTATGATTCGATTTAGGATTTCGTGTTAGCTATGGAATTTTACGATTTCGAATTCTCTTTTTGATCTTGTTAGAATTTACTTGGATTCGTGTGCTTATGTATGATTTATTCATTGCGATGTTGAATGGTCTATGGTGATTGTGTGTTCATTCCGAAAATAGATGGATTCATGCTTTTTGCTCGTCTATGAAACATGCTTTTTTCTTTTCTTGATCATCCGTGTGCTTACATGTCTCGGCTATGATGATTGTTATGCTTGTGTTCCTTATTGATTTGAATTGCATAGTTTTGTTTCTGTTAAAGTGTATTACTCTTCTGATTTTTGGTTTCAGCTTTTGCAGGGAGAACCATGTCAGTCCTTATTGCCACGAGTCTTGGGGGAGATTCAATCTACAAGTAAGATGTTCTTTTCATCATTCTTTACCTTTTTAATCTGTTAGTTTCCTAGTGTGCTGCTTTCACACCTCCTTGTTTCTGTTTTCTATTGTCAATTTTCCCATTAAATTTGTCAACTTTTATCCTGTTTCACTGAAGAACAAACAAAGGGAGGGTTTTGTATATTAGGTTTAGTTCTTAGCTATCAAAAAGATATGCTTTCGTTGATTTTAATTGACCTTAGATATATATAGTCTGATGGTAAAATTTATTGTTTGAGTAAACAAAGTTACATCCCGATCTTGTGTTGCCTTAAGATTCAGAGGAAGACGATAAATGAGATTTTCTTTGACCAGCTTTGTATTCTTGTGGTCTTTTTTAAAACCTGATTGTATTTGTGCTGCCTTGTTGATTTACTACAGATAAGGAGCCATGCCCAAAAATACTTTTTAAAATAGAATAGGCTTCATCCAAGGACGTTTGATGTGCTTATTATGGCAAACTTCTAGACTAATCGCAGTATTGTTTTGCAGGTTCTGTTATTAATGAGAAACCTCACAGCTTCTCAGGTAATTCAATGCTTCTAGACTGGCACAGTTGCAATGGCCAGTGGTGGAGAAAATCTCAATGCTTCTCAGGTAATTCAAATTTATTCCTAATCTGCCTATGAGTGTTTTACTGCTTCCTTGCTCTAGGCTTTATATTTTTTTAAAAATGTGATTGCGTTTTGTTTGGCTAAGTTGATTGTTATTACTGTAACTAGTANAATGTTAAAAATTAATTTTTTATTTAAGAAACCAAACATTAGTAACACCATTGGAGGCCTTAAATTAAGTGGAGTCCTTAAGTAATCACCATCACAATAAATATTGTTATTTTATTGCTAAGAGACTCAAAGAGAGTCTTAGCATTGGAGGTGCTCTAAGCCTTTATGAATGTATATGAAAGGAACAATTATATATTCTGAGAATCTTTAGCAAAAAATTAAAATTAAAATGATTCTGAGAATTCAATGTTTAGACCTACTTCAGAGTCGAACCACTTTTCATCGATATTCAGTAAAAGTGTTTCTTTTACTGAATTTGTACTTGTAGAACCTACTTCGGAGTCGAAACACTTTTTGTCGATATTCAGTCTTTGATTGTACTCGAATCTTAATAAAATACTAATCTGAAAAAGAAAAAAAAAAGATTTTTGTTTGCTAAATGACTAAATATTGTGTCCACAAGGCTATACACAGTGAACCTGGACCATTGACCAGTGTAGAATGATATATCGTTTGATCCACACTTAAAGCAATCAACCTAACAACATTTTATTTTGATTGAAATATTGAATCATAGAAATGGAAAATATTTAGATTTTCCAGAGCCATTAACTACTCACCAACTGCCAATTACTATTTCCAACAACTAACAAACCAAACTATACCCTTTTTTTTTGTATATATATATATAACAATAGTACTTATTAATTCCTCCCCCTCCTCTGTGAACATTTCGTTGTTTTTTCTATTGGAACTATCATTTAACCATGGATGAAGAACTCAAGATCTTCATAGTTGTATGGGTTTCTGCAATCATCTCAGTAACATATTGTTACTACTTACCACCAAAAATCAAAACCCGTCTTGTTCGACTAGTCTATGTTCTTCCCGTTTTTGCATTGTTTCTTGTTTTTCCTATGTTTTTCTCCAATGCTCATTTCTCTTTCACCATAGCGTTTTTCCTCTCCGGTCTTGCAACTGCGAAGCTAATCCTCTTCGCGTTCGAAAAAGGTCCTCTTTTTCCAGTCCCTCCTAATCTCATCCATTTCATCTGCTTTGCTTGCTTACCCATCAAGCTTCAGAGAAACCCTAACCCTGAAAATCATAATCATCCCCCCAAATGGGTTTTCCTCGTTAAAGTTTTCATCTTTTGTGCGTTGTTACTACAGTTGTATGATTACAAACAATATCTACCTCAGAATTTCGTATTGGGTCTCTATTCTATGCATATATACTTAGAGCTTGAGATTTCCTTAACCCTAATCAAATTTCTTGCCACCATCACTCTTGGATGCGACTTCGAACCACAATTCAATGAACCATACTTAGCCACCTCTCTACATGACTTCTGGGGTCACCGTTGGAACCTCATGGTCTCGGAGATTCTCCGGCTTTCAGTGTACCTCCCCATACGGAAATGGCGAGTCAAGAGCTCTGAGTGGGATCTGCTCTTAGGAATTCTCGTCACGTTCCTCGTCTCCGGTCTGGCTCACGAGATTCTCTACTTCTATTTGATGCGTGAGAAGCCTACATGGGAGGTGAGTTGGTTCTTTGTGGTACATGGAGTTTGCACGGCAGCTGAAGTGACGGTGAAGAGGAAGACGAAGTTGGTGGAGCTGTGGCCGTTGAATCCGGTTTTGTCGAGGCTGGTCACGGTGGGGTTTGTATTTGTGACTGGTGTTTGGCTATTTTCCCCTCAGCTTATCAGGAACGGCTTGATGGAGAGATTTATTAATGAAGACATGCTTTTTATTGATTTCTTTAAGCACAAGTTATTAATTCTATTAGGGTTATTTACGAATCTTAAATAAGTTGCAAGCTGGCCGGTGGAATAAACATGATGTACCAATCCTGTTTCGAGTTTAGATAAAGAGTGGTCCGTAAGATGTCACAGTGTCTGTACCTTTCTTTAAGAAGTTTAAATGAATAATAAAAAAAAGATATAATTGTTATGGATTAATAGATAGCTTACAAGAGTTTTGTTTCGAACTCAACGGAGTCAGACGCAGAACATCCGCAATGTCCAAGAATTGAAATTAATCACTTACAAGAGTTTTGGTTTGGTTGTACTTAAAACCAAAAACGTTTCACTTTAGCTTTATTTGCAATTTAGTATTGCCATCGTGTAGCCGTATTGGTCTTTAGTGGTTTGACACCGCAGCATATACTACCGCGACACAATAATCGTTCACTTACATGATAGAAAATCGAATTAAAACTCGATCGTATCACAATTTACATTTAAACATTGAAATATTTTGTCTTACTTGTTAACCCCATTGCGAATAAATGGATTAAATGGCAGTAACTTACGATTTGTTTTAACTTGGGATTTAAGAATGAAACGATATGATGTTAATATCGTAGATTCCATTGATATTAGTATATTACGTACGAAAGAGAGACATCGGAACCAGCCTCAGAAAAAAGAACGTAGAAGCAATATTGGTACACACATGGTCTAACTTTCTTTTTGGGTATGGTTTTTAATTCATTTCAACTACTTCCTTATTATACACGAAAGGGGTGGGCACAATTCCCGTCCCGTCCCACCCCGTCTTATTCGCAATTCCGAATTCCCGTCCCATATGAGACAAGTTATGGATTTCCATTTGGGAACTGGGCGGAACGAGAATTCCCGAAATCCTATTCGAGAAAATTATATATTAACTACATAATATTATATATAATTGAATATATATTAGAAAATTAGAAATAATGTGATTTAATTTCCTAATTCTTTTTAATATAGTAGTATGTTATCAAAACTACTAAAATTTTAGTTTTGTCTTACATAAATGATTTTGAAACATTTCCAAATTCCAAATCTCAACACCGTTGAGAATACTAAACGTATTTTAATTTTATTATGGCTAAATGGTTTTGTGTTAAATTGATTATGTTGGTTTTTCTTTAACTTTAATTTTTTTAATTATTAAGTTGGACGAATATGTTTAGAATTTTACAAATTATAATTGTTAATTTATCATGTTTTTTTTTTTTTTGGGAATTCATGTTCCAAATCCATCATGTCATGTTCCGTTTCCGTCCCATAATTTAAATGGAACACAAATGGGACATATCGGTACAAAAAAAATCATGTCCTGTTCCGTTTCCGTCCCATAATTTAATTCCCAAAATCCCGTCCCGTTTCCATTTCCGCAAAGTCCCGTCCCGAATTCTTATTTGCCCACCCCTACACACAACAACCAATATAAAAGAACGACATATCGGTACAAAAAAAAAACAACAAAGACCCTATTGGAATAACTTCCATATCTCATCATCACCTATGATTAGTGATTGTTGGGATATGTCAAGGATATATTTCCATATTCAAACAGGGATCTGATTTATAATGCACATAATGTCGATTGTCACAGTTTTGGCAAGTAGATCATTTGTATTATAAAGTTGAACTCTATTGTGTTCTAGAGATTCTAAAATCTTGTCATTTCTCTCTGAAAATTTTCAGACCCGAATAAAAAAAACAAGAATTGAGTGACTAAATGTCTCAAATGGAGAACATAGCGGACGAAGGAGGATGGGGAAGCAAGCCGTCGTTTATGACGTGGACAGCACGCGACGTCGTCTACGTGACGAGACACCATTGGATACCATGTTTGCTCGCGGTCGGATTCTTGTTCGCGGTGTTCGTGGAATCCACGATCCAGATGGTTCCCGCGAGTTCTCCGCCGTTCGATATAGGGTTTGTGGCCACGCGCTCTGTGCATCGCGTCTTAGCTTCTTCACCGGATCTTAACACCGTTTTTGCCGCTCTAAACTCGGTATGTCGTAAGAATTAATTTGAGTGAATATCTGATAGATGGCAATATATCTGGATGTGCAATTAAGATAATAACAATGATGTGATTTGTTGCCATAAATAGTGTTATTCTTTTACTAACTCTAATGAAATATTTTTCTATAACATGATTTTTGGTGATGTAGACGTCTAATTATCAACTGAAACATCTTAAAAAATTAAACTCTAGATTTGAAATCGTCAACGCTTATCTTCATTTTTAATGAGAAAATTACATGTTACAAAAAATCATAATTTTCTTTTTGTCATATAGACGTCTAATTTATCAAATAATTCATTAAATTAAAAACTTATACCATTAACCTCCATTTTATGAATTAGATAATTAATATGTTTGGTAAATTATATTCATTCCTGATACTCAATTAATTTAGTGAAAATTATTTATAATATTTTGTTTTCTTCCTTTTCATTTAATCCTAATCATCTAATGAATGTGTATTCAATCAATTATTCTGAATGATTTGAGTTTTGATAAGTTTTTCTTGATTCTGTATGCATTTAAGGAATCTGTTATAATATGTTATTAAATTCATTTGAAATATCACTTTTAACCACGAAATTTTGGATTTTTCTTTTCTTTAACTATATATAAAGTTCTCTGAATACCTTAAAATTAATTAAAAAAAGCCAAGACTAAAATGTTTTTATCTCGTAGTAGATTAGAATTTTTTTTTTACAAAAATTAAACCTTGGATTTCAACATTTAAAAATATTATAAATAATAAAACTGGATTTTAGAATATTTTAAAGAATTTGTGAACTTGGGAAGATATTTTCTTATATTTTCCGAGTGTTTCTGTTCCACCTGGAATTTTCTATGACAATAATAGTAGATAATTAGTGGATAGAAAATAAAAACGTGATGTAATTAATCTCTTGTCTCTTTATAAAAAGTAGTACTACATGACAATAGAGTAGATCGCTTTTAATTATAAACCCAATAAAACAAAAGGACACATGGTGGTGAGAGAAGAACACGTTTGTTACATTCGACATTTATGTTTTTTTGATTGATAGATATATATTTGAATTAATGGGTGGGGGCACATGCAGGTGTTAGGAGTGATGCAAATAACGTATATTGCATGGACATGGTTAGTGGAAGGACGGCCACGAGCCATCATCACAGCTTTGTTCCTCTTCACTTGTCGCGGCGTTCTCGGTTACTCTACTCAGCTCCCTCTTTCACAGGTTCCGATCTACATCGATACAATAAAACTATTGTGTCTCGTGATCTTGTTATACTATTTAGTATTTATATACATGCCAAAACAATTGAGGTAGATTATAGCTCCTCTATTGATATATAATTTTTTGGTTTTTACAGGAGTATCTAGGATCAGCAGTTGATTTCCCGATAGGAAACAGCTCGTTCTTCTTCTTCTTCTCGGGTCACGTGGCCGGCACGACCATCGCATCTTTGGACATGAGGAGAATGCAGAGGTTGAGACTTGCGATGGTTTTTGACGTCCTCAATGTATTACAATCGATCAGGCTGCTTGGGACGAGAGGACACTACACGATCGATCTCGCGGTTGGAGTTGCCGCCGCGATTTTCTTTGACTCATTGGCCGGCAAGTACGAAGCGACGATTATGAGAAAGAGACAGCTATAGGCACTGGGGTTTGAGCTTGGTTTCCAAAGACTATATAGTAAATTATATAAATTTATTTTCTTTAAAATTAGTTGTTGTTGAATTAAATCTATACCGTGGTTCGTCAATTTGATCTTCCCCGCGCCAATGGTTTGGACTTTATCGTCCCTAATTGTTCATGGTCAGATTTGTATATGTTGCTTATTTCTCATTTCTGCTTACAGTATGTGGTATGGGTTTGGTTAACACCCGTTGGTTCAATTGGTTTACTCGGAAGGTTGTAAAACGTTCTCACTTTAATTTAAATTTCGCATTTACAAAAATCGACTTTAGTAGTTATTTGATCGGATGACAAGTTCATAAAACTCAAACTTTTATGAATCTATCTATTGATCATTAATTTATCTCTATTGGGAGACTGCAATGCGTAATGACAAAAATACCCCTGCGGAGATACAATTTAAAATCCCTGATCAAACGCTGCGGAGATACAAATGTGTCGACAGAAAAAAGAGTAGATACAAATCGATTGCTGCTCCGCCTCTCTTCATACGATCGCTTGTTGCTCGTGACTGATTCTTCTTCTTGTCAGTGCCAGGTTAGATCCTCTTTTCTGCTTTTGTTATTCTTTTACTTCCATTCCTTTCTCTTTGTTTTTGTTGACAATGCGTTGATTGTTGTGGGGTTTTAAGAAGCTTAGGTTTTTGTTTCTCAGTCGAAATTGTTTATTGTTAATTGAATTTGTTTAGACTTTTCCAGTTTGAATATGTTCGTTTTGGATCATACATTCCTTCCCCGAAATCTATAGTGGAGTATTTCGTTCTATGTCAAAAGAGAGCAAGAACCTTATGAATTGCTTTGAAACTCTTAGGGGGTGGTATTCAATTAAAGAATTTAACTGAATTATAAGGAATTAGACTTTCTATAAAATTTTAGTGTTATTCAATGATGTATTTCATGAATTCTTTTAAATTCATGTGTTATTGGATTAGATATTTGTAATCATTCTTTTATATTACTTTAAATTCTAGTGTTATTCAATTTTTGGATTTCTTAATTCTATTAAATGTTAGTGTTATTCAATTTTACTGCAGTATTGATGATAGTGTTATTTGATAGAAATTTAATAGAATTTCAATAAAAAAATTGTAAATAGTCAATTCCGAACATTTTTACTGTCATTTTGATAGAATTCAATAAAATTCCAACAAAAAACTTTTAAATTACTCAAAATCAATTGATTTTGAATTCATTTGCATTCTCTTAAATTCAATCATCCAATACCCCCACCTTATTTTTGACAGATGAACATAGCCAAAATTACCGAAGCCAAAATTACCGCTGCCAAAATTACCGATGTTCAAATTTGCCTTGATCGAGGTAGATCGGTGTTCCTTGTAAAAAACCTATGCGTATGAATGGGTCAAAACTGTATAATTCCTAAACCAAAAAAGGCAAAACATAAAAAAAATATATAATTAATCATTCACAAAAAACCAAGTTATACACAAAAAAAACTATAGACTTACAGTGTAACAGACGTAACTAAATCATCATTTGTATAAGATAAGACACCACTCATCTCAGTAAAAATACCAAGAGTGGTGTCTAAGGAGATGATAGTACCAATAGCTAAATCTTTTGTGTCAAAGATAAAAGAAAATTGGAGACTGAATTCCTCAACAGTCTTAAATTCATGCTTACATTAGCATAATCATGGAGGAACTGTAACTCAAACTGGTGAAAACCAAAGTCAAAATTGCACATCATAAAACTCCAACTGCAAAAACAAATCAAGTTATAACCAACACAATACCTTGCCAAACTCGAAATAAAACTCAATCATGGTAGAAATTCAGGTGCAACCTCTTTAACTCTCGCACTAAATAAGAATGGAAAATATATAATCATTATTGCATGTTTCATATTCGAAGAGATTCATGTAAAACAGAAAAAAAAAAAGTTACAAAAAGCTTACAGTTGAGTCTGATCGAAATTTCACATCTGTGCAAACACTTCTTAGTATTGAGTGAAAATATACCTCTCCCAATACCAAGTCATCAAGTATGGTATAACTAGAAGAGAATGAGAAACTAGAAATTATGAATTGATGGCGGACGCTGTGATTTGCATACAGAAGATCTACGAATACAATACAAAATGTTAAAACTAAACATAACAAAACGAATTGTACAAAAGCAATTATGTACAAAGGTTACCTCTAGTTTTGTTGCCTATTTTAGATAATTGCTCAGGCGAGTTTTCTCTTGAAAAGAACTCGAAGAAGCCTAAATGATAGAAACTTGCGACATATTTTAACTTGAAAAACAAATTGAGAATACACACAAGTCAAAAACTTATTTTTTGAAGCAGAAAGTTACCCAAATGCTTCGAAAAAATAAGCTTTTGGCTGGTGTGTATTCTCAATTTGTTTTCCAAGTTAAAATATGTCGCAAGTTTCTATTTGAGTTGTAGTTCCTACATGATTATGTTAATGTGTTGAGTTTCTATTTTCCAAGTTAAAATCGACTTTAGTAATTAGTAGTCCAAACAGTATATAAATTTCTCACTACAAGAAAACATGTAAATTTTCGACGAAAATTGTCGACAACATTTTTGGTCGGAAAAATTCCGACGAGATTCCAACAAAATTACGACAAAAGGACAATTTTTTGGAATTTTCTCGGAAATTTCCGACGAAAATCGGTTCTTCGAAAATTGGTAGGACATATCGTCATAATATTCTCAGAATTTTTTGACGAAATTTTTTCTCTGAACGTTGTCGGAATTCCCTCAGAATATAGTCGGACCATTCCGACCAAACATGTTAGTCGGATTTTTATCAAATACTTTGTCAGAAAATGATCGAAAATTTTATTTATATTTATTTATTTTTAATATCGTCAGAAATTTGTCGGACATATCCGATGACTTTCCGACGAGATTAAATAATTAAATAAAAAATTGTTTGTTAAATTATTATTTTTTATTTAATCAATGTCATCGGAAATTCGTTGGAAATTTCTTTAAAATTGATTATTCATGAGTTTGTGAGGTCGCATCAGTCTAAGAAACGGGCAAGTGGAGAAGATGGCAGCAACAAGGGGAGGATACAGACTACAATCAGTGATATGTTAATTGATTAATTAATTTTGTTTTNGGACATATCCGATGACTTATTAAATAAAAAAAATTGATTGTTAAATTATTATTTTTTATTTAATCAATTTCATCGAAAATTCGTCGTAAATTTTCGAGGAATTTCCGACAACATTTATTAAATAAATACAAATAAATTAATTTAATTATTTTTTTATTATTTTTAATGTTGTCGGAAATTCGTCGGAAATTTCTGAGGAATTTCCGACAAAATTTATTAAATAAATAAAAATAAATAAATTTAATTAAGTTATTAATTTTTTATTATTTTTTAATGTTGTCGGAAATTCATTGGAAATTTTCGACGATAATACTGTTTATTTATTTATTTAATTAATTAATATTATCGGAAATTTGTCGGAAATGTTTTCAAAATAATTTGAATTTGGCGGGTTTTTTTTCCGACAAATTTCCGACCAAATCTTTTATCAGAAATATTTCCTATATAAAGAACTTCTATTTTCTACCTATCAAACACAATATCTCTCAATCTCTCCAAATCCTCTTCCAATCTCTTTTAATTTTAAATTTAGTTTTTAAATTTAATTAAAATATCTTAATCTCTCTTATAGATCTAATCTCTTTGAACTTTATAATTTTTTTCAGTTTTAGTTTATATATATATACATATGTGGTGTGTTTTTATTGAATTGAATTTATTGAACTTAATAAAAAAATTTAGTTTTAGTTTTAGTTTTTATTTTTTTAGTTTTAGTTTTAGATTTATGAGTTTTTCTAATTTTTATTTGCTATTTTAACTTTTAATTTTACCCCTTTCGGATTTTTTTTTAATTTTTTAAAAATTCCGAAGAATTTCTGAGAAAATAATAATACAAATTATTATTTTGTCGGAAATTCATCGGAAACTTTCCGGCAATTTTCTGATCAAGTTTGTCGAAAAGTTTTCGAAAAAATTTCAAAGAATTTCCGACAAAATATTATTAAAATATTATTTTCTCGGAAAGTCGTCGGAAAATTTCTTAGAAATTTCCGACAAACGTTCGCGACGACTTTTCGATAACCTCATTTCCGACGACTTTCCGACTAAACTTGGTTTCCGAGGCTCCCATTCCGACCAATACGTTATTCGTCAGAAATTCGTGTTTCCGACGACTTTCCGACGAATGTGGTGGTCGGAAATCCACATGTTTTATTGTAGTGGAAGATTTGAGACTTTCAAGTTAAAAAAAAAGGAGAATTCTAGAAAAATTTAGCATAAAAAATGTAGAAAAAAGAGTTTTGATTAAAAATAAATAATGATAAGAGGCTAAGAGCCCTATAACTAAAGCGCTAGCATATATATTGTCAATTGCTAGCTAGAGTTTGCAGTTGTAGGTAGCCAAAGCCTTCTTCAAGACTTTTATAGCAGTTGACTTTATACAAGTCAGACTTTCATATTTCTTCTTCGCACGTTTGGATGAGTGGTGATCAGTTTCAAGCATGGTGGAGCCACAATGATTTTGTGCCACTACTATTTCAGTGAGAAGACGATAACTATGAAACTTCCTCCTTTGCTACCATTGTCAGTCAATCAATGTTCTGTATTTTAATGCATACAAATCCTCTTTCGTAATTTCATCTTCCACACGAGATAGCTCTCGAATCAGCTCTCTGTGATCTTGGTCCTAATGGATTATTCATGTTTACTTACTATTGCTGCCATATTAGGCTTCTTCACGCTATTTCAGAGAATACTTTTTATGGTTCATGGAAAATTCAGATTCCATCAAGAAAACAAAGAAATTGATTCTTCTTCTTTATCTCCTCCTTCATCTCGTCTATCTTCTTTGTCTTGCATCGGGACATACCAAGTCTTTCCAAGCTTCCACGGGGAAGATGTCCGTAGAGACTTTCTCAGTCACATTCAAAAAGAGTTTCAAAGAAAGGGAATCACGACATTCATTGATAATGAGATAGAAAGAGGAAAATTCATCGGTTCTGAACTTATACGGGCGATTAGAGGATCTAAGATCGCGATCATCTTGCTGTCCAGGAACTATGCTTCTTCAAAGTGGTGTCTTGACGAATTGGTGGAGATTATGATGTGCATGAAAGATTTGGGTCAACTAGTGATGGTCATTTTCTATAAAATTGATCCATCTGATGTAAAGAAGCAAACCGGACACTTTGGGAAAGTCTTTAGAAAAACATGTGCTGGTAAAACAAAGGAGGACATTGGGAGATGGAGACAAGCTTTGGCAAAAGTGGCCACAATCGCAGGTTACCATTCAAACAACTGGTTTGTCTTTGATATACTTACTCTTTAATCTTTCCAACCCATCATATTTTTTAAATGTGTATAGGACTATTTAGCGAATGCATTTATCTCCCTTTTTGATAGGGATAATGAAGCAGCCATGATCGAAAAAATTACGACTGATATTTCAAACAAGTTGAATAATTCCACACTATCAAATGATTTCGATGGCTTAGTTGGGATGGGAGCTCATATGGAAAAAATAGAACGATTTTTATGCTTAGATTTGGATGAAGTGAGGATGATAGGGATTTGGGGTCCTTCTGGAATTGGTAAGACCACCATTGCCAGATTTTTATTCAGCAAACAATCTCACAGTTTCGATTTGAGTGTCTTTATGGAGAATTGTGAGAAGTCAGACTTCAGTCAACTCACGACTTGGGCCAGCAGTTGGGCTTAGTACAAGCCTTAGTGTCAAGTTGGGCTCAAGTAAATTTATAGGGTTTCTTTGTTATAAATACAAGTGTTTAACAATAGGAATACCTAATCCGGACTCCAGGGATTCCGAGCGCCTTAGAGGCGGCTCGTAAAGCTAGAGAGAGAATAGGGGTTTCTCTGGGGAATCTAGTTATGTTCTTTGCTCTTTCTTGTTTGTTGGGTGTGAGAGAGATCTATATTGTGAACCACATCGAAGGTGTTTTCCGATTGATTCTTTAGTGGATGTTGTGGATCCAGGATCCACCCCAGACGTAGCGGTTAGAGGCCGTGAACTGGGTGAACAATTCTCGTGTTCGTTAATTTGTGTATCAAAGATAGATTGGGACAAAGAGGATTCAAGTTTAAATCCTAACAAGTGGTATCAGAGCGTCAGGCTATTCGTATCACAAATTCGATGGGAACATCGAGATCTCACAGAATAGGAAGAACCGTTGAAAGAATTGGTGAAGTGTGTGCAATCACACGGGCGAATTTGATTGACTCTAAGTCACATTAATAATAAAATAATCTGAAAGAGAGAAAATCTAATTTTTTGAAGCTTCACGGGTTGAGATGATTTCTCGCCGGAGAGAAGCTCACCGAAAGGAGGTGAATCAGATCTGCGATCGAGAGGTGGAGCGACGCCGGAGACAGACAACCAGGAAGTCGGCGGTCGCCTGAGCCCGAAGTGAAGCAGTCACCGAAGAAGAAGCTCGTCGCGAGCTTATGCGATTTCGAGAGGAGATAGCGGCGTTGCAAGTTGAGGTCGCCGGAGAAGTTGACCGGTTGAAGCGTCGAGGAAGCCGGCGAGAATCTCGAGCTTCAGGGTGGCGAAGAATCGCCGGAAAGTGCAGAGAGGGCGCCAGAGAAGAATGGCGTCGAAGGTTGGCGAGAGGGCGTAGAACAGGCGGCGGCGGCGAGTCAAGTCGCTGCTTGATAACCGCTGGATAAGACGGTGGCGGCAGGTCAAGTCGCCGACAAGGAGGCGCCGAGAAGGTGCCGCCGCAGGGGAAGTCGCGGAGGAAGAAGACGCGTGAGACGAGAAGAAGCAATTAGGGTTTCTTCTGTCTGGGCCCTTGTTGGGCCAAGTGTTGTGCCAAGGAGAAAAAGGAGCTAGGCCAGAAAACAGAAAGAAACGAATTGGGCATGTCTTTTGTTTTTTGGGCCCATCCGAAAATCAGGATAGAATAAAAAGTTAATTGGGCTTCAGTTTATTTTTTCCTTGGGCCTGTTTGATTTTTTGGATGGAGTTAGAGGTTTCTAATTAACCGGGCCGAAAATCAGAAGAGAGAAGAAGAAAATGGTTTGGGCCAGGAAACAGGAAGTAACTATTGGCCCGCATGCTGGGCCGAAAACAAGAAAAAAAAAGAGATGGCCCAGGTGCTGAATTGTAAAATTGGGCCAAGATTGTGCACAAGCCCAAATTTGAATTAATGAAGGTTTTGGAGGAAATTTGCTGGGCCAAGATTGTGCACAGGGCCTGAATCCGAATTTAAAAGGGATTTGGAGGATATTTTAATTGGGTCATAGATTAAAACAAGCTCAGTTTTAATTAAATGGAAATTGTCCAAAATTGCACAAGGGAATATGCAAAGAGAATGGACATGAGGTCATGGGACATAAAATATTCAGAGAAGTTGAGACAGAAAAAAATGCAACAGAGAGATTGGTTTAAGGTGGAGTAATTTCCGGTATCTGATGGGTTATTGGTTCAGATTAAGATCAGGGAATCAAAATTGCATCGTCAATCTCAATGGTCAAACCGTGGAATCACAAGGTACATTTGTGATGTTTTGATTGGTTGTTTCTGGTTGCTCAGGGTCTGCAAAATTCAGGGAATTGAAGTCTTGGGAGAACACAAGAGATTGTGTTCAGGGTTCAAAATTTGCCATTGGAAGAAAATTCATGGGACTGAGGGACGCCTTAGAAGTTTGAATTGTCTGTGTGTTATTGGCTATTTGAGGATTAAGAAAAGTTTTCTGGATTCAGTTCAAGGAGAGTTGCAGATGAGTAGGAAACAAGATCAAGGAATCTGTTGGGGTCAAAGACAGATTGGTATGGTTAAGGTTTGAGGAGTTTTGGTTTGCAGGGTTAGTCTCAAGTTGGTGGATAGAGGTCCAGGAGCAGATGGAGATGTCTACAGGTTCAAGCATAATCAGGTTGCAACCGGGGTTAGAAGGAAAGCTTTAGAGCTTTGTTGCTTGATGGTGGTGAAGACATCTGGATATCATTTGCAAGTGTTAGCAATTGAAGAGGGATCCAAGACAGGATCAAAATGTAGAGGATACAAACTGCATTGGAAAAGAGAACAATCAAAGTTCTGGTATACCTATTTGCATCTTAGAGAAGTCTGGTGGATGAATCTTTTGCATGGTTGACTTGCAGGGAGCTCAAGTGAAGATTCATGTTGATTTCTAAGGGAAAATATGCTAGTGTCAAGATAGGTGGATTTGCATGCAGGTGATGTGATGCATGGTATGTTTACAGCAAGGAAGCGGCTTCAAGGGTTCTAGAGATGAAGTGCTAAGGGCTGTAACATGGTGTCTCAGGTACTTCACAAGGCTGTGGATGTGAGACAGGTTTACCAAACAGTTCGAGTCTGTTGGTTGGATGGTTCTGCTGGTGCAGAAAGGTTCTGAACAAAATGTTGAGCAAAGATATATGTATCGAGAGTCTTCTTAGCCAGGTGGAGTTAGGAGGAGGTTTCTGCAGGCAATAGCAGCAGTGCAAAGTGATGTTCAAAGAGGTGTTCAGGTTCAGTGATGTCTTGGTAAGTCAAAGACGATTTCAGGGAAATGAAGCATAAATGACTTAGAGGTTTTCTGCAGTTGATTCAAAAGGAATTGGTTTGTCAGCAAGGTTCTATCAAGCATGATGCATGAACATGGTTGTGTCGAAAGTCTGTTCAACAGTATGGTTGGATGGCGTGTTCTGTTAGGAGTAACAGCGGTACAAAAGGAGTTCAAGGCTGATATGTTTTGTCAGAGAAGGTGTTGAATCAGGGATTGTTTCAGGTTTGAAGCATGTATGATTCAGGGTTAGCTGCTTACAGTTCAAGGAGTGTTTGATTAAGCTCAGTGCACATGAGAAGAATCAAAGAACACCAAAGTGAATCAAGTTGCAGAAGGACAAAGATAATGAAGAAACAAGGGTTTACATGAAGATCAAAGTGCCAAGTCTAGAGCCATGAGTCAAAGGTTCAAAGGGCAATTCACAAAGAGATTTCAAGCTGGGATCAAGGTGGAGATTCTAGAAGAAGCAAACAGGAAGAAAGACAAAGGAACAAAGATTTGTGGAAGAGTCGAGAGCTGTCTGAATATGAAGGTGGAGATTGTGAGAAGTCAGACTTCAGTCAACTCACGACTTGGGCCAGCAGTTGGGCTTAGTACAAGCCTTAGTCTCAAGTTGGGCCCAAGTAAGTTTATAGGGTTTCTTTGTTATAAATACAAGTGTTTAACAATAGGAATACCTAATCCGGACTCCATGGATTCCGAGCGCCTTAGAGGCGGCTCGTAAAGCTAGAGAGAGAATAGGGGTTTCTCTGGGGAATCTAGTTATGTTCTTTGTTCTTTCTTGTTTGTTGGGTGTGAGAGAGATCTATATTGTGAACCACATCGGATGTGTTTTCCGATTGATTCTTTATAGTGGATGTTGTGGATCCAGGATCCACCCCAGACGTAGCGGTTAGAGGCCGTGAACTGGGTGAACAATTCTCGTGTTCGTTAATTTGTGTATCGAAGATAGATTGGGACAAATAGGATTCAAGTTTAAATCCTAACAAGAATATCAAAGCATCCATGTATACAAGACCAGCCTGTTCCGATGATTACAGCTTGAAGTTGTACTTACATCAACAACTGTTGTCTCAAATATTCAGCCAAAAGGATATCAAAATTCCTCATTTAGGAGTTGCACAAGAAAGGTTACAAGACAAGAAAGTGTTTGTTGTTCTTGATGATGTAGACCGGTTAGTACAATTAGATGCCATGGCAAAAGAAACTTGGTGGTTCGGTCCTGGAAATCGGATTATCATCACCACACAAGATAGAAGACTTTTAACAGCTCATGGAATCAAAGATATTTACAAGGTGAATTTTCCAACAACAAATGAAGCTCTTCAAATCTTTTGCATGAACACTTTTGGTCAAAATTCGCCTGAGGATGGTTTTGAGGAGCTTGCTTTGGAAGTTACAAAACTTGCTGGTAAACTCCCTTTGGGACTAAGGGTTATGGGCTCTTATTTCAGGAGAATGTCCAAGCGGGATTGGACAGAGGCCTACTAAGGTTAAAGACTCACCTTGACTCCGATATTCAAAGCATATTGAGGTTCAGTTATGATGCATTAGATAACAAAGATAGAGATTTATTTCTTCATATAGCCCTGCTTTTTCAGAGGTCAACACATTGATCAAACATTAGAAGAGACTCTTGGAAAGAATTTCACAAATATGAGGCAAAGACTTGGTGTCTTAGTTGAGAAATCTCTCATATCTATATATTGGAAATATTTATGGATGCATAATTTGATAGCACAACTAGGTAACGAAATTGTTCGCAAACAATCCATCCGTGAGCCTGGGCAACGTCAATTCTTAGTTGATGCTAAATAAATTTGTAAAGTACTCACTAGTGATACAATAAGTTTTGAAATCTTTTCTTCATTGCCTTACTCCCTATACAAATTGAATTCATTTGACATCTAATCATCTCCATTGTTACTTCTTTTTTCAGGGTAGTAGAAGTGTTGTAGGCATATATCTCAACTTACTTGATATTGAAGAAGAATTATATATAAGTGAGAGAGCCTTCAACGGAATGTCTAATCTTCAATTCCTAAGATTCATGAATTGTCCTATTCACAAGATTGTGTGGTTACCAAGAGGTCTGATCTACATATCTCGAAAACTTAATATACTACATTGGAAATATTATCCGATGACATCTTTGCCCTTTAAGTTTCATCCGGTGTTCCTTGTCACACTATTTATGCCGTTCGGAAATCTTAAGAAATTATGGGAAGGAATTCAAGTAAGTACTTGTAACTTTTTAGCTTCAAAAAGAACAAATATTGATTTTTGATACTCTTATTTATGTGTATCTACTGCATTTAAATGCCTTCACTTCTTAACTTGCTTATTATTTATTTGGTTTTTGTACAGCCTCTTCGATATCTAAGGTATATAAATTTGATGTATTCGAGAAACCTGAAGGAGCTTCCTGATCTCTCAACAACCACTAATTTTGAGGATATCAATCTCAGTGCATACATAAGTTTGGAGCAGCTACCCTCATCTATTGGGAATGCCATCAATATCATTAAACTGAATCTTACAGGATGCTCAAGTCTGGTGAAGCTTCCCTCATCTATTGGGAATGTAACTAATCTTACAGAATTGTGTTTGAATGGATGCTCTAATCTAGTGGAGCTGCCTTACTCTATTGGAAAACTTCATAAACTGTTGAAACTGATTTTGGAAGGATGCTCAAAGCTAGAGGCTCTTCCGGTCAACATCAACTTGGAATCTCTCGATGAGCTTGATCTCACTAATTGCTCTTTGTTGAAAAGTTTTCCTGAAATGTCCACAAACATTAAAGTTCTAAAGCTTAAAGGAATTGCCATAGAAGTAGTGCCTTTATCAATCAGGTCATGGTCTCGTCTTGACAAGTTGGTTATGCCATACTTTGAAAATCTTAAGGAGTTCCCTCATGCTTTTGACAGCATCACGAGCTACACTTGATGAGTGGTGCAGAAGTACAAGAGGTTGGTCCATGGGTCAAGAACCTTACTCGTCTTAGTCTATTTGAACTCAAAGGATGCAGAAAGCTGGTATCACTCCCATGGCTTCCGGATTCCTTACTATTCATTGATGCAGAAAACTGTGAGTCCATGGAGAGATTGGGTAGCTCCTTTCACAATCCAGAGATTAGTCTCAACTTTGGTAACTGTTTCAAACTGAATAAAGAAGCAAGAGACCTCATCATCATGGCACCAACTTGTAGCTTAGTGGTCTTACCCGGAGTAGAAGTGCCTGCAAACTTCACTTACCGAGCTATTGGAGGTTATGTGGCAGTGAATTTGAATCAAACACCTCTTGTCCATACTTTCTTGAGATTCAAGGCATGCATCTTGCTGGTTAATAAGGGTGACGATGAGGCTGGTGAACGCAGAACAAGGATTGGATCTACTCGCACTGTGAACAAACAGAATGGCTCCGTCGTCACTTATCTATTGGAGCATATTCTATTTACATTTTCAACGAAGAATCTGTACATATTCAAAGTTGAAGCAGAGGTGACTTCGAATGAGCTTGTCTTTGAGTTCAAATACGAAAGTGATAAATTCGAGATAAGAGAATGTGGTGTACTACAACTCATGGTGGTCTCTCATGTCCATGAACATGATGAGAGCTTAAATGGTGGCTGTTGGGCCCAAATTCCACACTCAAAATCCAGCTTGATTAAGTAAGCTAAGAATCAAGCCCAGCTCACTGAAAAGCCTCGTAGAGCAAGCCCGCGAGCTAGGAAAGAGTCGAGTACGCATGAAAGGGGGAGATGGTTGAGAAAGGGAGCTCGCAGCAAGCAGGTCAAACACATTAAATGTGTTCTCCCCAGAATCAAGCTGAGCATTTAATAAAAGATCACAAATTCAATTCCACGTTTTGAATGAGATCAAGACGTTTGTATTTTTAAAACTTGTATAAGTTCGAAGGTGAACTTCATTGTAGAGGAGACCGAATTCTTGGCTAAAATAATATACACAATTTTCTCTTTCTAATTTCTTAAGTTATTCTCTAAAAACATACGACCTGAAAAGCTGAGAATCGAGGTTGTGAGATTCTACTCTCACAATTTGGCGCCGTCTGTGGGGAAAAGCAAAACAACTTCCTCTTTGTAACCTACGAAACTAACCACTCAAACGAAGACAATGGCGGACACAACAAGTGCGATAATTACTACATCATCCGGAGTCATAAACACTTCCATTCCTCTAACCCAGTCCGCCGACATCACTCCAACAGACCTGGACGGAACAATAAACGCTCCCACTACCACCTCAGGAGCAAACGTCTCGACTGGGATCGACGATATTTCCGATCCCTCGGGACCTGCAGCCTTGAACCAATCGGCTCCGGATCAAATAGCTGAGATCCAGAACCTGATATCGTGCCTCATAGATCAGAATCGGTCAATGGCAGCACGCCAGGATGACCTCGAAAGAGCGGCTCGAGCATGCACCATCGGGTGGCTCGCCCTTCCACCTGGGACACAATCCCTTTTTGCCCCTGGGAAAGGAGGATTACCATTCCCACCTCCACTGGTGACAAGACTAAACTTTTCCGATATCAATGCCTCGACCAGCAGGATGGTCGGCTCAGCCACCGCCTCACAGTTCAACTCGATGATATCGGACCCCATATTCACTCCTTCCACGATACAGATCGCGGAAGGAGAAATTACGCCAGTTCCGACCTTACCAGGAGTATACCCGACCTCAAATCTACTAATCGGTCAGGATCGCTCTGGGAATGTAAATGAGGTCGAACCTCGGGATAATCCCGGTGGCACCCACCATTCCCAGCCTGCCGGAGAATCTCTACTCCGCTTCCCGAGCAATAACGAAAACAACTTGGGATCTGGCAGCTCACATGGGTTCGAATCAATCAAGAAATATTGCGAGAAACGAACGCCGAACTACAGCGGATGAGATCGCAGGTCCACGCTGCTCTAAGCTCAGCACCTGAGATAGACAGAGTGATTGATGAAGTCAACCAGACCCCATTCACCTTGCGAATCGCGAGCCCTCAGCTCGGCGATGTCAGAAATATCCGATATCCTAGGTATAACGGAGAAAACGACCCCAAAGCATTTATGAAAAGTTTCAAATTCGCCTTTTCGAGGGTGCGACTGCTCGGGGGCGACCTCGAGTCAGCACGCTGGCGCTTCTTCTCCGAAAATCTAACGGATTCAGCCTTAGAATGGTTCACATCCCTGAAACCAAACTCGATTGACAACTTCACCCAACTTCAAGCGGCATTCTTGAACCAATATTCGGTATTTATCCAGATCGAGACCTCGGAGGCCGATCTGTGGGTACTCACTCAAAAACCAGGCGACTCACTGCGAATGTATATTGACAGCTTTAAAGTCGTCAAAGCAAAAATCGCTGATCTGCATAACCCAACGGCCCTGAAAGCCCTCCAAAACGGATTGCTAAAAACCTCAAAATTCTTTGAGGAGCTCACGGTTCGGGAGCCCGTATCACTAGATGATGCATTACATCGCGCTTCGCGCTGGATTATCCTCGAAGAAGCGAGTGCAGCTCAACCAAAGCAGCATGCACCCGAAACCTCGACTAAGCAAGCTCAGATAACCAACTCCCAAGGACCTAAAAAATCCGGGAAAAAGGAGTCCCAAGATAAGAGACAAAGTCAGGGGATACACTCATACTCAGTGGGAAGCCCACCTCGTAATAGATTCAAGCCTTACGATCCCAGCAAGTGGTGTGATTTCCCCAAAATCAAGGGCCACTCGACCGAGGAGTGCCATGAGGTGAAAAAGCAGCTCGCCGCCAAATTCGCATAAGGAGAACTGGGTAAAATCGAGCTGGAAAAACCTCCTCCAAGGAAGAACTATTACCCAGCTCGAGACGATGAAAGGCGGGATCGCCCATCCGAGGATGATCGTAAGCGAGAACGCTCAGCCGAGGACATGACGAGGCGAGATCCCCCCAAAGACTGGGAAACAAATCTGCCTCCTCCCAGCACGAAGAAGAGAATTAACTTTATTCATGGAGGATCCTAGCTATGTCGCAACTCCATAAACTCAATTAAGAAACATCAACGAAAGGTAAATACCGACACACGTGATAAGACCCCACTCAAGGGACCTGACACACAAATTTCGTTATGGGAAAGCGAGGTCTTTGGGCTAGATTCCCCGCACGATGATGCTCTCTTAATCATGCTAGAAGTGGGTGAATATGAGCTCACTAAGATGCTCGTGGACACGGGGAGCTCCGTAGAACTCATCCTCCTAAGCGTCCTTAGGGAAATGGATATACCATATCACAAAATCGAAGAGGATAAAATGGTGTTAACCGACTTTTCCGGGGAAACCACACTATCTCTCGGAACGATAAAACTCCCTGTAATAGCAGCCGGAGTAAGAAGGATGCTCGAATTCACGGTGATAGACAGACCAGCCCCATTCAATGCGATCCTGGGAAGAACCTGGATACATTCAATGAGGGCTGTATCCTCAACATACCATCAATGCATAAAATTCCCTACCCAGCATGGGATCGCAACAGTCAAGGGGAGTCAAAAGGAATCCAGAATGTGCTACATGGCAGGTTTCCAGATCGCAAAAGAAAGTACTATATACCAACTACAACGTAAAGATGAGCTCGCATACCACCTAGCCAAAAAGAAAAGTGGTCCAGACTTCATCGGACCTCTCAAAGACTTTATCGAGAAAATTGTGGTCAACGAGTCTCATCCTAACCAGAAAGTAGGAATTGGGTCCGAACTCTGCAAGTCTCAAAAGGACCAGTTAATAACTTTCCACAAAGAAAATTCCGGCTCATTCGCATGGACAACAACTGATATGCCCGGAATCGATCTAAACATCATTTCACACGAGCTCAATGTGGATCCAAACCATAAACCAATACGCCAAAAGCGTTGGAAATTTGGACCTGACAAGATTGAGGCAGTTAACAGTGAGGTCACCAGGTTGCTAAACGTTGGATTCATCAAAGAGATAAAATATCCCGACTGGCTAGCAAATCCGGTCGTAGTGAAGAAGAAAAATGGCACCTGGCGAGTATGCGTAGATTTTACAGATCTAAACAAAGCATGTCCTAAGGATAGCTTCCCACTACCTCACATCGACCAACTGGTGGAAGCTACCGCAGGGCACCAACTCCTCAGCTTTATGGATGCGTTCTCAGGATATAATCAAATACAAATGAACCCTGAGGACCAAGATAAAACATCATTCATAACGGAACGAGGAACGTACTGCTATAAAGTGATGCCATTTGGCCTTAAAAACGCGGGAGCCACCTACCAAAGACTTATGAACAGAATGTTTGCCAGCCTCATGGGTAAGTCAATGAAAGTCTACATTGACGACATGCTGGTCAAATCTCTGAAAGAGGAATATCACATAAGCCAGCTGGGGGAATGTTTCACCTTACTAAACAAGTATGGGATGAAACTTAATCCTTCAAAGTGCACCTTCGGGGTCGCTTCAGGCGAATTCCTAGGTTACATAGTAACTCAACGAGGATTAGAAGCAACCCCCAAACAAATCAGTGCGTTCTTGGAAATGCAACCTCCGAGCTCAGTAAAAGAGGTGTAAAGGCTGACAGGCCGCATTGCCGCATTAAATCGGTTTATTTCCAGGTCGACCGATAAATGTCTCCCCTTTTACCAATTATTAAAGGGAAACAAGAAATTCATATGGGATGACAAGTGCGGGGATGACAAGTGCGGGGAGGCCTTCAAGCAATTAAAAGCGTACCTCTCCGAGCCCCCATTTTGTCAAAACCAATTGAGGGTGAGCCGCTTTACCTATACGTAGCGATCTCCGAGGCCGTAGTGAGTGGCGTCCTCATAAGAGAAGAACGAGTTGAGCAAAAACCGATCTACTACGTGAGCAAATCCTTAGTAGACGCCGAAACCAGGTACCCACGAATGGAAAAACTGGCTCTGGCAGTATTAATCTCAGCTCACAAGCTCAGGCCGTATTTTCAGTCACACCCTATCATAGTAATGACAACACAGCCATTACGCACAATACTGCATAGCCCCAACTAGTCTGGCAGGCTAGCCAAATGGGCCATCGAGTTGAGCGAATACGATATCGAATATCGACCTCGAACAAGCGCCAAAGCACATGTACTAGCTGATTTCATTATCGAGCTCACGGCTAACAGCCAGGTGACCGGAACAAGTGCCGAGACCTGGCAGCTTTATGTCGAGGGAGCCTCCTCAAAATAAGGGGCAGGCGTTGGAATCCACCTAGTATCCCCAATGAACGAAGTCATGGAACAATCCTTTAGACTCGGATTCTCAGCATCGAACAACGAAGCCGAGTACGAGGCCCTAATAGCTGGTCTCCGACTCGCAGCTGGAATAGAAATATGCAAATTGAATGCATTCAGCGACTCCCAGCTTATTACAAGCCAGTTTCCTGGAGAATACGAAGCCATAGATATCAGGATGGAATCCTATCTAGCCTTAGTCCATGAGCTAGTTAAACAATTCGAAGCCTTCAGTCTAACGTGAATACCGTGAGGTGAGAACACTATCGCAGACGCACTGGCAGCTCTGATATCAACTTCGAGTCCGCTTATAAAAAGAGTAACTCCAGTGGAAAGAATTGAAAAACCAAGCATCAAAATCGATAGGGATATCGAGGATTTAATGGAAATAGACAATGACAATATGGAGTTGGACATAATAGTAGCCCCAATAACGGATGACCTCCCTCCCGAAGAAGGAGAAGCTGCAGACCCGGATCCAGACCCACTTGACGCCAGGCATGTTACCCTCCGCAAAAAAATGATTGCAAGAGCTGACTGGCGAGTAGCTATTATACAATACATTGAAGGGGGAAAGGCTCCCCCCAGCAAGTGGGAAGCTCGCAAGCTCAAAACCATAGCTTCAAGATATTGTATAATCAACCCCCGCCTTTACAAGCGAAATGTAAACGGCCCCTACCTAGTATGCGTCCACGGGATCGAAGCTTTCACGATATTATCAGAAATACACAGAGGCTCGTGTGGCAGCCACTCAGGAGGAATGGCATTAGCCATCAGGATCAAAAGGCAAGGATACTTTTGGCCCACCTTGGTCGCTGACTGCGAAGAACATTCCAAAGCATGCGACAAATGCCAACGGCATGCTCCCACATTGCATCAACCTACTGAAAACTTATCATCCATTTCATCTCCATACCCCTTTATGAGGTGGTCAATGGATATAGTGGGGCCCATGGTAACCTAGGGAAAAAGAAAGTGTCGCTTCTTTCTCGTCCTCACTGACTACTTCACCAAATGGGTGGAGGCAGGAGCTTTCCAGCAAATTAAAGCAAACCACGTACATACATCGTATGGCAAAACATAGTCTGTCGGCACGTAGTCCCATACGAGATTGTAACCGACAACGGTTCACAGTTCATCTCAAATTAATTCCTCGAGTTCTGCGGAGATCACAGAATCAGATTAACAACCTCGACCCCACGTTAACCCCAAGGCAACGGGCAGGCCGAGGCAGCAAATAAGCTAATACTAAGCAATCTCAAAAAATGACTGGATGCTAAAAAGCAAAAATGGTCCGACGAGCTCCCTGGAGTATTGTGGGCCTGCCGGACCTCACCTCGCAAAGCAACCTCAGAAACACCATTTTCCTAGGCTTATGGAATTGAGACCGTGGTTCCCGCTGAGGTCGCAGTCCCCAGCCTAAGGATAGACATGTGTCCCGTAAACGAAGAACTGAACAACGAAATGCTTCTCGACCAACTCGATGTTATCGATGAACGTCGAGATCAAGCACTCGTTAATCTTCAAAATTATCAACACGCGGTAACACACTACTATAATTCAAAGGTCAAACATCGAAGATTTCGAGTTGGCGAGCTCGTCCTACGAAAAACCTACGAAAACACAAGGGAAATGAACGCTGGAAAACTGGGCACCAACTGGGAAGGTCCATATCGGATCTCCGAGGTAGTAAAGAACGGCGTATACAAGCTCACCAGGATGCACGACAATACACCTGAAAGGAACTCATGGAATGCCATGAATTTAAAGAAGTACTATCATTAAAAAAAAAAAAAACACTTGTAAAAATCGAACTACGAAAAGGCTTGATCCCTCCTCAGGGTACGTAGGCAACCTCATAAACGCAACCTGAGACCTGGTAAACGCAGCCTGAGACCTTTCAGCTACTATTTACAAACTAAAAGCTTTACTCTATAAATGAACAGCCTTACGAGCTAAAACATGCTACCAGCTAGCATGATTCGAGTTTGCGTCTAAATTGCAGAGTCATAACCTTTCTAGTCTCTAAATGACAATAACCTCTACGTCTAAACTGTTTAGGTTACGCGCATGGCTCTAAACGACTTCGACCTTGCGTCTTTAAATCGTCTGGTCAGCTCCCGAGGTCTCTAAACAACCTGGGAGCAAGGTCTCTAAACGACCTGAGTCTTTGGCTGAAAAACCGCCTTTCATCTAAAAAAAGACAGCCTCTAAATGGCAAAAATTATGAATAACCATAAAAAGGAAAAAAGGATTTTTAAATCATCAAAGTAAATAAAGCCTCCTCAAAGGAGCACGAGTTCAAACCAAAGAACCCACTAGGACATAAACGAGTTCAACAAACAAACCAGAAAAGGGTTTAAAAACCTCCCAGACACCAAATTCAAAAGAACAACAAAAGATGAAAACAGTAAAGGTATCTCTAGCAAGCAGGTTCAGCTGGTTTATCCTCCGGGGCAGTTTGATTCAAGGGCAGCGGGAACTCCTTCCTGAGCTCCTGAGAACCAAGGTCCAGCTGAACATTCAATTGTGCGCTTGGCCCAGCAGGCAGCGTAACCGAGTCATCGGATACCTGAGAAATATCAATTTTACCCAGGGAAAAATCTGATACCTGGACGATGGCAAGCTCCGCGTCCAACCTCACCTTCTAAACCTGGATGCTCTTCTTTTCAGCCTCAAAATCATTGATGGTCTGGTTGATAATGTCATCAAGAAGAAGGATATTGGATTTACACTACATAATTTGAGTCTCGGTATCGACCTCGATCTTCTTCTTCTCCCGCTTATCCTTTATCCCCAAAAGAATGGCACGATACTGCTTGGATATCTCCCTCCTTGCGGCCTTCTCAGCCTTCTTCACCATCTCTTTTTGCCTCTTGGCAAGTTTTTTCGCGTCCTCAGTAACCTTCTCAACCTGGACCCTTAAGTCCACTATATTTTCACTAGCTAAACGCAAACCAACCTCGGTAGCTCCAGCTCGCCCTTCGGCAACACGGAGATCCACCTTCAAATCCTCACTTAATTTCTCCAACACAGAAACCCGGGCTTGAGCCTCCCGAGCGGAATCCTCCCATCTCTTGGTCAAAACAGCTTGATCTTTAACCTGGCCCTCCAAAAGAGTGACCGCAGCCACCTTCTCCTCGTTCCGAATAATTCTCCTCATCAGCTCGTCCCTTTCAGAGACAAGCCGACAATGGTCCTAGCTGCCCTCTCCACCTCCTCGGGCTGGGTAGCAGAACAGAGATCTTGCTCAAAAGAAATAATCAGTTCGTTGGCGGCGGAAACGGCCGGAGAAAAGAATATGAAAATTCAGCAGAAAGACCAAAGTAATGGAAACTAAAGATAGCTAAAACTACCTGGCCCATCGCACTTGCAAACTGAATATAGCCCTCATGCTTCTTCATGTTCCTAAGAGACGGCAAGAAGCAGGACGAAGGCCTAACACGCCTAAAGAGATTTGCAAGCTGGGAGTTGTTCTCAACGATTGCCTCAGGTCCGTCAAAATCGAACCTAAAGGCATTCGGAGAAATACCTCCACCACCCTGAAAACGAGGTGCCACATGCCTCATTGATGTCTCCTCGCCATCAAAACCGTCGCCATGAGAGCGTTTGGAGCGAGACTGATGCTCGGCAGAATGAGTCGGCTCTTTAGAAGACACCCTGGAAGCTGAATTTTGAGGACCCCTAACTCGAACATCATGTTGGGTAAACTCGGTTTCATCACCCTTTGGCAGAATGCCACCACCGTAATGACCATCTTTTTCAACCTCTTCTCGTTGCGGGGCCTCAGTACGAATGGACTTACCAAGAGCCTCTTTGACCCTCTTATCAAGAGCACCGGCTAGCGTTGGGGCAGGGCGCAATCGCATCCTCTCCCTGTAAGAAAGGTGCTGCGGTTTCTTAGGAGGAACCATATTGCTGGATTCGGTGGAGCTCTCGCTACGAGTAAGATCAACCTGGGAGGTAGCAGGGGCAGTATCCGGCACATGGGAGCCAGCCGGGGGATCAACCTCAGCACGGGCCAGATCTTTAGCAACAGCCTCGAGTCTCGGGATAATGGATAGAGCGGGAGCCGGAGCTTGAATTTGAAGTAGAGGAGACGGAGGCGGAGAATCTGCAGAATCAAGCAAATGGGGTCTAAATAAAGAAACGATTCTTAATCTAAAAAAGACAAAAATACGAACCCCCCCAAACCTATAAGTCGGCAAGCAGATGCAACGGATAGCCCAGGAGACCGGCGTTCACACGCTTGCTGAATTCTATCAAGGGAGAAACCCTTCCAGTCGGAACTCTCACCCCTGACAAGGTCGACAAGCCGTTGAACCTCAGCTGTTACTATCTTTGAAGAATCAATTGACTCTGCACAAAAGAAAAAGGGGTCACCATATTAGAACAGAAGAAAAACAACAATTAAGAAATCCCTAGAAGGGATGCCTCAGATCAGCATCCGAGGGATCGCGCTGCCCAGTAATCTGAGCCCAGGAATGTCTAAGCACCGATTCGCCCTCAACGGATCAGCTGGAAATTCTGAAATAGAACCATTGCTCCAACCATTTGTCATCCCTCACATTGAATCTAAAAACGGATCGATTGACCTTCGCCAGAAAGTAGTAGGTCCCGCGAAGATGAGAATTCTCCTTGACGTTGAAGAGCTGGCGAAAGACCTCAGTATCAAAAAAAATCCCAGACTCCCTAGAACGCACCCAGAGTGCGACAAGGGACCTCATCGCGATGGGCATAAGCTGCGGGAGGGCAAGTCCGAGGTCACTGATGATGTTAGAGATAGCTGCCGGGATGGGAAAAGTAAGGCGACATTTCAGGAAGAACGTGGTATAACCGCATGCATAACCCTCCGGAGGACTCTCTGGGAGCTATCAGCCGGCGGGATGAGCAGATCGCCGATATCGAGTCCGCATAAGGAGGAAATATTCGCGAGCTCAGCAGCCGAAATCGTGCTCTTCGAATGAGAATCAAATCACTCGGCAAGGGGAGGAGGAGCATCCAGCTGAGAAGTAGAAGCCATCGCAGAAAAAAGCAAAGAAAATCGAGTTTGAAAAAGGAGAAAATTCAACCGGAAATGATGGAAGTTGAACTTTCACAGAGAAGAATATCTTGGGAAAAAGTAAAGATAAGGTAAAGACAGTTCAATCAATGGAGTAAAAATAATAATTAAAAAAGGAGAGGGGGAAAAGTGAAAAGACATCATTACCTCAGTAAGTGGGAGCTGAGGCGGCGTGGGAAGTTGAAGCAACGAGAACCGCTCATTTATACCCACTCGCCCACTCGTCCTGTCATATCCCTTAAAAGTCGCACAGACGCTACAGGATCCCTACAAACTCGCCCTGCGAGCAAGCTGGAAATCAATTAGAAGCCCGAGACTGCGAGATCTTTCCAGCTGGAGGATCAATCAAATCTCGAGATCACAGTTCTGCATCCTCAACGATAAATCATTAAAGATACTGGGGGGCAACTGTTGGGCCCAAATTCCACACTCAAAATCCAGCTTGATTAAGTAAGCTAAGAATCAAGCCCATCTCACTGAAAAGCCTCGTAGAGAAAGCCCGCGAGCTAGGAAAGAGTCGAGTACGCATGAAAGGGGAAGATGGTTGAGAAAGGGAGCTCGCAGCAAGCAGGTCAAACACATTAAATGTGTTCTCCCCATAATCAAGCTGAGCATTTAATAAAAGATCAAAAAATTCAATTCCACGTTTTGAATGAGATCGATACGTTTGTATTTTTAAAACTTGTATAAGTTCGAAGGTGAACTTCATTGTAGAGGAGACCGAATTCTTGGCTAAAATAATATACACAATTTTCTCTTTCTAATTTCTTAAGTTATTCTCTAAAAACATACGACCTGAAAAGCTGACAATCGAGGTTGTGAGATTCTGCTCTCACAATAACTCCACCAACTCGGTTTTCTTGTCTAGCATATAATCATCTTGTACCATCTCAACAAGTTCACAATATCTAGAACGATCGCCCAAAGTGATAAACCGCCCTTCTTTGAGAGTATCCACCACAAAATGCCAAATATGGTCTCTCACAACCCATTCACCAAAATTAACAGGTAGATGCACCATTATATGTAAAAACAATCATGGAAAAACCACATTAGCGATCTTAATGGAAATATCAGACTTCTTCGCGAAGTCTGATTCTATTAGCTACATTGCCAGAATTATTAAAAATAATATTTAAAAATAATTACTGAACATAAGCATGTAAAACTAACGCAGGAGGAACATATACAACTAACACACATATAAAAAATTTAAAATCAACGAAATTCATCACAAATATACAAAACAAAACGGTTTTAAAAAATTTGTCAATCCAGACTGCCGTAGAAGTATGACAAACAGTACGCCAGACCTCTATGGTAGTCTGAAAAAGAGGGTATTTTTGCAATTAGAATGTTACAAAGCAGACTGCGGATGCCGTCTGACAAAAAGTTATCAGAGCCGACCTCTATCGCTGTCTGACAAAAAAAGTATTTTTGCAATTGACCCAAACTTTGACTTTTTTGTCAGACTGCATTAGATGTCTGAGAAAAAGAAAAAGGTATTTCTGCAATTGACCAAAATTTTGACTTTTTTGTCAGACTTTTCCTACAGTCTGAAAAAATTATGGGGTAGTTTTGCAATTGACCGAAATTTGACTTTCGTTCCCAGACTTCCAGGGCAGTCTGAAGAAATCCTTCAGACTGCGATAGAAGTCTGACACAAATTGGTGTATTTTTTGCGTTGACCAAAATCTTCGATATCAGACTTTTTTAGCAGTCTGAAAGATTTCATCATTTTCAGACTGCCATAGAAGTCTGAAATTTTTTACCTTCTATTCAGACTGCCAAAGAAGTTTGATACTTCTTCCCTCATTTTGGTCAACTTTTGAAAAATTTCGGTCAATTACTACCAGTACCCTGTTTTTTTCCAGACTTCTGATTCCGTCTGAAAAAACAGTCAACTTCCGGTCAAAGTCGCTCATATTTCCTTCATACTGGATATGAAGTCTGAATAAAAAGTCAAGTTTTCGGTCAATTGCAAAACTACCCTATGCCTCGATTAGAGGATTTTTCTTGATTTTTTTTGTTTTCAAAGGAAATTACCAGATTTCAATTTTAATCTGAGTATTTAAAAGTCAATTGCAAAACTACCATCTCGTTGACCATGTGGGTTTCATCAGACTTCTAAAGCAGTCTGAGTATACAACTCAGATCTGAAAATCGACGATATGCAAAAATTCGTACCTATATCCGTTTAGAGTTTGTTTTCACCCTCGTCGAGCGCCCAGAACGTCTAATATCACCGAAATCCCGCATGCCCAGTCGTGTTTTGCCGTTTTTATGCCATAAAAAATGATTTCGGTAAGTTTGAATCGGAAAATCGATTTGAAATGGGAGAAATCGGAGAGGAGAACTCGCCAAAAAGGAAGTCCGAGCTCTATTCTTGGGCTTTAATGGCGAAAAATTGGGTTAGTTATTGCATTAACTCGTCGACGATGGTGGTTGTCGTGGAGGTTGAGAATTGATGGCAATGTCATTTCCGTAATTAAGGTAGATCTGAATTTTTTTTTGATCTTTTGAAAAAAACGTTAAACTCTAACAGCAGTCTGATGAATGGCATTTGCGTGAATACCCAGATTCTTAAAAGGTAATTCGTGGGATTCTGAAAAATATGAGAAGAATGATGCATTTTTAGCTTTCACTTCAGATAGGATATTTTTCAGCCTCAGTTTCGTTCGACTTCGAAATCTCGAAACCCAATTCCAAGAAGAGGTCTGGTTGCTTAGCTCTCTCTCTCGATTATCCTTTCTTCTCTCCAAACAACTCGTCTTTTCCACTCCTCTTCCTCTTCCTCTTCTCTTCTTATCCCCTCCGTCGTCGCTACCCCCAATTCCGTTCTCAGCGCCGATTCGTCACCGCCTGTAATTAGTTTTACATTCATATTTTCTTAGATCGATAATTTGATAATTCTGCAGTGAGACTACCGTTTTTGTAAAGCTGAGATCTTAAATTAGGATTTTGTTAACCGTTCTTGCCTCTCCTTAGTTCAATCCAATAGTAGGATCTGTTATTAGTCATTTCTGTTTCAGTATTTGGGTTTAGTCCAATCGTAAGATTAGATGCAGTTGATAGTTTCTTATGATAAACATGTATGTGACTATGAATTCCATTTTTAAGTTCTACTATTCCTAGCAATCAACAGAAGTTTGTTAATATTATGGATTCTCTAGGTTTTCGTTACTGATTTTCTGGTATTTGTAAAACTAATTGAAGAATCAGTGTTAGGTTTGGTGGTTTTGGTATCATATGCACTAGCAAAAAGGATCCTTATTAGTTCTTATCCTTATCAGTGAACATGAAGGACGGTGCTTATGCGGCTACTCGACACCACTTTGAGAATTTGAGACAGAGGTATGGGAAGCGGATACTCATCCTGAACCTCCGAAAGGTAGGCTCTCTCATTTTCTAGAACAACTCAAATTTATATATTTGCTTCTGCTGTTTTTTTTTAAGGGATTACTGGAAGATTGAGTGTATCTTTGCTATTTTGTGATATCAGAAAGGTGAGAAAAAGCTTTAAAAAACCATCTTAGGTGCAGATTTTGCAGAGGTAATCCGATTTATTAACAGACGCATGAGGAAAGAGAACTGTTTAAAGGCAATCCATTTTGATCTAAACAAACACTACAAAAGGTGCTTTGTATTTATGCAGAAGTTGGTGGGTTGGTTTCTAATAAGTCTTACATCCTAAAACTTTTACCCGTTTTTTCTTGCAATTTTGCAGTGGAGCTGATGGTGCATTTGAGCACTTGTGTATATTTGGGAGGAAAGCATTGGAATTAACTGATTTGTTTTTTTTGTCAAGCTCCTTCATTCGTAGGAGCTGAAGGCGTAATTAATGACTCATTTTTCAAGTAAGTTTGGATGCTCTGTATCCACTATCCTCCGACTGAAGTCTTCATGTAACATGAGTTTTTTAATTTTTTACGTACATTATTCTTATTGTTGATAAGTCCTAATACTAGTGCTACCATACTCCAGTAAATATTGTGGATAGAGACGCTCTCTATACTGATTGTTGATAAGTCATAAGCCATTGTGGATACAGACGCTCTCTATGCTCTAATTCACAATTTACCATATATTCTCGAGATATTAATACATTATTGTTGTGTTTTGCCAGGTGAGCTAATCAAGAATTTCATGAAGAATAGTGCAAATCAATGGCATGCATACATTGGTATTATCTTGCATTTAAGAATAGATATTTGGGTTTTAAATAGCGCAAAGCGCTCTAAAGCGACAAGATTGACAACCAACATAAGATTGTCAATCTGTTATTTGACTCAGACTCACTAAGACATTACTAGGTTCGATAAACTAGAAATTTAAGCAAGCGATTACAAACAACAATCAAAAGATTGTCAATCTCTTATTCGACTCACCCTACTTTCAAGAAGCCCACTTACTCATTCTCTTTGGAATCTTCATCATCATTATGTGTTTTCACTTGGTAGTAAACAAAGACGATTTTCTTGCCTTGTCTTAGATGGTGCGATAGTAGAGGCTCGATCTACCCTCAACAGTCACAAAATTTTTCAAAGTCTTGTTTTCATGATGGCTTGTAGTTGTGGTAGTATAATGATGATGAAAATTTCGAGGAGAATGAATAAGAGGGCTTCTTAAAAGTAGGGTGAGTCGAATAAGAGATTGACAATCTTTTGATTGTTGTTTGTAATCGTTTGCTTAAATTTCTAGTTTATCGAACCTAGTAATGTCTTAGTGAGTCAAATAACAGATTGACAATCTTATGTTTTGCTTTCAATCTTTTAGTTAAATTTTTAATGTGTGTTTCAAAAGTCTTAAGTCTTAATAAAGTCATGTTTAATATAAACTATGGGAATGTTGTTGAATCTTAACTTATTTGTGTTTATCTTTTTGAAACTCTATCAAAATAATTCGATAAACTTTTGTTTATTTTTCCTTTTAATTTTTTTTGTTAATATATTAAAACTCGTAACAGCTCTGTACATTTTAAAATTATTTATTTGTTTGTTTAATTATTATTATCTCTATTCAAAGAATATTAACTCAAATATGTTTAAGTAAAAAACATAAATATTTTTAATTCTTTAAAACCAATCTCTTATGAATTCTTATAAATTCAAACATTACGTAACCGTTTTAGAAAAACGAATCAGAAATGTGCAATATATATATATATATATATATATATATATTTGACAAAAAAATAAAATCTAACAAAAAGTATACATTGTTGTTTAAAGGGTGGATTACTGTACTAACCTTTATTTATATGTTTATTATTATTTTGATTTACTTTTATTTTTATTACTACAATAACCTAATTTTATTCGTATTACCAAAAATACTCTTATGGCATTTGTTGAGAAAAACGTAATTACAAAACTGACATTACTATTCATTTGCAAAAGTAATGATGGTAGATTTAACAAGTTGATTTATAGGCAAAAGTTGATTTAACAAGTCTACCGTTCTTTGATGGTAGATTTGTTTGATGTTGGTCAACTCAAATTTTGGTCCGTATATTTGTTTGATGGATGATATATTTGTTTGAAAAATGGTAGATTTGTTAAATATTAGTAGACTTATTTTGGTAGATTCATTTTAACGACGCGATAGATATATTTATTTTTGGTAGACTTATTTTTGGTATTTACTCAGATAACTTTCAGTTGGTAGATATATTNGCTTTTTAGGAAGACCAGAATAGCCTCAAACGGAGTTGTACACCGAGATATATGACAAGATCTCCACAACAGGTGCAGTCTGCCAAAGGGGTTATTTGCAGAGAAAAGCGTCGGAATGAATACTTTATTTGTATAAACACTAACCTGGTTTAGATCCTCTTCCTCCACAGGTTTCAACAACGTCGGAATCTGAGACGAGGAGAGAATTCGGGAACAAAACTGCGTCTTCGCCCGAGCCGGAGCAAGAGCGGTTCGACAATCGCCCAGAGAGGTTTTCTTTTTCCTGTTAGTGATGAGAAGATAGTGAATCGACACTTTCTTTCTCTATATTAGAAGAAACTGAATCGTCATATTAATTAATAAGAAAATCTCAATTAAAGACATAAATCAGCCATCATATTAACATAAATCAGCCTTCACGTAAACATAAATCAGCCTTCACGTAAACATAAATCAGCCTTCACGTAAACATAAATCAACCATCAATATAAAATTAACCGTAAATCTCACTTAAAAAAATCTAAATGGCATTATCGTTAATTAAATTACTCACGCAGCCCTTAATGGATATTTCCTTTAAAAGTTGTATCATTTAAGTAATTTCAAAAAGGTATATAACACTCTAGTCATTTCACAACGTTTTTGTGCTATTTGAGTAATTATCTCTTAAAGAAAAGCAAAAAAAAATAAGTAGTCTAGTTTAGTAGTTGATTCATTATTTCTTGTTTGCGAAAAGCAAAAAAAAAAAAAAAAAAAAAAAAAAGGAAATTCGTCATATATCTTTGTTAGAGCTTCGGAGTTTTCCAAAAGGGATTTTAGAAATTTTCCCTTCATATTTGAGTCTTGCGAATTGATTAGGAACCTTGCTAGAACATCTAGTAAATTCGACAAAGGTTTTTAAAATTGTTTCAAGTCGTTTTCTGAATTTTCTTGTGAACCCACTCGGTATTTGACGAAGTTAGTGTTTTTTTAGTGTTTAACAAGGGAAACAGGATCCTAGACATGGGAGAAGAAGCCAATAACAACCCCCAAGACGCCATCATGCAGATGCTTACTGCCATGAGAGAAGAGCTGAGAGGCTTTGGCCAAAGACAAGGCCAGCTTGAGCAACCACAACCTAGACCAGCCGAAGGAGCTCCACAACAAGCGAGGAGGAATGCTCCTATGAACAACCAACAAGATGCAATGGATGATGATGATGACAGCATGCCGGAGATGGAGGATGACCTGCCCCCTGACCCTCTACGTCATCAGAACCAAAGGAGACGTGACCCCATTAGAGGGCATCGCCCAAGAGAGCGTGAACCCAATCATGACATGAAATTGTCACCACCTACCTTTGCTGGAAAATCAAATCCAGAAGTATACTTGGATTGGGAGAGGCGTATGGAATACATATATGAGTGCTATGGCTACGGAGAGAGCAAGAAGATAGCCTTGGCAGCTGCACAACTCACCGAGAATGCATTTGCATGGTGGGACAGAACTGTTGCCGAAAGAAGAAGGCAACTCTTTGGACCGATCCAAACGTGGCATGACATGAAGTATCTCCTAAGACTAAGGTATGTGCCTGATCATTACCACCGTGACCTACAAAAACGTTTCAGGAAGCTAGCACAAGGCAGCCGGACTGTAGAGGAATACTTTGAAGAATTTGAGAAGCTGATGAATTCATTGGAGTTAGAAGAATCCGAGGAAGCTTTGATGGCTCAATTCATTGATGGGCTTCAAGAACGTATAGCCAGAAAGGTAGAAAGAGCTAGGTATAGTGGACTTCATGAGCTACTACACCTATCTGTGCAAGTGGAGCAACAAATCAAGAGGAAGACCTCACTCTCCAACAGAACCAGGCACAACCAACCTTGGCAAGCAAGTGGCAGCAAGCCAATAGACAAGGGCAAAGCTGTTGAGATCGATTCTCGATTCAAAAACAAAGCCAATGACTTCTCTAAGACTTCACGGCCAGAACAAGGTAAGTTCTCTAACACTAGTCAAGCTAGAACCCGTGATATTACATGTTTTAAATGTCAGGGGAGAGGACACTATGCTAGAGACTGTCCAAACCAAAGAGTCATGATCATCACGGCAAGTGGAGGTTATGAATCTCAAGATGAGATGGAAGAAGAAGAAGATGAAGGGGATGATGACGTTGAGTATCCAGACACTGGTGATCTACTAGTAACTAGAAGAGTCCTTAGCGTGTTAGTTCAACCTGAAGAGAAAGTCCAAAGAGAGAACTTGTTCCACACGCGTTGCACTATTAATAGCAAGGTATGTAATCTTGTTATTGATGGAGGATCTTGTGCTAATGTGGCTAGAAAATTCATGGTGGACAGGTTGGGATTAGAAAAGACTAAACACCCTAGACCCTACAAGTTACAATGGCTCAATGACACCACCGAGCTCAAAGTCACGGAACAAGTGACCGTTCCCTTTAGCATAGGCAAATACCAAGACCAAGTGCTTTGTGACGTAGTTCCTATGCAAGCTGGCCATCTCCTGCTGGGGAGACCATGGCAATTTGACCGAGCCACTATTCACAATGGCCGGACAAATTACTACTCATTCGTTCACAAAGAGCGCAAGCACAACTTGGCCCCTCTAAGCCCTACGGAAGTGCATGAACTTCAGGCTAGAATGAGCAAGGAGACCAAGGTAAGTGTTTCTAATCTATACATCAATGCTGGTGGTTTAAAACATGCTATGAGTGCCGAGGGCACTATATTACTAATGCTTTTTAAAGAATGTCTAAGTACAGAAAACAAAGAGCTAGCAATACCGCCGGAAGTAGATGCTTTGTTAAGCAAGTTTAGAGATCTATTCCATGAAGAGAACCCACCAGGCCTGCCTCCTCTACGTGGCATAGAACACCAAATAGATCTTGTGCCAGGCTCTGCCTTACCCAACAAGGCAGCATATCGGATGAATCCCGAAGAGACTAAGGAGTTAGAGAAACAAGTCCGGGATTTGCTAGACAAGGGTTACATAAGAGAGAGCCTCAGTCCTTGTGCGGTGCCCGTGCTGTTAGTGCCAAAGAAAGATGGCACTTGGAGGATGTGTGTGGATTGCCGAGCTATCAACAACATCACCATCAAATACCGGCACCCTATCCCACGCTTAGACGATATGCTAGACGAGCTAAGTGGCTCAACTATCTTCTCAAAGGTAGATTTGAAGAGTGGATACCACCAAGTCAGAATGCGTGATGGGGATGAGTGGAAAACAGCCTTCAAGACCAAGCAAGGATTATATGAGTGGCTAGTCATGCCTTTTGGCTTGACTAATGCACCAAGCACCTTCATGCGTCTAATGAACCAGGTTCTTCGTTCCTATATAAGTAAATTTGTGGTTGTTTATTTTGATGACATACTTATATATAGTAAGAACCTACAAGATCATCTAAAACACCTAGAACTAGTGCTTAAACCACTTCGCAAGGAAGGCCTTTATGCTAACCTTAAGAAGTGCACATTTTGTACTAACCAACTTGTGTTCTTAGGTTTTGTAGTAAGTGAACAGGGACTACAAGTAGACGAGGAGAAGATCAAGGCCATAAGAGATTGGCCCACACCGACGTCCATAGGGCATGTTAGGAGCTTTCACGGCTTGGCAAGCTTCTATCGACGGTTTGTGAGGGATTTCAGTACTGTGGCAGCTCCACTCACAGCTGTGATCAAGAAGAATGTGCCATTCTCATGGGGAACAGCTCAAGAAGCTGCATTCAACGACCTTAAAGCTAGACTCACTCAAGCACCGGTTCTTGCCTTACCCGATTTCGATGAGATGTTTGAAGTAGAGTGTGACGCATCCGGCCTAGGAATTGGGGCTGTGCTACATCAAAGGAAGAGGCCAGTAGCTTTCTTTAGTGAAAAACTAAGTGGAGCCACACTTAACTATCCAACTTATGACAAAGAGCTCTATGCTCTTGTCCGAGCCTTGGAGACTTGGCAACATTACTTGCTATCTAAGGAGTTCATCATTCATACGGATCATGAGACTCTTAAGCATTTGAGAGGTCAAACATCTCTCAAGAGGAGACATGCCAAGTGGCTTGAGTTTGTGGAGACGTTTCCCTACGTCATCAAGTACAAAAAGGGAAAAGAAAATGTAGTAGCCGATGCCTTGTCAAGGAGGCATGCTCTCATAACAACCATGGAGGCTAAAGTGCTAGGATTCGAGCACATCAAAGACCTTTATCAAGATGATCCTGAACTTGGAGAGTGCTACAAGAACCACGGCAAAGGAATATACGGTTCATTCTATCTCCAAAATGGTTTTCTTTTCAAAGATAAACGTTTGTGTATTCCACAGGGATCAATGAGGGAGCTAGTGCTTAATGAAGCACACGGAGGAGGATTAATGGGACATTTCGGTATAGAAAAGACCTTAGCCATAGTGAAAGACCATTTCTATTGGCCGCACCTCAAGAAAGATGTGGAGAGACATTGTGCTAGATGCGTCCAATGCCACAAAGCCAAATCTAGGTCACATCCTCATGGTCTTTATCTCCCTTTACCTATTCCTAACGCCCCATGGGTAGATATCTCGATGGACTTCGTTTTAGGGCTTCCCAAGATACGACACAAAGACTCCATCTTTGTTGTTGTGGACCGGTTCTCTAAGATGGCACACTTCATCCCGTGTGAGAAGACGAATGATGCAACCCAAATTGCTAACTTGTTCTTCAAGGAGGTAGTGCGTTTGCATGGAGTCCCAAGGACCATAGTCTCCGATCGTGACACAAAGTTTTTGAGTCATTTTTGGAGAACATTGTGGAAGAAGTTAGGGACCAAGCTCCTCTTCTCCACTACTTGCCATCCCCAAACAGATGGACAAACGGAAGTGGTAAACCGTACACTTGGGACTTTACTTAGAGCTACTCTTGGTAACAACATGAAAACATGGCTTGATTGCATTCCATTCATAGAGTTTGCTTATAATAGGGCTGTTCATTCGGCCACTAAGCTATCTCCATTTGAAGTTGTCTATGGAATTAACCCTTTATCTCCAGTAGATCTAGTGCCAATTCCACAAGTAGAACAGGTCAATCAAGATGGTCTTAGGCGTGCGGAGCTTATCAAAAAGTTGCATGAAAAAGCTAAGGCCAATATTGAGAAGAAAACCGAAGGATACAAGAGGAGCCATGACAAAGGCAGGAAGGAACTCACCTTTGAACCAGGAGATTGGGTCTGGCTACACATGAGAAAAGAAAGATTCCCGGACAAGCGTACATCCAAGCTAGCACCAAGAGGCGACGGACCATTCAAAGTTCTAGCCAAAGTCAATGATAATGCCTACAAGCTAGAGCTACCAGGTGAGTTTAACATCTCACATACTTTTAATGTTGCTGATCTGTCTTTCTATGACGCAGGAGATCAAGTTTTGAGGTCAAAACCTCTTGAAGAGGGAGGGAATGATGAGGACATCGACTCTAAAGCCGATCCAAAGGAGATGCCCATTGTTCAAGAAGGTCCAATGACACGTTCCAAGGCCAAACAACTCAAAAGGAGGTTTGGGACAGCCATACAAGCTTTCATCAACTCCCTAAGACCAGACGATCCATTTCAAGAAATAGCCGAGACAAAATCAGTTTTAGCCGAGAGATCATGTACCGGATCAGTTTTAGCCGAGAGATCATGTACCGGATCAGTTTTAGCCGAGAGATCACGTGCTATGGAAAAATCAGTTTTAGCCGAGACGATTTTCCCCAACGAAAAGCTAGCCGATCAAAACCAACCCGCAGCAGTTTTAGCCGAAACAGTTTTAGCCGAGGCAAAAGAACCAACTCCAAACGATGATCCAAACGATCCGATCATCACTGAGGGAGGTAAGTTTCTTCGTCAAAGTGGCCATTTTAAGTCTAACAGGACAGGTGATTTTTGCCCTAGGACCACGGAACCAGTTCTAGCCGAGAGACCTTATGCGAAGGTAGTTTTAGCCGAGAGAAAGGATCCAACTATACAAGATAGTCCAAACTATCCAATCTGCACTAAAAGAGGTAAGTTCTCTCGTCCAGTTACATCTGTTAGGACTAACAGGACACGTAGTTTCCCTCTTAGAAATGCAGAACAGTCAGTTGCTTCACTCACAAGCCATTTAGCCGAGGAGAACCAAAAAGGAGATGAAGAAGAGATTGAAGCTGAGGGATTGCAAGAACTTGAAGATAATGGCTTCTCTGTCCAAGAAGACCTTCTGGAAGACTTCACCAAGCTGCTACACGTCCAGGACGCACCTGAACCAAAGTCACCTTCAAAAGCGCCTCATGCACCGCATTGGACCCCTTCACATCAATGTAAGCTGTTTACATTATTCACTGTTCTTGCAGGTGTTCCAGGCACCAACAACGACTAAGAGCAGCATCAAAATCGACCTTAAGTCTTTAGTTTAGATCGCGCGGCCAAACTTTCCTTTTCTTGCTTTAATGAAACGATGAGCTTTTGTTTTAGAGTATTTTTGCTTCGTGTTGTTTTTGTTTCAAACGTCCTGTTGTTTTGAGTCTTTCTTGTCGTTTTGGGTCGAACCCTAGAAGGTTCAAGCTGACGGACTATTAATAAAGTCCCACACGCAGCTTTGTATTCACAACTTTTTACCCTAGATCAATAAAGAGCCGCACTTTCTTCTAAGTGTTCTAGAGAAGCGATTTCTCAAACTGTTCTTGTTCTTTCTCGTGTGATTCGATCAAGACCAAGTCCCTGCACCGTATCAGAGAGTAACCTCCCCTCTGTGTCGTGTATTCACTTCACCATCATCTCATCCTTAGACTCCACACGAGAGAAGCGACCGCCATCGTGTCAAGTCACCTTCATCTTAGATCATTCATCCGGCTAAAGGAGAGGGCGACCACCTGTCTTTAGCTCCATCTCTATCACCTATAAGCTCTCACCACCGAGGCTTATACCAATGCCTAATCGTGAAACCAGAAGGAACAAGAGCACTCCGCTAGTTGAACTGTCTTTGGAGCAGCTAGCATTTTTGGAACACGCAAACAGAAAGACAAAGCAAACATCAGGGATGAACAACCCAATGGTATTAAGAGCTGATGAAGCTGGAGTCTTAAGAGACCAAGAGGGTCATGTGTGCAATGAGAGAGGGCAACGACTTGATGAAGTTGGAAACGTCATTGTCCCTCCTGCTGTTGTTGGTCAGATTGTCGCGCCAGCTGGGTGCACCAACATTGGGAATGCTGCAGTTGATCGAGGTAGGACACTTGGTGAGCACAACAAACCTAATCAGTTCTATGCCAATCGAGCTGCGATTCGCATTCCAACTTTTCAGAGGAATGACTTCAAGCTGAAACCTGCGTATTACGCTCTTGTAAGTCAGAACCCTTTCCATGGCCTACCTCATGAGCATCCCATGGATCATATCGAGAGGTTCGAAGATTTGGTCACTGGTATGAAGTACAATGGAGTGCCCAATGAGTTCCTTTTCTTCAAACTTTTCCCATACTCTCTTAGTGGGGATGCTGCTTATTGGCTGAAGCAGTTGGCTCCTGGTTCGCTAACTACATGGGATGAGACGAAGAATGCATTCCTGTGCAATTTCTATGATGATGCGAGATCCGAAGAGCTCAGGAACAAAATTTCTCAGTTTTCTCAAGGTCCAACAGAGGCACTCAAGGCTGCTTGGATTCGTTTCAAATCATATCAGAGAGATTGTCCGCACCATGGGTTCAATCAGGTTCAGCTGCTGGGTACTTTCTACAGAGGGATCGATTGGAGGTAACAAATGGCTTTGGATACTGCGAGTAATGAGAACTTCAACACCAGGTATCCAGATGATGCGATTGTGCTAATTGAGAACTTGGCGTCTAGTAATAGCACCAAGAATGCTGATTTCGAGCCGAAGAAGCAGGCTGCATGAATTGATGGATCTCAGATTGCTGAAGTTCAAGCGAAGCTAAATATTCTGATTGGGAAGTCGAAGAAAGCTGTACACTTTGCTGATGGAGTCGATAATATCGGTGGAGCTGAAGTGGAGGATGTTAACTATGTTGGTGGTTCTGGATTTCAGGATCAGCAACTTGGGTACAACAACAACCGTAACTTCAACAACAACACTCGCAATTACGGGAACTCTTCGTACCAGCCCATCTCTCCAAAATCCACAGAGAATAAGATGGAATCCATGCTTGAGCAGATTCTTCAGGGACAGCAAAAACTGCAAGTGGATTTCAATGGGAAGATTGACCATCTGTACACTGATCTGAATGGGAAGATTGACTATCTGAATGGGAAAATTGAAACTATCAATCTTTCTCAGAGGAAGCTGGAAACTCAGGTTGCTCAGACAGCAGCAGCTGCGAAGAGGCAGGAAGGTTTTCTTCCTGGGAAAACTGAGAATCCAAGAGCACACGTCAATGCAATCACCATAGGGAGTGCTAAAGAAGCCATTGCAGTGGTAGGAAAGGGTTTTGATGCAGGAATTTTTGACGATGCTGTTGAAGATGACGACTGGTGTTGATCCGTAAATCACACAAAAGGGGTAAAACAGTACTTTTAGTCGGAATCTCGTTTATTGATCTAAGTCGGTGTTACAACAGAGTTTAAGTAAAAAAGGGGAAAGACAAAAAGGATTCGAGATCGGTAATGAGCTCTCTCGTATTCTCTGTCTCTGCGGAAGTTGTGGATGTCTGGATGAATGAGCATTCTCCTCTATTTATATTGTCTTGAGGCGGTTTGAAGGGAGAATATTTCCTTTTCCAAGTTTGATTAGGAGAAGGAAATATTCCGGTTTTCTCTCCGAGAAAAGGATATCTTCCTAATATCTCGAAGACTCAGTCGAAGGGAATATTTCCATTTCCGAGATCGGCGGAAAAAGAGGAAATATTCCGGTTATTATCTGTTGTAACGGACTGGGCTCGCACTGGGCCTAGATCGTTGGCCGAGATGGGCTTAGCGAGATTCCGAGCTTGGCCCAATATTTTTGGGCTGATTTGTCCTTGATCCGAACCATCGTAAACCGGTCTTGATTGAACCGGTCTCGGTTCGAACCGAGTTAAACCAGGGGGTGCTAATCCCCCCTCTAACAATTGGTCCCCCCCTCAGTTCGGCGAGGGAGTTTATGAGTTCGGTGAATTTCTAAGGAGTATTCTTTAGCTCGGTTAGAACTGAGATCAGTATGGCTTGTGTATTTATTCGAGTTCGGCAAGCCTTTCTCAGTATCCTTGAGTCGGTTTCGAATGTTGTACTTAGTCGTTTTCTAAGTCATTTCTAAGTTGAGTTTTGGTATTTTTGATATCGTACTTTATACGAACTTCTCAAACTTGTCGTACATAGTGGTGCCGTAAACAGTACGGTCTTCGCCGGGTGAAGAGGACAAGTTTGACTAAACCTGCTCGAGGTCGGCAATCCATTTTGTAGATCGGCTTATTGGTTTTGCGATTGTTGAGAAACCGGCTTAATAGTTTTGCGATTGTTGAGAAATCGGCTTACTAATTTTGCGACTGTTGAGAAATCGGCTTGAATTTGCGAGGAGAGACGTTCGGCTTGACCCTAGAGTTTAACTTAAGAGTACGTGAACAGCTCATCTTAATATGCTCTAGGTTTCTCACATTGAATCCGAGTGTGCGAGACGGGCTCGGCTTATGTGGCTCGGATAATCTGAGAAGTTGGTGCGAGACTGGTCTCGGCTTTGAATGTGGAAAGTGTGTTATCCATTGCACCATGAGGATGCGTGCGAGCTAAGCTCGGCTTATTTGATCGCCTGGCCAGGACGTTGATATGTAGACCGTTGTGGTCAAAGGTACGAACTGTTGTAGTTCGGCAAACAGAAAGTTTGACTTGAAAAATACGAACTGTTGGAGTTCGGCAAACGTAAAGTTTGACTTAAAAATAACGAACTGTTGGAGTTCGGCAAACGTAAAGTTTGACTTAAAAGATACGAACTGTTGGAGTTCGGCAAACATAAAGTTTGGCTTAAAAATACGAACTGTTGGAGTTCGGCAAACATAAAGTTTGGCTTTAAGAAAATTCGAACTGTTGGAGTTCGGCAAACATAAAGTTTGGCTTTTAAAAAATTCGAACTGTTGTAGTTCGGCAAACGTGAAGTTTGACTTAGGAAATACGAACTGTTGGAGTTCGGTTGAAATGCCTTTGCGTAATAGAATTTTATTAATGTTATAGCTGCGCCTGTGAAGGCTGCCTACGTACCTTCGAAAGAAGGATCAAGCCATTCGTAGTTCGTAATTAGATGGCTTTGCGAGCTGTGGAAGTTTCATCTTACTTTGTCGTTTCTTGACTATTAATTCCGAGGTCGTGTTACACATCCTCTCGAGTTCATTGTGCACACAATTGGTGCCGTACATAATACGGTCTTAGCCGGGGTGTAGAGAATGAACTCGATCTTACGACCTGCTTCTAGGTCGGCGATCGTCGATTGATCGGCTTAGTTCCCATATTGGATCTGAGTGTGCGAGACAGACTCGACTTATTTGGCTCAGACAATCTGGGAATTGCGTCATCCGGCTTATAATTTGCGAATGTTGAGAATTCGGCTTACTATTCTGCAAATCGAATCCAAGTGTGCGAGACGGACCTGGCTTACTTGGCTCGGATGATCTGGGAGTCGTTTTAGACTGTAGTGCAGATTCTAGAGTACGGTTTCAACATGAGGTTGACGAGCTGAAATTCTGAATCTGATGAGCTGGAATTATGTACGACAAACTCATCTGAACTGAAACTGCTCTGAAATTCTGAAGTTCTGAATGAAGAACTGAAACTGTGAAGTTCTAAATCTGAAGAACTGAAGCTGTGAAGTTCTGAATCTGAAGAACTGGAGCTGTGGAGTTCTGAATCTGAAGAACTGAAGCAGTGAAGTTCTGAATCTGAAGAACTGAAGATGTGAAAACCAATCTGAACCGAGACGAGTTGAAACTGATAAACCATTCTGAATCGAAACTGATAAACCGTTAATTGGACAAATCATGTCATAATGAGCGTGTTGTAGCTCGGTAGAAGATGTAGCTCTGTTGGAGAGCGTAGCTAGGTAGAAGAGCGTCTTTTTTTTTTTTTTTTTTTTTTGAACTGTGCGCGTTCGGCTTTTTGAGTTCGGCGAACTGCTGGAGTTCGACGAATTTTTAGAATTCGGCGATCTTTCAAATTCGGTGAACTTTCGAGTTCGGCGAACTGTTGGAGTTAGGCTTTTGAGTTCGACGAACAAGGTCGGCGCGATGCCTGACTGCGAACAAGGTCGGCGCGATGCCTGACTGCGAACAAGGTGGGCGCGATGCCTGACTGCGAGCAAGGTGGGCGCGATGCCTGACTGCGAACAAGGTCGGCGCGATGCCTGACTGCGAACAAGGTCGGCGCGATGCCTGACTGCGAGCAAGGTCGGCGCGGTGCTTGACTGCGAGCAAGGTCGGTGCGGTGCCTGACTGCGAGCTAGGTCGGCGCGATGCCTGACTGCGAGCAAGGTCGGCGCGATGCCTGACTGCGAACAAGGTGGGCGCGATGCCTGACTGCGAGCAAGGTCGGCGCGATGCCTGACTGCGAGCAAGGTGGGCGCGATGCCTGACCGCGAGCAAGGTCGGCGCGATGCCTGACTGCGAACAAGGTGGGCGCGATGCCTGACTGCGAGCAAGGCCTGCGACCTAGTCTGCAGGTCGGTCGCACCCGGGAGTTGAGCGTCGGTCAGGTCAGGCAAGAGGTTCCGGCGTAATGCGTTTCCGTTGGCGGGGGTGATCAGGTTTGGATCGATGGTACCGATCTGACTTTAGCGTTCAAAGTGGGATGCTATCAGAGATGCGATCCGCTCTTCGTTCTTTTTGTTGATTTATGCGAACTGTGCTGCCATGGCTTCCATAAAGATGGTCGGGTCCGTGAATGCCGAGATAGTTGGACGCGGTGGAAGAGTTTTCGGGGGATTGATCTGAGTATTCCTTCCAGTAGGTAAGATCGGAGGGGGTCCTCCTCCTCCTCCGGTTGTCGGTAACTCAGTGTCGGTTGGATTGAGTTCGTCAGCCTGAGGGTTTTGATCGTCGTTTTCTGTGCCGTTGATGCCGACTACGGAGGTGTCGACTGGAAGGGCCATCACCGAACTCAATCGAACGATATCCGAAAGTACTGCTCTAATTGTCCCCACAGTCGGCGCCAATTGTTGATCCGTAAATCACACAAAAGGGGTAAAACAGTACTTTTAGTCGAAATCTCGTTTATTGATCTAAGTCGGTGTTACAACAGAGTTTAAGTAAAAAAGGGGAAAGACAAAAAGGATTCGAGATCGGTAATGAGCTCTCTCGTATTCTCTGTCTCTGCGGAAGTTGTGGATGTCTGGATGAATGAGCATTCTCCTCTATTTATATTGTCTTGAGGCGGTTTGAAGGGAGAATATTTCCTTTTCCAAGTTTGATTAGGAGAAGGAAATATTCCGGTTTTCTCTCCGAGATAAGGATATCTTCCTAATATCTCGAAGACTCAGTCGAAGGGAATATTTCCATTTCCGAGATCGGCGGAAAAAGAGGAAATATTCCGGTTATTATCTGTTGTAACGGACTGGGCTCGCACTGGGCCTAGATCGTTGGCCGAGATGGGCTTAGCGAGATTCCGAGCTTGGCCCAATATTTTTGGGCTGATTTGTCCTTGATCCGAACCATCGTAAACCGGTCTTGATTGAACCGGTCTCGGTTCGAACCGAGTTAAACCAGGGGGTGCTAATCCCCCCTCCAACAACTGGGATTTTGAAATCGTCCGAGTATCGATCGATACCAGCCAGTATCGATCGATACCAGTCCAGACACCTGAACGATGGAATCCAAAATCCCGTGTATCGATCGATACTCCCCCAGTGTCGATCGATGCTGAGACGCATGTCGAGAATAAGGCTGAGATTGTCAAGGACGTCTCGAAGGAGCAAGCATCGATCGACACCCTCCAGGTATCGATCGATACCCAACCAGACACTGCGAAGGAGCCGCATATGAGTATTGACAGACTTCGCAAGCCCAAGAAGCTGAATCCTATTCCTCAACACCTCCGAGCACCCATCACTCCAAAGCAGCTGCGTGGTTTTGAGAAGAGGGTACGAAGGATTCCCAACTCATTCACTTTTGAAGAAGCTCTAGAGGGCTGGTCTCTGCTAAGTCACTTCAAAGATTGCATAGAAACTCTGGCAGAGATCGAAGCACTCTACATCACGGCCAGAAGTCCACCACTACCGCTGAATTAGTTGACCCAGAGGGAAGACCCAGGGAAATTCGCAGTTTCATGCTCCATCTCTGGAGTTGAATTCGATGAGTCTCTCGTTGACTCAGGGTCTAGCGTCAATGTAATATCAAGGGAAATTGCTGAACGATTGAAGGCTGATATAAGACCCCTTACGATGCTTCTCACGTTTGCGAACTCCTCCACCTCACATCCATACGGTACTATCCATGCTTTGCTTGTTAAAGTGGGAGATTGTCTGGTGCCCACTGATTTTCAGGTTGTGGAGATGAGCGAAGGATCTGAGGTTTTTTTGCTCCTGGGACGACCGTTTATGGCTACTGCTGGCGCGATAATAGACACACCTAATAAGAGACTCTCTTTCTCTTACATCGACGAAGATGTCTACTATGATGCCATTCCCTCTAGAGGTGCTCCCACTCATGTCTCGTGCTTCACTATTGTCACAAGAGAGACATTGGTAGTTGATCTTTTGGAAGAGCCTCCTGATGACCCAACTGTCATAGACTTTTTGGTTGAAACGCCCAGCATCCCCAAGAAAGTTGTCCAGAAGGCTAAGACAACAAAGAAGAGGGCGAAGAGCAAAGGAGTCGAGAATCCCCATGTCACTTTAACCCCTCAGAAGTATGATGGAAATTCGATTGAGTACAAGGTGAACTGCAAAGGAGCCTCGAAACCATTCTCTAAGGCTCGAGTTCTTCTTACTTCAGAGTTGAAAGAGAAAGGAACGGAGTTTGTGGAGGGCATGTTGAGCAGAACTCTGAAGCTAGCGATGTCAAGTTGTGGAGCCTGTGTTGGTGCAAGCTCTCCTTCTTATCCTGCTTGAATGGCGTTACATTCAAGCTAATGACGTAAAACGAGTGGTGGGAGGCAACCCACTGGTGAGTCTGTTTTTGATTCTTTTTCTTTTTCATTTTTTGTTTTGTGTTTGTGTCAGGATAAACAAGGAGCAAAACTCGAAATCGCCTGAGCATCGATCGATACCCCTTTGGTATCGATCGACACCCTACGCGAATAAGGAGAACATATGTCGACTTAAGCCTGGTATCGATCGATACCAGGCCGTGTGTCGGTCGACATCAGATGTTCCAGCACGGTAACTTCTTGTTTTCCCAATTATATTCTATTCATTTGTTTTCTTTTACTGACTCTAGGCTAGATAACACCGGGGACATTGTTTTTCAAGTCTGGGGGAGGTGTTTGCTGACATTGTGTTTGTTTTTCTTAGAGTCGGTTGTTTTATCGAGTCCAAATCGTTTTATTGAGTCAAAACTTGTTGGAGATGATGATCATGTGCTTGAATTGTTGTTTTGATTTTGTTTTTGAGTGATCAGTGTTGCAGGATCAGCTCTAGATCGACTAATGAAAAATCCAAGGACTAACCAGTTGACTAGAAAACATCCATGTCTCCAGCAGAGTTCTTCTGAAGCCTGAGCCAAATTTTTGCACTTCATCGATGTGGTTCGTGTTTACAGAGCTTGATTCATTATTCATATCTGACAAAGGGACCCATATGTTTAAAGTAATGGTATCTCTCTCCCCTGTTATAAGTTGATAAATAAGAGCATAAAAGATGAAATGATTTTCTTTTGAGTAGAGGGCTAGGGAAATTTTCAGCGATCCCATTATTATACTTAAGAGGGAATGATCACACAAAGGTTGAAAGCGAGGTTAGGAAAATTTCCCGTGATACCACTATTCGCCTAAACCTTTGATACATAGAGAGGGAAGAACCGGGGATTCGGTGGCAAACACCATCAATACTCGCGTTTCGGATCTTGATATGTATATGCATATCTAAAAAAAAAGAGAATATAATAAGAAATAAGTCTGGGGGAGAGAAAGTGATACAAAAAGTGTGAAATTGGATGGTTCCTTGTCATGATATTGTATGGTAAAAAATCTAGAAGGTTCTTGAACATTGGCTGCAGTGATGAAACTGGCGATGAGGGATTTATTCGAACAATGCTGCGAGATAATGTGCGGAGTCTGGAAAAGCTGCGAATGTCTACGGAGAAGTACATGGTGGTTAGATCAAAAGCTGGTTAGGTGACATTTGGGTGCTTGGGAAAAGTATCTTTTCGATGGTTCCTGAATAGGTGAGTCTCCGCGTTTTCAAACCTCTTTCTCTGGTTTAGTTTTCTGTTTTGCTTGAGGGCAAGCAAAGGCTAAGTCTGGGGGAGTTGATATATCATGGTTTTTACCCCTTTTAGGCCATGATATAAGTCCGTTTTATAGAGTCTTTCTGCTATTTCGTAGTGTTTTAGAGTCTTTTACAGGTTTTAATACGTTTGGAGCATAATTGGAGATATTAGAGTTTTCTGGAGCATTTTGGAGCAAAGCTGAAGTTCGTGTTGCTGAGTACCCGATTTCACGTCAAGCATCGATCGATACCCCCTGGTATCGATCGACACTCATCACAACAGACACGACCCGCGACTTTAATGATGAGTTGAAGAATTGCAACTTGGTCCAGAAGTCTTTAATATTTACAAAAAGCCCCAAAACGTGATTTAGGTTATTTATACGATTTTACAGCCACTTTGTTGGCTACGCTTTATTTTACTTTGGTTTTTGGAGAGACAACTCTGAACTCCTACTTTTATTGATTTCTTTGATGATCTATTCAATCATGTTGCTTTCAATCTCCATGTCTGAGTAAATCCACTTTAGGTTCATGGTTCTCATAAGGGGTTTTTCTGAATGCTAGGTTGATTAATCTATTAGGATTCACTATCTGAATTAGTTCTTCACCTTAGGTTGTGTTCAAAGCTAATTCTAGGTTGACGAATCTGGAACTTAGATCTTAGGATAATTGATTAGGCACGACAGTGCGATTAATTACCTGATAGAACCTTAGGTGAGCAAATTGATTATTCGCAAAGAGATTTGGTTTAATTGATTTGTGAACATATCAAACTCGGTATTAAAGCTGATTTAGACTTTAGGATTCGCAAAGAGATTTGGAATTCCTAGGATTTAGATTTAGATAATTCTCGCAACGACAGTTGGTTAATTATACCTTAGTGATTTGAGTTCAAGAACTGCGCTAAATCTGAATCCTGCTAGTTAGTTTATCTGCATTCATTGATTTCTTGAGAAATACCCTGAGCCTATTTTTTCTCCCAATTGAATTACAACTCTTTTAATTTCTGCACTGCTTTCAATTACATCTGAATTGCTTAGCTTAATTCTCACCTATATAATCTATTGTGCGTCTCTGTGAGTCTTTGTGGTTCGACCCCTAGCTATACTGCAACTACTGCTAGTACTTTTAGGGTATTAATTTGAGCATATCAGCGACGCATACTTCTTCCCGGGCAAGAGGGACTTAATCACTTAATGCTTCTCAACGAGCTCGACTTAGTGAAAGAAAGGCGCAACCAAGCACTCATACGAATTCAGAATTACCAGCAAGCAACGACCAAATATTACAATTCCAATGTTGGGAAACGGAAGTTCAACGAGTGAGATCTGGTCCTACAGAAAGTTTTTCAAAAACAGCCGAACGCAATGCTGGAAAACTGGGAGCCAATTAGGAAGGACCTTTCAAAATCACCAGGTGGTTCGCCCGGGAGTCTACGAGCTCGCCAACATGTCTAACGTTCCTATACCAAGATCTTGGAACGCAATGCATTTGAAGAAGTGCTATCACTAAACCATCCTATCTTATCCATGAATTACTGGACGGCTGGATCCCTTTAAAGGGTACATAGGCAACCAATCTTCAGAAAGCTTCAGCTGTCCCACCCCCTCTCTAAAGGGGGGNTCTAGGGGGGGGGGGGGGGGGGCATCTTCCTTACGAAGAGCCTTGATGAGTTGCAGGTTGTAGTCAACCTCGGCCAGCTCGAGCTCCTTATCCTTGGTAGCTTTGAACTTCTTGATGCTCGCTTCCAATTTGGAAATCTGACCTTGAAACTTCAGAGCCGATTTCCGCCTCGCTTCCTTCCGAGCTTTCTTAATGTTAGTCTCGTGCTAAGCATCTTTCTCTTCAGGACGCCTCGTTAAAGAAGCAACATCGGCATTCAACTTCACTCTCTTCTCCTCCAATCTAAGTGCAAAGCTCGCGGATCGGGATGATTCTTCCTTCAGATTTTTCTTCTCGCTCTCGAAGGCCACAAACGCAAGAGCCAGTTGATTACACCGGTTTTTGATCATTTTTATGGATCGCTTCAATATCTTTTTCAGGTGTTTTAACTCCGTTTTCAAAAGTTTTCAAGTGATTTCCATGTTTTAGAGTTTTGAAAGACATTTCAGGTAATTTGGGATAAAAGAGGGCATTTCGGAACAAAACTACGTTTTTAGATAAACTTGGACCGTCATAAGTTTTGAAGTCAAAGAAAACCTTCTCACCGTCTGTCATCACCAAATTTGGACATATCAAAGAAGACACAACCATGTTTCAAATTCATTTGGTTGAAGACATTCCAATTGTTGGATCATCAAATATACCTGAAGCACTGAAGGCAGATGAAGCTGCCTCGAACCTGCACAACTCTTGTTCTAATGTTTCATTTGATCCAAGTCCAACTCTTTCTTTCATTCATTCTTAGCTCAACTTTACCTTTAACCTAATTAATAATGGAGTGAGCCACGTCCCTATAAACTTTCACTCAAGTATTAGGAACTTGGAACATTGCTTTCTTTGCAAGTCATGGTTTTCTTCTTCAGAAAGTTAGGGTTATGGTTTGTTTGGCGATGAGTTTTAATTAGGGTTATGGTTTTAGAGTTTTAATCGGAAAAATAGGCCCTAATTTTTATTCTTCGGATGTCACAGTTTGCGCGTCAGAGTTCGTTAAAATAATAAGCATGAATAGACGGTTTGCACGTGAGAATCTGTTGGAAAACAAGCAAGACAAATTTTGAAAACATATTCATGTTTTTAAGAATGGCTTGTTGCTAAATCCTAAGATCGCATGATCATGATGTCTCAAAAATGAAATCTAAGATATAAGCAAACAAAAAGAGTTATGAACAGAGATTTTCCAAAATAAGGATACGATAAAATCGAATATAGGGTTTCCAAAGGAAAAAATCAATTGAAAAAAACAAACGCTAAAACTTGTGATCTGAAAAGGTTTTACCATAATCAATTAAGCATGGCTAATCTCTTTTTTTCTGCCCCAACTATAGTACACACAAGTGATAAACCAAAACAGTAATCATTCAACTAAATTCACATAACAAAAAAGCCCTATATTTGATATCCCAACAAATTTAAGACAAAAACTCCACTAAATAACACTAACCAATCATTTATTCAAACAAGCACCTATATCTACATAAAACACAACAGAAGAGTATAGAAGTGCAACATAACACAAAGTTATGAAGATACATCTGCATTGGAAATCATGACTAACGATTCTCTCTCTCTCTCTCTATCTTTTTCCGCTTTTTTTTGTAGGCCAAGCAAACGAAGAAGCATAATATTTGTGTGTTTCATTTTTTTGTATTAAGAGTTAAAATGAAAAACAGGTAATGACAAAATTTATAGAACGTCAAAGCCGGAGAGATTGACATGTGTCAAGGATTAGGTAGTAAAAAACTTTTGCTGGTAGTAATTTTTTTAATATATTTTTACAAGAATTTTTTTTATTAACTAATCCTTGACACATGTTAATCATTCTCCAGCTTTGAGGTTCTATAAATTTTTATCATTAGATGGTTTTAGTTTTAACACTGAATGCAAAGAAGAAGAAAAACACAAATATATGTCTTTGTTTTCGTGGCATACAAAGAAGGTAAAAAGATAGAGATAGTGAGACAAAAGCGTGAATCATGATTCTCAAAGCAGATTTACCTTCATGACTATGCGTTACATTGCATCATCTTCTTCTTCTTTTTTTTACATTTTCTATGTGCTCTTTTTTTTAAGTGTTTTTTTGGTACTCTATCCTCTTTGAATGTATCTCTTTTACATGGGTGATTTTGGGATATTTAATTTGGATTATTCAGTTTTACTAGTTTAACTGTGGAGAAACCAAAGTTTTTTTTAATGTTCTTAACAAGTCCAATTAGCCATTTGAGTGCTCTTTGATTTTTGTTTTTTGTTCATGTCCTACACTTCTCTAATGTGTTTTCTGTGGATATAGGAGACTGCTTTGATAAATGGGTTAGTCTTATTTTGTAGGTTTTGAGTTTGGATTTAGTTGAGATACCAAAACATTAGGGTATATTGTTTTGTCCTGTGGATTTAATTAGCATGGACTAAATTCTCTGTTATAATGTAAAGCCTAAAACCCTATTCTTGGTGAGCTTTAAGTAAGTGTTTAACATAATGTCGCCTAAAGAAAGCAAAAAAAAAAAAAGGACTAACAAATCTCTATATGGAAAATAACATTTCCTGAAAGAGAGAGAAGGTGTCACAAAACCAAAATGTGAACTACATCCTCTTGCATGAAAATCTTGTATATTATACATATAGTAAACATACAAATTTATATACTGATATATCATGGTTTTTACCCTGTTTAGGCCATGATATAAGTCCTTTTTATAGAGTCTTTATAGTATTTTGTAGTATTTTAGAGTCTTTTACAGGTCTTAGCACGTTTGGAGCTTAATTGGAGATATTGGAGCTTTCTGGAACATTCTGGAGCGAAGCAGAAGATCCGTGTAGCTGAGACGTCAAAATCACCTGAGTATCGATCGATACTGCCTAGTATCGATCGATACCCGTCGAGGAAACAGAAGGATCGCGACTTAATGAAGAGTTGAAGAATTGCAGAATTGGCCCAGAAGACTTTGATATTTACAAGATGGCCCAGAACGTGTTTTAGGTTATAAATAGGAGTTTTACAGCCACTTGTTTAGGCTATGCTTTTATTTATGTGTTTGATTTTACTCTGGTTTTAGAGAGACAAGTCTGAATCTCCCTTCGTCCGAGATCAAATCTATAAACCCTTCTTTCTATTCTATTGATGATTTATTCAAGCATATTGATTATTTCATTCTCTATGACTGAGTAGATCCACTTTAGGTTTAGGGTTTTCCCATAAGGGTTTTCTCTGAATGCTAGGTTAATTATCTGATTAGGATTCACCATCTGAATTAGTTCTTCGCTTAGGTTGTGTTCAAAACTTGTTCTAGATTAGCTACCTAGAATATAGATCTTAGGATAATTGATTAGGCACGACAGTGCGATTAATTACCTGATAGAACCTAGGTGAGCAAATTGATTATTCGCAAAGAGATTTGGTTTAATTGATTTGTGAACATATCAAACTTGAACTTTAAAGCTGATTTAGAATTTAGGATTCGCAAAGAGATTTGGAATTCCTAGGATTTAGATTTAGATAGTTTTCGCAACGACAGTTGGTTAATTATACATTAGTGATTTGAGTTCAAGAACTGCGCTAAATCTGAATCCTGCTAGTTAGTTTATCTACATTCATTGATTTCCTGAGAAAAACCTTGGACCTATATTTCCCAATTGAATTACATCTCGTTTAATTTCTGCACTTTTTTTAATTACATCTTCTGGCTTAGCTTAATTCGATACTTCATAATCTATTGTGTGATTTCTTTGAGTCTTTGTGGTTCGACCCCTAGCTATACTATGACAACTGCTTTAGTACTGTTAGGGTATTAAATTGAGCATATCAATTTTGGCGCCGTTGCCGGGGACTCAATTTCGCCATTAGGTTTTAGCTGTCGAGTTTCGACTAAGTCCGTCAGTATCGATCGATACTCACTAGTATCGGTCGATACTCCGGCGATTTCTTTGTTGGTATCGATCGACACCACTTGGTATCGATCGATACTCAACGTATTTTCCTGGTTACTTACGTGCCTTGTCTAGTGTTTTGTTTGCAGGTGTATGCATGTTCGTGAAACCAGGAGCAACAAGAGCACTCAGCTAGTTGAACTATCACTGGAACTGCTAGCGCTTGTGGAACGTACAAACAGAAAAGCCAAGCAAACATCAGGGATGAACAACCCAGTGGTTTTAAGAGCTGATGAAGCTGGAATTCTGAGAGACCAAGAGGGTCATGTGTGTAATGATAGAGGACAGCGACTTGATGAGGCTGGGAACGTCGTTGCCCCTGCTGCTATTATAGAGATTGTCGCGCCAGCTGGGCGCGCCAACGTTGGGAATGCTGCAGGTGATCGAGGCAGGACACTTGCTGAGCACAACAGACCTGATCAGTTCTATGCCAATCGATCTGCGATTCGCATCCCAACTTTTCAGAGGAATGACTTCGAGCTGAAGCCTGCGTACTACGCTCTCGTAAGTCAGAGCCCATTCCATGGCCTACCTCATGAGCATCCTATGGATCATATCGAGAGATTCGAGGACTTGGTCACTGGAATGAAGTACAATGAAGTACCCAACGAGTTTCTGTTCTGCAAACTCTTCCCATACTCTCTTGGTGGGGACGCTGCTTATTGGCTGAAGCAGTTAGCTCCCGGTTCTCTGACTACATGGGATGAGACGAAGAAAGCATTCCTGTGCAACTTCTACGATGATGCGAGATCTGAAGAGCCTAGGAACAAAATTTCCCAGTTTTCTCAAGGTCCAACAGAGGGACTCAAGGCAGCTTGGATTCGCTTCAAATCCTATCAGAGAGATTGTCCGCATCATGGGTTCAATCAAGTTCAGCTGCTGGGCACATTCTACAGAGGGATCGATTGGAGGTACCAGATGGCTTTGGATACTGCGAGTAATGAGAACTTCAACACCAGGTATCCAGACGATGCAGTCGTGCTAATTGAGAACTTGGCGTCTAGTAATAGCACCAAGAATGCTGACTTCGAGAGGAAGAAGCAAGCTGGAGGAATCGATGCATCGCAGATTGCTGAAGTTCAAGCCAAGCTGGACTTCCTGATCGGGAAGAATCAGAAAGCGGTCCATTTTGCTGCTGAGAATGAAGTGGAGGATTATAACTACATTGGTGGTTCTGGATTTCAGGATCAACAATTTGGGTACAACAACAACAGGAACTTCAGTAACAACACTCGCAATTACGGGAACTCTTCGTACCAGCCCTTTCCTCCAAAGTCCACAGAGAATAAGATGGAATCCATGCTTGAGCAGATTCTTCAGGGACAGCAGAAATTGCAAGTGGATTTCAATGGGAAGCTTGACCATCTATACACTGATCTGAATGGGAAAATCGAGGCTCTCAATACCAATCACAGGATGCTGGCAACGCAAGTAGCTCAGTCTGCTGCAAACTCCAAGGGAAAGACAGCTCATCCACACGACGCACACGTCAATGCCATCATCTCGAGTGCAGGAAATTTCGATGAGGAGCCTGAAATCGCCAGGGCATCGATCGATACCATCAAGTGTCGATCGATGCCGGTTACAATTCTAAAACGGGATACTTCAAAAACCCGTGTATCGATCGATACTCCATTGGTATCGGTCGATACTGAGGCGATTTCTGAGGAGACAAGTGAGACTTCGACTGTGGCGCCTAAGGTAGTTGCAGAACGAGTATATATACCCAGGATGCCTTATCCTATAGTTCCTAAGCTGACAAGGGAGGAATGGGAGATTGCTAGATTAAGGTATTTGCTGGATAACCCGAACGTGAAGCTTCTTTGTGATGAAGATGTATCTGCCAGGAACGATTCAAAAGCGAAAGCATCGATCGATACCCTATCTGGTGTCGATCGATACCCCTCGCAGAACGAGCCAGAACCTTTGAAAACACCTGAAGTGATCGGAGAAAGAGTTTGCAAGTCCAAGAAGCAGAATCCTATTCCTAAACACCTCAGAGATCCTATCACTCCAAAGCAGCTGCGTGGCTTTGAGAAGAGGGTACGAAGGATTCCTCACTCATACACTTTTGAAGAAGCTCTAGAGGATTGGCCTCTGCTGAGTCACTTCAAAGACTGCAGAGAAACTGAGGAAGAAATTAAGGCACTCTTTATCGAGGCAAGACGCAAGTCACTACAGCCGCGGCAATTGAAACAGAGGGAAGACCCAGGGAAATTCGCGGTACCATGCTATATCTCTGGAGTCGAGTTCAAAGAGTCTCTCGTTGACTCAGCGTCTAGCGTCAATGTGATATCAAGGGGAATTGCTGAACAGTTGAAGGCTGATATAAGACCCCCTACTTTGCTTCTCACGTTTGCAAACTCTTCCACCTCACCTCCATACGGTACTATCCATGCTTTGCCTGTTAAAGTAGGAAATTGTCTGGTGCCCACTGATTTTCAAGTTGTGGAGATGAGCGAAGGATCTGAGGTCTCTTTACTCCTGGGAAGACCGTTTATGGCTACTGCCGACGCGATCATAGACACACCTAATAAGAGACTCTCTTTCTCTTACACTGACGGAGATGTCTACTATAAAGCCATTCCCCCTAGGAGTGTTCCCACACATGCCTCTACCATCAAGGTTGTCACAGGAGAGTCGCTAGCAATTGATATCTTGGAAGAACCTCCTGATGAACCTACTGAACCGCCCAGCGTTCCCAAGAAAGTTGCCAGGAAGACTAAGGCAACAACAAAGAAGAAGGCCAAGAGCAACAAGGTCGAGAATCCCCATGTCACTTTGATACCTCAGAAGTGCAATGGAGATTCGATTGAATACAAGGTCAAGTGCAAAGGAGCCTCGAAGCCATTCTCTAAGGCTAGAGTACTTCTTACTTCTGAGCTGAAAGAGAAAGGACAGGAGTTTGTGGACAGCATGATGAGCAAAACTCTGAAAATAGCAATGTCGAGTTGTGGAGCCTGTTTTGATGCAAGCTCTCATTCTAATCCAGCCTGAAGGGCGTTACAGTCATGCTATTGACGTTAAACGAGCGCTTGGTGGGAGGCAACCCACTGGTGAGTCTGTTTTTGATTCGTTTTTGTTTTTATTTTCGTTCGTTTTATGTTTGTGTCAGGATAAACAAGGAGCAAACTCGAAATCGCCTGAGTGTCGATCGATACCCTTCAGTATCGATCGATACCCTACGCGATTCAGAAAGGTTCATGTCGACTTAAGCCTGTATCGATCGATACCAGGTTGTGTGTCGGTCGGTAATCACTGTTCCAGCAAGGTAACTTCTTGTTTTTCCCAATTTTATTATGTTCCTTTGTTTTATTTCACTGACTCTAGGGTAGATAACACTGGGGACAGTGTTGTTCAAGTTTGGGGGAGGTGTCTGCTGACATTGTGTTTGTTTTTCTTAGAGTCATAAAATAAATAAAAAATTTGTCATTTTATTGAGTCAAAAATTGTTGGAGATGATGATCATGTGCTTGAATTGTTGCTTTGATTTGGTTTTTGAGTGCACAGTGTTACAGGACCAGCTCTAGATCGACTAATGAAAAATCCAAAGACTGACCAGTTGACTAGAAAACATCCATGTCTCCAGCAGAGTTCTTCTGAAACCTGAGCCAAATTTTTGCACTTCATCAATGTGGTTAGTGTTTTTAGAGCTTGATTCATCATTCATATCTGATAAAGGAACCCATGTGTTTAGAGTTATGGTATCTCTCTCCCCTGTTATAAGTTGATAAATAAGAGCATAAAAGATTGAAATGATTTTCTTCTGAGTAGAGGGTTAGGAAAATTTCCAGCGATCCCATTATTCTACTTAAGAGGGAATGATCACACAAAGGATTGGAAGCGAGGCTAGGATTTTCCTATGATGCCATTATTCGCCTACATCCTTTGATACATAGAGAGGGAAGAACCGGGGATTTGGTGGCAAACACCATCAATACTCGCGTCTCATACCTTGATGTGTATATGCAAAGCTGAAAATAAAAAAAAATGGAACATAATAAGAAATAAGTCTGGGGGAGAGAAATTGATACAAAAAGTGTGAAAAAGGGTGGTTCCTTGTCATGATATTGTCTGGTAAAGAATCTAGAAGGTTCTTGAACATTAACTGCAGCGATGAAACTGGCGATGAAGGTTTTACTTGAACAAAGCTGTGGGATAATGTATGGAGTCTGGAAAAGCTGCGAATGTCTACGGAGAAGTACATGGTGGTTAGATCGAAAGCTGGCTAGGTGACATTTGGGTACTTGGAAAGAAGGTCATTTCGATGGTTCATGAACAGGTGAGTCTCCGCGTTTTCAAACCTCTTTCTCTGTTTAGTCTTCTATTTGCTTGAGGGCAAGCAAAGGCTAAGTCTGGGGGAGTTGATATATCATGGTTTTTACCCTGTTTAGGCCATGATATAAGTCCTTTTATAGAGTCTTTTCTAGTGTTTTGTAGTCTTTTAGAGTCTTTTACAGGTCTTAGCACGTTTGGAGCTTAATTGGAGATATTGGAGCTTTCTGGAACATTCTGGAGCGAAGCAGAAGATCCGTGTAGCTGAGACGTCAAAATCACCTGAGTATCGATCGATACTGCCTAGTATCGATCGATACCCGTCGAGGAAACAGAAGGATCGCGACTTAATGAAGAGTTGAAGAATTTCAGAATTGGCCCAAAAGACTTTGATATTTACAGGATGGCCCAGAACGTGTTTTAGGTTATAAATAGGATTTTTACAGCCACTTGTTTAGGCTATGCTTTTATTTCTGTGTTTAATTTTACTCTGGTTTTAGAGAGACAAGTCTGAATCTCCCTTCGTCCGAGATCAGATCTATAAACCCTTCTTTCTATTCTATTGATGATTTATTCAAGCATATTGATTGTTTCATTCTCTATGATTGAGTAGATCCACTTTAGGTTTAGGTTTTTCTCATAAGGGTTTTCTCTGAATGCTAGGTTAATTATATGTTTAGGATTCACCATCTGAATTAGTTCTTCGCTTAGGTTGTGTTCAAAGCTTGTTCTAGATTAGCTACCTAGAATATAGATCTTAGGATAATTGATTAGGCACGACAGTGCGATTAATTACCTGATAGAACATAGGTGAGCAAATTGATTATTCGCAAAGAGATTTGGTTTAATTGATTTGTGAACATATCAAACTTGAACTTTAAAGCTGATTTAGAATTTAGGATTCGCAAAGAGATTTGGAATTCCTAGGATTTAGATTTAGATAGTTTTCGCAACGACAGTTGGTTAATTATACATTAGTGATTTGAGTTCAAGAACTGCGCTAAATCTGAATCCTGCTAGTTAGTTTATCTGCATTCATTGATTTCCTGAGAAAAACACTGGACCTATATTTCCCAATTGAATTACATCCCGTTTAATTTCTGCACTGTTTTTAATTACATCTTCTGGCTTAGCTTAATTCGATACTTCATAATCTATTGTGTGATTTCTTTTAGTCTTTGTGGTTCGACCCCTAGCTATACTACGACAACTGCTTTAGTACTGTTAGGGTATTAAATTGAGCATATCATATATCAAATGATATCACAACAATTAGATCAAAGTAACTTGCATGCTGATATGAAACCATATGAAAGTCTTTTAAAATGGTTAAAATTAAAATTAAATGAAGCATAGATACTGCTCACATTTACTCGTGTGTTAGACAAAGTGGAAAAAGCAATTTAAGAAATATGGTCAGCAATTTAAAAATAACTATTTGCATAAAGTATAGACAATGCTCACAGTTGCTCATATTTTACAGATCGGAAGAAGCAACGAAAGTAATTTATTTTTTAATGATAAAAACTTTTTAATTTATTTGAATTAATGATAAAAACTTTTTAATTTATTTTTTAACAAATTGTTAAACGCAAGAAGACAAATTCTCAAAACATAAGTCACACAATTACTTTACAATTTGAAAAAAATATACACACGAATAAGTTGATGTAAGACTCACATTTACTTTGTCATTAATATGTATTATGAGGACTTTAACAAACAAAACATGCATTATGCAGATTTGAATTAAAGTAGTGACAAACCGACGATACTAACATAAACTATCATCTATAGTTACAAAACTTTTGTTTTAGCCATTTTATAAAAATGTACTTAATAAATTGATTTTTTAATATAAAAGATATTAGGTAACAATGATATCAAATCAAATAATCTATTGACATGTATATATCTTTAGACATTATAAGAAGCAACATAAATAACAACTTTAAAATATGCATTACATGATATTAAAGTCTCATATAAAAATAAAATGAACGCACACAAAAATTACAATACTAAAATCAAGAACATGTTTTCTAAGTAGATAACATATATTTTTTTTTAAAAAAAAATTGATTTCAGTAGACATGTGGCAAATCAAGAATTTATTACGATAGAAATATGAATTTAAGATATTCCAAATTTGTACAAAACTAATCTAAATGATAAAGTGTATCATGTAGGTTAAGAGAGAAATACTCACAACGAATAGCTCGAAGAAACTTCAATGGTAAGAACTTTGTCTAAGATCGAACTTTTGGGATTTTTTTTGCGTAGACAAAAACACAATAAAAACGGCGGAAAGAAGAAACAATAGTAGGTTTAGGTTTGACAACTACATAACACATATATACATATTTTTATGTATGATATATATAGCCCAAAGCCCATATATAAAGTCCAAAACTTACACGCATATTAATACAATGTTTTGTTTTGTCACAACAAAGTAAAATATAAATTTTGAAGTGTTGATACCTCAACAACTACTGAGATGGCATATGTTCTAGTGAAAAAAATAAAAAAGTCTTACCATCTAAATTCCTTGTTTCTATTTAAACACAAATTTTTCAAGGTCACTCCTATAATCTATGTGATATATGTAGTAGGAACAATATAATCATAATTAACTTAATTGTTTATTAATTAATAATATGATAAAGTAATATGACCGAATAATATAATTTTATAAAGCAAGTGGTTGAAAAAAGAGAAAAATAGTGTACGCCTCATAAGATGTGATTTGTAGATTAAAAAGCAGTATATTATCGATGGAACGAGAATATGAAGTTTCAAGGATGGGAGGGTCATGTATTCTCAAGTTTGATCTAGGTATGTTGGATAAATGGGCGGCATAATATGATAGTTCAATACTATCTTTTCCACTATCTATTGCATCTTTCAAAGCTTTCATGACTTTCTCTAAATAAAAACGCTAACTTTCTAGTCCCTTATAGGAAGACGCATAAAACCACAAAATACTATTTCGCTAGGCTGGGTCTTTAAACAATAGTCTTATACGGTACATAGTTATGAACACTAGAGTTAAAAGGCTGTTATCTCGGCTTTTCAGAAAATCGACATTTTTCCAAGTTATTATCATTTTTCAAGAAAATCATGCAGTTGTCAATGTATACATCAATAATTTCTAATGGCAACCTAAGATTTGCAACCGACCTCTATATTTCATAGTAATTCTTGGTTTAAATATTATATGCAGGCAAATACTCGTTTCATAGTGAAGCCCATGAATCCATGCAAATCTCATTTAGGTTATGGTCACTTTTAATTGTCATAATCTTAGAAGCCTATGACAGCTGAGATTGCCCTTTTTTACATACATCGTAGATGGGTTGGTTTGTAGTGTCTAACAGATCACAAAATCATTATGCATCTATGTTGGGTTATTCATTAGTATTATCAGCAAATGCAGCAATAGTTTCATGAATGCATATGTAACGATATCATTTAACCTATTTTTTGGTGATATCCAAATCCAAATTGATCTTAATCGTATTAGCATAAATAGGTTGATCAATACCATGACTCGTAATACTATTTTATGCATTAACACTACAACATTTCCATTGTAAAAACATACATAGTACACTACAAGAAAACAGGGGTATTTCCGACGGAAATTCCGACGGCCATAATTCCGTCGGAAATTTCCGACGGATTTCCGACGGCTTTCCGACGAACTTTTCATCCGTCGAAAATCCGTAGGAAATCCGTCGGAAAAGTGATCCGTCGGAAAAGTGATCCGTCGGAAATTTCCGACGGATTTCCGACGACCATAATCCGTCGGACACTTTTCGACATATTTTCGACGACTTTCCGAGCAATTCTGATGTTGCCGACATACTGCCGACGGATTTCCGACGACACCCATCCGTCGGACGTTTCCGACGGATTTCCGACGGAGTTCCGACGGATGGTGTCTTTGCCGACATGGTTGCCGACATGGTTGCCGACATCGATAATATCTACTTTAGATCCGTCGGAAAGCCGTCGGAAATCCGTCGGAAAATACACAAAATTTTCCCTATAAAAACGTATCCACGCTTCATTTATAATCACAAAAAAAAAAA
>PKML01063510.1:36792-81986 GCA_002933935.1 Eutrema yunnanense | reverse complement strand
AGATCACCGTCTTCTGGTTTCTCTCCGGTCAGCCACCATGGACCGCCATCTCGGAAACTCATCTTCCGGTTCTCCTTGGATCGCCACACGGTTGATTATTATCATCCCCCCTCAAGATCGGCTCGAGAAACGGATTATTGTGAGAGCCAATCTTGCAAGAAGATGAAGACCGTGTGGAAGTATAAGATCCGTGCGCTTCTTCCTCTTCACTTGTGGTCGCCTCCATCATGAGGAGCTCCACCATATCGGGACACTACACGGTTGAGCTCTCCACACTCCCTCTCAAGATTGATTCGAGTAACAAGTATCATTATGAGAACCAATCTTGCGAAGGAAGACCGTGTAGTCGGTTGTGCAAGACCCGCCATTACTTGTGACTTCATTCTAGATAGTCACCGTGGAGGAAACACATCTCCACCATTCACATAAGACCACGCATAGGTCCACCACATAGGGTCATCCCGCGGGTCACATCTTAGAACCGCCATCAACGAGTTTGTCTCTCCGGAATTCCATCTTCGGGACAGCCCTCCGGTTTGATCACACCCGCTTTTGGACAGCCTAGAGTCATCACACGGTTAATAACAACCACTCCCTCTCAAGATTAGCTCAAGTAACCAATTATCAGAATAAGAGCCAATCTTGCAAAGGAATGAATACCACCGTGTGTGACTTAATCACTCCTTCATGGAGTACTCAAAAACGTGGATCTTCATCACCCACCAACAAGGACCGCTTGCACTTCTTCCCGTAACAACACCACCTTGGATCGTAGCGAGCTTCAAACATCTCCATCAATAAATGAGCATCAAGAACGCCTTCTTTGACCATCATAGAGAGAGAGCCTCCAACTGGTCACGGTTCCCATCTCCGTGAATCACCATATCCATGAAGAGCTTACAACTGACAGCGATGTTCAAACAAACGCCGAGAACAGCTCACGTCTCTTCAGGAAGCGATCCACATATGGATGGAAAGATCTTCGAGTCTTCTTTCCAACAAGCCAAATATCATACCAATTGGCCTCCGGATGTGAGAGATACAGCCGTTTTACCAAACTCGATCCTCCATGTCCGTGAATCAGCATCATACTCTCTCCTTGCCGTGACTTCTCCAAGAACTCGTGAATGAAACACACAACCCCATCTAGGGGTAAAACGAGGGGAGCTTTATGCTAACCCCAAACTCTCAAGCTTAAAGCCGAAATAGAAAACAAAGAACAACAAAGAAAAGGAGCTCCCCTAGGCACAAGACCTAAGAGAGCCCAACGATTTTGCGGAATTCGTTGTCCTCAAGAGCGGTTATGCTCTGATACCATGTTGATTTTTGTGGTGAAGAGAAGAATGAAGAAGAAGATCAAAGAGGAAGAACACACAACCTCTCTTTTTTCATTCTCTTAATTAAAGTTATGATTACATCCAAATATATAAAATAAAGACAAGCTTACAAGAGAAGCTAATCACAAAATATCTTCTAATCTTATCCTCACAACAAGTGGGAAAATATCTCCCAAGATATTTTCCCGCGCTACTATTCATCCCGGGACACTATTCATCCCGGGACACTATTCACTCCGGACTACTATTCATCACGAGTCTTCTTCTTAGGCTTGATCGAGGTTGCTTCTTCGCCGTGGTTACTATTCATAACCTTTATAAGCTTTTATAAGCCCGTTATAAAAATTATAAGCTTTTATAACGGTTCTTCTTCTGAAGCTTTTATAAGCTTATAAGCTTTTATAACGTCTTATAAAAGCATAGCTTCTGAAGGTACATCTTCCTCTCGGCTAATCCTCTCCACGGTCACATTTCCTCGGGCTACTTATCTCGACCAATCACTTGTCTCGACTAAGTGCCCTCGGTCTTCTTCCTCGCCTAGCTTACATTGTCACCGGCTTCTTGGTCACTCTTGAGGGTAACACTCTCTCCGTTTGACGCCACTTCATACCGCCTCTCGGATTACCAATATTCAACCAGTCAGTCATTCCCGGTCCTGATCCTATTCCCGGTCTGCCTCCACGGTCAGCCTTCGTTTGGTCAGTCACTCCCGGTCAGGATTGTAACTCGGTCTCCTTTGGTATCACCTCGGGTCAGCTTCTACGGTCGCCTCTCGGTCTGAGTTTCCACAGAGGCTTCATCTCGGAGAACAAGGAGGAGGCAACGGCTTCATCTCGGAGAACGAGGAGGATGCGGCGGCTTCATCTCGGCTTCATCTCCTCTTTCCAGATCCAGCCGCCGGCGAAGGAGAGGATGGAGAAGAAGAGGAGACCCACGGGGTGAAGAGGATGGAGAAGACGATGAAGAAGAGGATGGAGAAGTTGAAGCTCCGATCACCGACGAAGAAGACCACCGGCGAAGAAGAAGAGGATGAAGAAGACCACCGGCGAAGATGAAGCTCCGATCTGTTTTCTTTTTTTATTTTATTTTTTTATTTTTTTTATTTTTTCATTTTTTGTAATTTTTTATTCAATAAATAAAAAAATCAATAAATTTTTGATTTTTTGTTTTTGTTTTTTTTTTAATTTTTTTTTTAACAAGTAGTCGCAAAATCAGTTTCTAATTTAGGACTGATATTAGAGTCACATATTAGTCGTAAAATAGCGACTGTTTTGTGACTAATGTATTTAGCGACCAAATATTTGCGACTAAATTTTTTAGTCACAAAATAGTCGCAAATGACTCATTTGCGATTATTTTGGGACTATTTTGGTTGTCGCAAAAACTGTGTTTTCTTGTATGTAGTGTCACCTCCCGATTGTTGAGAAATCAGTCACATCATCTTGGGATTGAATTGTTACTCTCCTTCAAGACTCCCCTTTTGACAGACACACGAAGTTCTTATTTCGGTATGTCTTTCAAACCACACTCAATCATATTTGGAGGGAAAGAAACAATCGACGTCATGGAGAACAGCCAATGTCTCCTACTCGCCTCATCCACCTCATCAATAAGACGACTCGAAACCGATGCAGCTCCATTCGTATCATGGGGGACACCACTCATGAGGAGACGCTTCATACCTTATCGGATACTGTTTTCCTTTTTAACTCTCAATTCTCCTCTCTGAAATTCAAAAAAAACATACACACATATTGTAAACATGGTTTTTTTTGTTTTGCATAATTTAACATTCATTTCAAAAAAAAAAAAAAAAAACCCCCATTAATTGTCGAGTGCCTCTTTTTCTACATGTAAATCAACGATACTACAATGACTTCATTAGTCATTGTATCGCACCAGATATTATCTGTCATAGCCTCTTTATATCCTTTTGGTTCAACCAGAGCCGACCTTGGGCAGAAGCAAGACAAGCATGTGGTTGTAGTTTTCACTTATAATAAATTTTTGAAGGGCCAATTATTCCCAAAAACTTTACTAGATCAGTTGGCAGTCTTTAGGGGTGAGAGGATCGAATCCCACCAAGTTCACTTACAAATTTTTGTATTTTTTTGTAATTCATTGTTAGTGGGACAAAATTTATTTTTGTACTTGGAACCCATGTAACTTCAAGGCCTGCTCTGGGTTCAACCCCTGTGATAATCGATGCGAGTAGAGCTTGATGACTGAAGAAACACAGCGTCAACGATATAATTCTCAAGAAGATATATGGGATATTTAGAACCTTAGACGGAGACTGATGTAGAGTTGGTGAGAACGTGATGTGTATTATCAATGCAACTGACATTGTAAAACAAACAATGATCCCAATTTTTAGGAAGTACCTTTTCACTTTACCCACAACCATGGGTCAATAGCGGTAAAGACTTTAAAGGAAACACGTCATTTTGAAAAAATCACATCACGTGATACCAAATATTTTTTTTTTATATATGTAATACACGCACCAGGCACCACCCTTTCTTGCCAAAAGGATAACCAACAAAAATGTAATGTCTAATACGTTCACCAAACTTCTCTTTATCTCGAGATCGTAGATGTGTGTAACAAGAAGAACCACAGACTCTTAATTGATCATAACTAGGCTTTTCACCAAAACATTAGTTCATAAGGACAATGAACCTTCTGAATTGATATGGGCATTCGGTCGATAACGTGAGCTGCTGTTAAAACAACATCTCCCTAGAATTTTACAGGCAAGGTCGCTTGAAATTGCAATAAACGAGCAACGCTCAGAATATAGCGGTATTTTCTTTCTACACGTATATTTTGTTGAGGTGTAGCAATACACGAAGTTTGATGGACAATCCCATATTTTTTAAACGAAGACGCTATGCAAGTAAACTCGGTATCATTGTCACTTTATTTGAATTGTTTTGATAGATTTTCCAAACTGTTTTTTGGAATAAATACTTTTGTTTTGCAAAACTTGTCAAACTTCAGACTTTTGCAGGTAAGAGATGAATTCAAACGGAGCGAGACAAATCATCTACTATGGTTAAAAAGATAAGCTGCTTTTCAAGTAGAAGTGACCAGATACAGACCTCAAACATCAACATGAGTCAATTTCCCCTTATATAACTTCTTTATTATTATTATTTGTTCTAACGTATCAGCGATCTTCAACAGTTTATTCACAAAATGTCTCCAAATAAAAGTATGTGAACATTTTTAAAAAAATCATAACTTCACTATGATCCCCAAATTTGTTTAACCATCTAACATTATTTATGAACATACTGAAGCCCCATCAAGATGTCGAAGCTGAAGACAAAGAGCAGAAAAGTGCTCTGGCAACGCCAGAAGCAAAATGCCCGTGGCCAGCACAGTTTCGTTCTGGATAAGGGAAGGAATTTCTAGAAGAATCGTCTTCATGGCTTGCGTATCTAGTAACATCTGTGTAACCAAAAGACAGATAATTCAATACTTGAACTCTGAAAGGCTGAAAGAGGGATCTCATGCAGCTACATTTTAACTCTCTCAGAGCATGTAAAGGATTATCTCTAGCATTAATACTTCAACAATACTAGTACTGAAGTCAAGGAAATAATAAGGAACACCTGATAAACTGTATTATAGTCCAAATGCAGGACTAGTATAACAAGTTTCAGGGGAAAATAATAAGGAACAATTACTCCAAATGCAGGACTAGAATAACAGATGTTTTTGTTAAAAAAAATACCTTAAGATTCTTCTATCTCCGCTTCACTTTCATCTTCTTTCTCTTCATCAATAAACTCATTATCTATGTTTGGAAAACAACGTAGCCAGTTTCTTGTACAAACCAAAGCATGTACGTTAGTAGGTAAGAGACAACGTCTATATTTGTTAAGAATTAGACTACCTATACTAAATGAAGATTCTGAAACTACTGTTGTTATTGGGATACTCAGAACATCACATGCCATCATTGACAATTCCTTAAAACGACTAGAGTTATCCTTTCAAAATGTTAAGACATTCATACTTTTAAAAGCAACCATATCCATCACAGGCTCGGCTAAATAAATGTCTAAAGCTGACTTTCCACTACCACCAGCTTTTTGTGAAAAAATGCATAAAATCCCTAAGAAAATACACAGGAAACAGAACATTAGCTAAACTAAACAACAAAACTAAACAGAACATTAGTAAATAAGTAGTGGATAGAGTATGAAACTTACACTGTATCCTGCATGAATATCTTCTTGCAATGTATGTACTTGTGAAGTGGCAGCAGCAACAGTGTTTCTTTGGTTTTTTTGATAAGCACCAAAGAGCTTATACATCTTCGAACGCACATTCCCAAGTCTGAACTTACTGGTGGTTGCATCTAAGGTAGTGTAACAATATTCCAGGACTGTAAACTTCATTCTTGGATAAAGAAGAGTTGCAATGGCGAGTATATCACTGTACTCTTCCCAATATTTGTCAAATTTCTCCTTCATAACTTCACCATTTCAAGAATAATCTGATCATTAGAGAGTTCATGAGATCTCAACCAGTTCTCGATCTTCCAAACCTGTATAAAATACACGTTTGCTATAGGATAAGTCGAACGAGAAATCAGGTTCGTCATTTCAGAAAATGGGCTCAAGAACTCACATATCAATTCTCCTCTGCTCCACTCTAAATCAGTTGGAAAGCTTGTAGAACTCAGTTCTACATCTGCAAGATTACCAAAGGCATCCCTAAACTTGATAGCTCTAGTGAGCATGAGATACGTAGAATTCTGGCGAGTAGCAACATCTAAAAGAAGACCTTCTTTTCCCTGAATTCCAACTGTTTTCACACAGTTCTGAAACATAATTTCTCTACTTTCAGACCCTTTAACAAACTTCACACTATCTCTAATTTTCTGCAACGCTCCACCAATCACCGTTAATCCAACTTGAACAATAAGATTTAATATGTGTGCTAAACATCGAACATGGAAGAACTCTCCACTGCATACCAGATCTTTCTGAAGCTGCCTCTTCATAATACTTTGCATATTGTCATTAGAAGACGCATTATGTACACTTAGACATAATATTTTCTTTTCTAAACCCCATTCTTTAAGCAATTCAATCAGCCTCATCGCAATGGCAATCACAATATGTGGAGGAGGAAATGCAAAGAAAGACAGTATCTTCGTCTTTAAATTCCAGCCAGAACCAATATAATGGACTGTTAGACAAAGATAGCATTCGTTGGTAATGGCCCTCCAAAGGTCAGTGGTCAAGCAAACCCTATTCGGGAGATCAGTTAAGAGTTTCCTAAGCTTATGTTTCTCTTTCTCATAGATCTTTTTAACATCATATGCTGCTGTATTTCTACTCGAAAACTGAATAGTAGAATTAGCATAAGTAAAAGCCATTCTAATTCTTTTGTACTCAACAAAAGATTATGGCAAATCATGTTCAATAATGTTTATTGCTATTATTTCTCGGAAGACTACCATATCCAGTTTCCTAGAGCTACTTCTCCGTGTGCTTCTGATAACACCGTATTTTTACCCGCTTTACTATATATTTTAGAACACTTTAATAAGTGTTCCACTTGGTTTTCTATGCTTTTATTACGGGTTCGCATATTTGCGGTTTTTAAGACTCATTTCAGGTAACTCGGGAGAAAAAAGTGCATTTCAAAATAAAAGTACGTTTTTGGATAAACTTGAACTGTTAAGAAGTCTTGCAGCTTATTAAGACCTTTTCACCATCCGATCATCCCCAAATTTGGATACAACAAAGTAGAGACAACCAGCTTTCAAATGCTAGTGGATTGGAGACAATCCAACGGTTGGATCCTTAATTATACCCGAAGTACTGAAGACAAATGAAGCTGCCCTGAAGAAGCAGTTCTCTGCGCCTGGAAGACTCCCAGCTGCGGCCAAGCATCAGTTCACCGCCCTTGGAGCCATTCCACCCACGGCCAGGGTCCATTTTTCCGCGGCCAGGAAGGACGCACCTGCAGCCAAGCCCAGTTCCGCCCAAGATGATCGGTTTCTTAACCAGAGGCCAAAAGCATATTTTCCCGTCAAATCCTAAAATGACCCAAGCATGTTGAAGACCTATAAATACTGATTTAGACAGAAATTTCGTGGACAACATTCTACACACTAATTTTGCTTTCCTTCTTGTACTTTTGCATTGAGATTTTCGGAATTGGTGAGGAGGTTTCTCACCGAACTTAGTTCTTGAATTCGTGAGTCTACCTCACTAATCTCTCGCTACTTATTTAATCTAGTCTATGCACTACTTTCTGTTCTAGTTCCTGTTTGCTTTTTAGTTAGGTTTTACTCTTATTTTTTGCACTTTGATTTCGATATCTCTTGAAATTGGTGAAGAGGTTTTCTCCGGACATCATTCTTAAAATCGAGAACCCTCTTTCACCAATCTCATGTTTAATTTAATCATGTCTTTTTCCAGTAGGCGTGAGTAGTTTAGATTGTTGGGTTTAAAGGATTATCGAAGGGAATTCTATGTTCGATAAGGATTTCACTCTGTAAACCCTAGACGATTTCTAGAGCTCTTTCTTGTGGAAAGTTGTTAATGCATGAATCTAGTGTCATGAACTAGAAGCTGATAAGGGGAGTTTAGAACCACGAGAGTGTTGCATCTAATCACCAGCAAAGTGCATCCACAAGGCGTGCGCGTCGTAAGATTTCGAAAGTATACTTACGGAGTGCCGTGAACCTATGGACCAACTAGCAAATCACAATCTTACGCGTGGCCAGAGACGAAAGCTACTGGTTGAGTGAATATATTGTAGGACGTAGGTTGTATAGGAGTAGACTACGTCATTATTATATCCTGTTCGTGGAGTTATAATCTAGAAACACCGATTACTAACGAGCTAGGGGCCGTTTGATTGAAACGAGCATACCCCGAGATATTCCTCTCGACCCAGCAACGTTTTAGAATAGTTTTCAAACCAAATATCTTAGTGTCCTTAGCAATAGAGTCCATTAGGGTAGTTAGTTATCAATTTTTATTAGGTTTAGCTTAGTAGTCGAATTTTCGTAGTATTAGGTTAGTTAGAGTTCTTCTTAGGATTAGTTTTGTTTTAGTTTTAGTCTCTTTTACTAACCTAATACTACGAAAGAGACTAAAACTAAAACCTAACTAATCCTAAGAAGAACTCTAACTAACCTAATACTACGAAAATTCGACTACTAAGCGAAACCTAATAAAGTGGTGGTTCCATTTCTGTGAAGATCCAAGAAGTAATGCGTTTTACAGTAGTTGCATCTAATATCGTTTTTACCGTCAGGTAGTTTCCCTCCTAATATGGTAAATTTTTTCCAACACCTAGAGACTCTATGGCTAGACTGAGCTCGGATTTATTGTGTACCTTGAGTTTTCTCTGAAGTCTCTAGAGGTTCCATCTCTTCATCCACCACATCATTCAGATGATCCATTTCAACATCAGTCAAGCTGTTTTCATCATTCAAACTAATAACTTCTATTTTTCTGAAACAACAAAAAGAAGAAGATACAAATATAATTTATTCTCCTTCGTCCAAATATAAACTAATCAAATAGAAACTACAATATAAAAACCTCAGGCTAGTCTTGTCGACAATCACAGTATGTAAATGCAACTAAATATGAAAGCAAATCAGTTCTCAAGATAAAAAAGAAAAAACAAATCACTATTCTCTAAACAAGAGGATCGCACATGCATCAAGATTCATCCTCGTAATTTTTTTTTGTTTTGGCTCATAATAAATGATTGAACAGTAGAGCCACGACTCTTTGAGTTCCATTTTCTTGAATGAAACAAAATCTCACAGCTTTGGACATAAGAGTATTGTCAGAAACCAAGTAGGAAGAAATTTCAAATTCATGAAAAAAAGATCTCAGCAACTTATATACAAACCCAAAGACCAAAAGTAAAAAAGAGGATAAAAACTCAGATTATCATAGCTAATTATTAGTTCTCCATAGTCTCCAATATCATGTGTAAGCAGGGAAATTGCTCAAGTTTCAGAAAGATACTGGATGGTGATAAAAAAGACGATTGAAAAAGTAGAATCAAGATCCTAAATTCTGGATATTTTAACATCCTTCTGATCACCAGAAAGTACAATTGACTCTATCTACTGATTAACCACACTCTAGATGGTCAAAGCAAAAGACTTGGTAAGTCTCATCATCATACATGGTTCAATGGGGTTTGTGTTAAGAGTTAACTGATGAATGAATTAACCACATATCAGAGAAGACATGAATAGCAAACTGTGAGCTTACAACAACATAGTTAATCTTTTGCTATGATCCATTTTCTTACTTGTGATTCAGAGTTCTGCAAGTACAAGTGTATACATTGTCTATATATCACACAAACCCAGAAGAGAATAAAAATTCCAAAACAAACCCAGAAAAGAATCGAAAACTATATAGTATACGTACGGAGGATTTTGAAAGATTATAACCCAGAAGAAAATCGAAATTCGTAAGAGACCAAGAGCTTACGTGAGAGAGAGAGATTGAGCTGAGATTGAAGCTCGCAGAGAGATATTAAGGCTGAATCGCAGAGAGAGATTGAGGCCGACTCGCAGAGAGAGATTAAGGCCGCCGCGAGAGAGATGATGATGGTTTTTGGGTGTAGACCAACTTGACCGCGGGTCAACCCGCTTTGGCTCGCGGGTTAGGTTGGGCGAAGACCAGAAATTACCAATTCATATTGGGCCTAAATTATGATTTCCCAATTAATTTTTAACTGGGACACGCCCATGGTGAACCACCCAATTGTCAGTGCTAAGGACAAGGCCATGCTCAATGTTTTCATGGGACATGTTTCTATGAATGAAAATGGTCATTTCAAAAAGCCCAATACCTTAGGCCTATTATGAATTAATGGCATTTTCTATATCACATGATACTTGAAAAATTTACATGTTCACTATCTTCTGCTCCTAAACTTTGTTTTTGCACATACTTAGACCGTATCCTCTATTTTTCATAAAATAAAAATTTCAGCAAATCTAGATCCTTAAAATTTAGGAAAAATTTGAGAAAATTTGAGGACTATGTGCTTTCGCACCGGTCGCACACCCTTAAAACCAGGCCTATTAGAACATCTATGGACATGCCTTGTGGACTTATGACACCTAGACGAACTTGTTATATAAGACGGCAAAATACACAATTGTGCATTGAGGTGGCAGGAGAAGAATTAGTTTGCATCATCTTTCTCTTCATTCACTCAGGCCAACATCTCTCTTTAAGAAGATATACTGGTATACAATCTTCTACTTTTCTGCATGGTTCTCAATTGAGAAGCCCTCTTAAATATCTAAGCTTTGACTATTTTTCAAAATAAATCTTAGAGATCTAAGTGTGTTAGAGACTGTAATAAGAATTTCGATATGATATTGAATATTTTGAAATAGTAAATGAGATGTATTGAATTTTTCTCAAGCGTGAAATTATTTTATTTTATCAAACCCATAATCACCTTAAGTGATAAGAAAATTCATATTTTGTTGGATTGGAAATTAAACTCGGTTATCAAAAATAAATTTGAGATATATTAGTTTTGGATTAAGGGTATGATTGGGATATACATGGCCCAAGGGTCCAAGACATATGTTTAAGTGATTAACATATTTTATTTAATTTTATTTTAAAATATGTATAAATATATTTCATTTTACTTGGTTTTTTACTAGTTTTATTGAAAGTTACATTTCCATAGTTACTTTATTTTTTTTGTTGACTATACTTAAAATAAGAAAAAAATATTAACATTACTATTTTTGAAATATTTTTCCTATCTTTACTTGAAAGCATTTTCTTTTATTTTCTTTCTTTGACTAATTAAATCCTAGTGTTGTTTTATTTTTATATTATTTTTTTGTTGAAATTTTCCTTTTTATTTTTTCTAAAATAGTTAAATCAAATAAAGGTAAATCTGAACCTATTTTCTTTAATTTATCAAAAAATAATTTTCTAATAATTATTTTTACTATTTAAATTTTTATTTTGAATTATGTCCACGTCTACATCCGCAAAGGAGGCTTGGAACATCCTACATATCTCATTTGAATGCATCAGTAATGTGAAGCATACTTGACTTGACATTTTGGCCTCAGACTTTGAGAATATGGCCATGGGAGATGGTGAGTCTGTTGATGAGTTCAGCAGCAAGCTGAGTTCAATTTTTCAGGAGGCAATTGTTTTGGGGTAGAGATACGAGGACAAGAAGCTCGTGAAGAAGTTTCTCAGGAGCTTGCTTGCTAAGTTTCAGTCGCACAAGTATGCTATTATTGTTTTCCTGAACTCAAATGAGTTGAAGTTCGATCAGGTGGTTGGAATGATGCAGGCGTATGAGCTGCAGATGAAGAAGAAAGATCATCACTGACAACGGATCTCAATTCATCTCAACAAGATACGAGGTATTTTGCGAGAAATGGAAGATACGGCTAAGCAAATCAACACCACGATACCCACAAGGGAACATACAAGCATAAGCTGCCAACAAGACTATCCTTGACGGTCTGAAAAAATACCTCAACGCACAGAAAGGCCGATGGGCCGACAAACTCGAAGGCATACTATTGTCTCATCGGACTACCCCGCGCCGAGCCACAAGAGAGACACCCTTCGCTCTCGTCTACGGAACGGAGTGCGTAACACTCTCGAAGTGAAATTTCCCGATGTGCGACGTAGACTTCTTCTCGTGCAAGATGGACTTAATCACTTAATGCTTCTCGACGAGCTCAACTTAATGAACGAAAGGCGCGACCAGGCCCTCATACGAATTCAGAATTACTACGAAGCAACGACCAATTATTACAATTCCAACGTTCGGAACCGGATGTTCAACGAGCGAGATCTGGTCCTTCGGAAAGTTTTTCAAAACACAGCCGAACGCAATGCTGGAAAATTGGGAGCCAATTGGGAAGGACCTTACAAAATCACCAAGGTGGTTCGTCCGGGAGTCTACGAGCTTACCAACATGTCTAACGTTCCAATACCAACATCTTGGAACGCAATGCATCTGAAGAAGTACTATCACTAAACCATCTTATCTTATCCATGAGCTACGGGACGACTTGATACCTGCAAAGGGTACATAGGCAATCAATCTTCGGAAAGGTTCAGCTGTCCCCCCTCTCTAAAAAAAGGGGGGGGAGAGTGGGTGCGTATACACATATACTCCCATTTTGAAAACGCTGTCTTTCGCAGACTCTAAGTCTTTTATTAATATAACTGTATCTTAACATACACTTGTCAATTTCGTCTGTTGCTGGCCACAACAACGAACTCATACAATATTTTACGGATTTGAACCACTATATCTTATACGGGTTAGGGTTCAAATACAATCTATCGCAGATTAAACCGCACTATATAAATTAAAGGCGGGTATGTCTGGATCAGAGGAAGAAAAATACATACCTCGACCGAACCAAAATGTTTTAATATCGAAATGGGCATGTAAGTCGAGTCTACATCGCAAGCCCTAAAACCGAAGTAAAATCCAAAACCCAATAATCACTCCGCTTCTCAGCACACTGGTGTTCGGCATCTCGACACATAGTGTTCGGCATCTCGACACATAGTACTAAGTGGATTGTTTAAAGAGACGTCACTTAGTATGAGATAATCATATAGGTTTTAACATGTTCTATTTTAACCAAGGTCGGATCGTAAAACCAAAACTATGTTACAAATTCTAAGTCCAGATTGCAAAACACCTCGTTTACATCGACAATAACTACATTTTTCATCATCAACAAAACCTCGGCAAATCTTGTAGAGAGACGATTCAGAAATCGAAGTCTAAAAAGATAATACTGTGAATAAAGCCATTCATGCATATGTTCGGAACAAGACAAAAACTAACATATACATGAAACAAAAACTATTCATGAAGATCGGCTTCAACATTCACCTCTTCAGTAAGGTCCGCAACTCCAAGAGTATGTTTGTTGGATCCAGCAAGCATGGTAACACCGATACTAGCAGCGGTAGCCTCCAACGTCTCGTTGCCAAGAAGAGTGCCCATAGAGTCACCTGAAATTGGAGACAATTTCAGTTCATCCCTTAAACAGGTGGAAATTCTTTCGGACTCCTCATCTGCTTCGCCTCCTCGACCTCAAGAGTCGGGGCATCTTCCTTACAGCGAGCCTCGATGAGTTGCAGGTTGCAGTCAACCTCGGCCAGCTCGAGCTCCTTATCCTTGGCAACTTTCAACTTCTTGATGCTCGCTTCCACTTTAGAAATCTGACCTTGAAAGTTAAGAGCCGACTCCCGCCTCGCTTCTTTATGAGCTTTCTTAATGTTAGTCTCGTTAAAAGCATATTTCTCATCAGGACGCCTTGTTAAGGAAGCAACCTCGGCATTCAGCTTCACCCTCTACTCCTCCAATCGAAGTGCAAAGCTCGCAGATCAGGCTGATTCTTCCTTCAGATTTTTGTTCTCGCTCTCGAAGGCCACAGACTCAAGAGCCAGTTGATAACACCGGTTTTGACCATTTTTATGGATCGCTTTAATATATTTTGCAGATGTTTTAACTCTATTTTCAATGGGTTTCAAGTGATTTCCTTGTTTTAGAGTTTTGAAAGACATTTCATGTAACTTGGGATAAAAGAGTGCATTTCAGAACAAAAGTACGTTTTTGGATAACTTGGACCGTCATAAGTCTTGAAGTCAAAGAAGACATTCTCACGTCTGATCATTACCAAATTTGGACATAACAAAGAAGACACAACCAGATTTCAAATGCAATTAGTTTGGAGACATTCCAATGGTTGGATCATCAAATATACCCGAAGCACTGAAGGCATATGAAGCTGCCTCGAACCAGAACTACAGCGGGTAGAGAAGCTCCGCACGAGGCCAAGCATCATTTCTCCGTGGGTCAAGACCACGTACCCACAGCCACTCCCTATTCGACCAAAGGAAGCCCGTTTTCTTCCCAAGGCCAATTTTGTCTTTTCAAGTGAAACCCTAAACGTCTACAAAGAAGTGAATACTATAAATACTTGTTTTTAGGTCTCTTAGACATAATGTCTTTCACACTTTTAGACATAGACAAATTTTATTTTTACTCTTGTTCTTCGATTTGGAGTAAAGGATTCTCGACTCGTGTTCTTCGTTAGAGAAGCCTTTCTTTATCTCTTTTTCTTACTCTTTTCTTTTCAATTATTGATTATGTTTATCTCAGTTATGGTTGAGTAGTTCTCTTGTTGGGTATAGTGTTTCAAAGGGGCTCTCATGGTTCGATTATTCATTAGGTTTTTAGACTAGGATACCGATTAGCATTCTTCGTTCTATCCTTTTTATTAATGCGTTTTTGCTTGATTTATCACCTTGCAATTGAACTTATGTATTTTTAGAACTACGAAAGTACTAGATCTATATGCTTGACCTAGGGTAGACGAGCAATTCCGCTTCAAGATACAAAAGTATACTTGCGGCCTGGATTGTAAGCGTTAACGAACTTGCTTGTTCATCATAACTTTATACGCGACTGGAGACGAAAGCTATCAATCGAGTATTTAAGTTATCGGTGTGTAGGATGTACGAAAGTAGGCTACACATAGTATTGTAGGATCTATTATGAATTAGATCTAGACACAACTTACAAATCTATAGAAATCGACAACGTTCAATCCTTGTGAATTCGCTTGTTGTGCACTTGCAGCCTAGCTAAAAGGGTAAGACTTGTTAGTTCAATCCCGACCACATCAAGTTTTTGGCACCGTGGCCACCAGGGATTTGATATTGCTTGTTTGATTTCGTATTCTAATTTCTGTTCTAGACGATTTTGATTTTCAAGCTTTTCTATTGTTCTTCTGATATTCTCCTTTATCTTTGTCTTTTGTTCTTAGGTGCATGAACACTAGGAGAACTCCTAGATAAATAGTAGCACAACTAGACGATATCGACAAACACGAGAGAGAAGTCTGAAGATTCAAAAGAACCCTAAGGATGGCCGAAAACGAGCATCCAGAAGATCAACAAAAATGTGATCACCTTGATCACGAGGATTATCGTGATGCTTCAGATCACGAAGATGACCGAGAGGCAGTCGATGGTGCACACAACCAGCCACAACTCGATCCCAAAGAAAATGAAAACTGAAATGCTGAAAATTCGAGATGACAAATTCCCGTCGATCGAGATGCACCGAAGAACGATGCTTAAGTCAATCCACTGATTCCTTCTAATGCTGAGAACGCCAACTGATAACACCGTATTTTTACCCGTTTTGCTATCTATTTTAGATCACTTTAATAGGTATTTCACTTGGTTTTATATACTTTTACTATGATATTTGCATATTTGTAGTTCCAAAACTCTTTTCAGGTTCCTTAGGTAAAAACGACGCAAATTGGAGAAGATTCAGAGTTTGGAGAATTTTGGACCGTCATAAGTTTGGTATCGGATTGAGACCTTTTCACCCACTGATCATGACCAAATTTCGACACACGATAGAAGGGAGAACCAGCTTTTATACACAGTTGGTTTCAAGGCCATCCAACGGTTAGATCTCAAGATGCATCCAATTGACTGAAAGCATGTGGTGCAGTCTCGCGAGCGAAGCAAGAGAAGAATTGATGTTTCAAAGCTATAGACCAACCACCGCGGGTCCAGCACTCCTGGCCACGGCAAAGACACTCCTGGCCACTGGTCTAGGCTCTCCAGACCTGTCAAATGACCCTTTGGCCGCGGGTCCAAGCCTCGCACCAGTGGTGAAGCAGAAACGGCCCAATACCATCTACTTCAAAGCCCATCTTCAAGCCCCTTTGTTTTCTCTTCAACTAAACCCTAAGGTCGACGAAATAAAGAGTGGAAGACCTATAAATATGTATTCTAAGACACAATTTTTCAGGCTCTCTCTTGTTACACTTTTAGACTTGTTTTGCACTAAACTTTTGCTCTTGTTCTGTGTTCTTTGTTTAGGGAGATAGAGATTTCCTTTGAACCCTTTTGTTCGATTCCTTATCTATTGATTGTGAAATTCAGAAGCTTGATTTTGTCTTGCATGGTCGTGGCTGAGTAGTTCTCTCGTTGGGTATAGGGGTTTGAAGGGGAGCTTATGGTTCGATTCTTAGTAGGTTTTTAGTCAGGATACCGATTAGGGTTCTTTGTTCTATCCTTGTTGTTAATGTGTTGCTTGACTAACCTTCTTAGCAATCGATATTAGGTGTTTTAGAGCCACGGAAGTACTGTATCTAATCGCTTGACCTAGGGTAGACGAGCAAATCCGTCGTAAGATTTCAGAAGTATACTTACATAGGAATTGTGGGCGTAAACGATCTTTGAGAGTATCATTCACTTCTTGCGCATGCGGAGTCGGAAGCTACCATCCGAGTATAGAAGTGAGTAGGTGTGTAGGATTACGAAAGTAGATTACACGCAGCGTACGTGTTCCAAGTTCAAGAACCCAAAGTCAACAAAATATCGCTTTAGAAATCCTAGAAATTTCCTCGGTAAAAATCGGCCATAAACCCTAGAAAATTCACGATTGCCCAATGCTTCATTAATTGATTTACAATCTCGAAATAATTATAGCTTGCTACTGTTCACTTAGATTAGATTTATTGATTCGGTTAGTTTATCTTAGTTTAGTCTCGTTCGATTTCTTATTTTCTCGCTTAGTTTAGTTTAGTATAGTTTAGTATAGTTTATAGTCCTAGTTTCGAGTTCGTGAAAAACCTCTATAAACATATATTCGTCCTAGGTTTATTTACTATACACTGTCTAAGGTCTCGCACAACAACATTCCCTCCCTGTGGATCGATACCTTAAGTACTACAACGCACATCTGTGCACTTACAGGCTTTAATGTTTACAAATTTAAAACCTGAAGTTTCGGAGATGAATCCGATACGCATCAAGTTTTTGGCGCCGTTGCCGGGGAGGCAATCACTACTTGTTATGCCACACTTTAGAGGTTAGTAACTCGACTCTAAGACAAACCTTTTTCTCTTTAATTTTTGTTTTTGTTTCTCTTTGTTTCAGGATTTGAAACATGAACTCGCCTCTGGAGCGAGATTGCTACTACGAGCGAGGTTACTATGGCCCATCTCGCGCTCATCACTGTCACGACCCACATACTGTGTGTGACTTGTGCTACATGGATTGGAAACCGGCACCGACCAACCAATCTCAAGGACGCCACACGCCTCCTCACTATCGAGACAGTTTCTACACAGACGAATTCGTCAACATGTTAAAATCGATTGTTAGATCATCAGTCCCTGATTTTAATGAAGAACAATTTGAACGCGAATTGCTACAAGAACGCTTGAAGGGTGTATTAGAACGAAAAGAGTTTAGGGCCAAGGTAAAGAGATTTTCAGAGGGAAACTATAAGGATCTAGATTTTTCCATAGCTAATGTGGACAATATTATTCAAGAAAGAAATGAGTCTATACACGAGGACGAAGGGTACTACGTAGCTACCGTAGTTGATGGAGTACCCGCAGCCAAATTGATTAGAAAGAAGCGACCAAATAAAAGTCCCTTGGAATCTCAAGCTCATGCCATCAAAGAAGAACATCAAGGAGAAGAAAGACCTGTTTCTACTCCTACCCCTCACCACGTGGAGCCTGAGGCAGACCTCGTGAAGGATGAGACACTAACGGATACATCCGGGCAACCATTGAAGACGCTTTCTAAGGAAGGGAATCCCGAAAAATTTGACGTTCCATGCTCGATCAAGGTAATAGAATTCCACGATTCCCATTCTATGAACACATGCAGCGAAGATGAACCACTCTTAGACCCTGGACGAGCTACAAAGAACGTCAAAAATGTACTAGAAGAAGGTGCACCCGTAACTTTAGAGGAAAACATCAAAACGACAATTTTGACGTGCGAAAAGATCCCTCTAGATGCACACTCTGCCCTTGCTCATATGAGACGTGATGAAGACTTAAATGAATCCAAGGAGAAGCCAAATATTCCCCTAGAACCAGAAAACATCATTGGAGACAAAGAAGATGACGAACCGAGCAAATATGCCCGAGACACCTCCACCGCGGCCGCGCCTCCTCCACCCGTGGCCAAGACCTCCTCCACCGCGGTGCACTTCACCGACCTGTGGCCAAGCCTCCTTTTGCCGTGGCCATACCTGCTCCACACGGGGCCAACACATGTTTCTCCATTCCTCCGATTGCTCGTGATCTTGCTACACCTCTTCGAGCAAACCGTCTTCACCTTGGATGCTAAACCTTAACCACCACTTCAGATCATGAAGAATCATTGCCTTGTGCATCCTCCAACATGAATCGATCTTATGACGTGACTCAAGCCTCATACAATTTAACATACAAGCATCCAACACGTTCGCATGAATGGACAAGACAGAAGAATCATACTGCAAGGAAGCTCCAAATCTGATTTTCTATTGTGATCCCAGAGGAGATCACCATCTCGGACTTTATGACAGAAATCCTGAGTGAAAATGGCGTGATATGTTCTATACGAAGGATTACAAGGTTAAATCAAGAAAAACTTGTTTTCCGAAAAGATCTTTCTTCAAATGAGCTCACCGAGCTACCGACGTCGAGCTAAACGACTTTAAACAAAAGCGTTCAATGGGAGGCAACACATTTTATGTATGTTTTTCTTTCTTTTTCTACTAACTTTTTCTTTTTTAGTTTTCAGTATTAAAAAAAACCATAAAAAAAAAATTCACAAAAACAACAAAACCGAAAAGACAAAAAGATGGAGAAACGGTTCGAAGATGTTCGGTCCAGCCCGAACCGCAAGGAAGGACTTGACCGCAAAAGAAGCTCGGCCGCGGCTGCACCAGCCAGACCCGCGGCGAGCTAGCCCTTGGTCGCGGTCGCGATCAACTGACCCGCAACCAGCTTGCCATCGGCCGCGGCTGCAAGCCTTTGACCCGCAGCCAACCCTTGACGATCCCGAACGATTTGTTTCGTTCCTTGATCTATTCCAAACCATTCCCAAACATCACCACATCCATTCCCATCACCATATCACCATCTACCATCTCCCATTCACCACCATTCCATCCCCACAGCCATTCCCTGACCCCATCCAGGTAAGTTTTTGTTTTTCCTTAAACTTTTTCAATTATTACATACATCTATTATTCGTCTTTACCTGATTTATTTCACACTGAGGATAATGTGATTTAAGTCTGGGGCAGGATTCCATCCCTTACTAATCACCACTTCTTTCATTTGTGTTTGCATATTGCATTTTTCGACGTTTTTCTTATAATATTTCAAGTTTTTCAAAAAGCGTAGGAATACCTTTTGAGGGAATGATAAAAGAAAGCAATGACGATAACCGACCAGTGTGCTTCTACGCTATCTCCTAGTAACATGCCCTTTCGTAATTTGGTTCTAGACTAGGCGGTAGCTAGAGTTTTTGTTAATGCGAAATCTCGAGAGGAATTTAGACCGAAGAGATTCTCTAGGATGGAATATGCTAGCTCTATTTTATTTGAACCTAATCTTGATATAATTTTCTCATCAAAGGTTTAGGCAAAGATAACGAATCTTACATTCACAACGTTCTTTCACCTTTTACCACCCTTTGTCGTACATGAATGGCTCATCTTTAGTTGGTATCCCACCCGAAACCTAACCTTTGTTCAAACCTCATGCAACTCTCTTTGTGACTTATGTGCAGATATGTGCAAAAACGCCGGAGAGGGAGGAACGAGACATCTTTCAGTCACTAAAGACGAAGACTATACGCGATCGGTGGTGGTGAATTCAACAAAGATTCGAGCTTGGTTATGCCTTGGAAAAACTCAAAATCATGGTAAATTTCCGTGCCCCTAAGACTCTACTTCAATAAAAGGCGTTTCCCCCTTTCAAAAAAAAAAAAAGATAACCGAAAATAAGTAAAAGGGAAAGGAAACAAAAGCCTTAAAAGAGTCTCGGCTGGTCGAAATACTTATGAGGCATCCATGGTTTGTTTGTGAGAAGTCTATCATTCTGAGCCCACAGAAAATTCTAAGTTTGGGGGAATGTCAGAAAATTTCTGTTTTCGGAGAAATGAGGAAGTGCAACATTTTTACGCAAGAAGAAGTGACTGGAAGTTGTGGTGATCAATAGGTCTTTTCTCTCTTGCTGTTTTGCATAATATCTCGCACCCTCCGGTGAAATTACGGTAACCCGAAACACTCTTAACCTCACCCTTAAATGCCCTTAATACCTAGCATCGATTGTCTTGGTTTAATCATTTTGATGAAAAACCACGCTTATACTTAATGAATGTAGAGAGCTAGTTGACCTGATTTTTGGATTTTGAAAGTTTATATTTCGTATGATGGGTACCGTGGACTAGTGTTACGGGAACTTCTAGTGAGAATTTTCTAGGCTAGATTGCGATTGATGTAGTTCGATGGTTATGGTTTAGAAGGACGGTCTCCGAGATTTCAAGTTCCCGATGATTTTCGTTTGTTCATTTCCAAGCGTGAGCTTTGTCTTGTTTGAGGACAAACAAGGTTTAAGTCTGCGGGTGTGATAACACCGTATTTTTACCCGTTTTGCTATCTATTTTAGAATACTTTAATAAGTATTTCACTTGTTTTTATATACTTTTACTATGATATTTGCATATTTGTAGTTACAAAACTCTTTTCAGGTTCCTTAGGTAAAAACGACGCAAATTGGAGAAGATCCAGATTTTGGACAATTTTGGACCACCCAAAGTTTGGCATCGGATGGAGACCTTATCTCCTTCCGATCATGACCAAATTTAGATACAAGAGATAAGGAAGAAACACCTTTCATACCCAGTTAGTTTTAAGGAAATCCAACGGTTAGATCTAACGATACATCCAATTGACTAAAGGCATGTGCTGCAGTCTCGCGAGCGAAGCAAGAGATGAATTGAAGTTTCAAACCTATAGAATAACCACCGTGGGTCCAGCACTCCTGGCCACGGCGAAGACACTCCTGGACGCTGGTCTAGGCTCTCTAGTCGCGCTGAATGACCCTTTGTCCGCGGGTCCAAGCGTCGCACTAGTGGTGAAGCAGAAACGGCCCAATACCATCTATTTCAAAGCCGATCTTTAAAATGTTTGACCCTTTGGCCGCGAGTTCTCCTAGTGTTCCCGCCGATTATGTGAAATGTAAACTTTTTCCTTTTTATTTAGCCGATAAAGCTCACCGTTGGTTGAAATCTTTGGGAAGAGTGCAAATCCGCCTTCTTAAGCCATTTCTAAACCAAGTCGAGGTCAAACTTGTTGAGAAACAAAATCCAAAGTTTTCATCAACAAACGGTGGAATCTTTCCATGAAGTGTGGGAACGTTTCAAGGACTACAAGAGAGATTGCTCTCATCATGGTTTTTTCGGTCCGAATGTGCTCAACACTTTCTACCGAGGATTATTACCGAAAAATCATCTTTCTCTCGACAAATCTAGCAATGGATACTTTTCGACAAAGACCATAAACCAAGGAAGAGCTATCATCGAAAACCTTGATATGTCTAATAGCAATACTTGTCACGACTACGATAGATCAACTAGATCGAATGTATCAGAATCCAATGAGATCCGAGCTAAAGTGTATGATGAATCAACTTCTCAAGAACCAAAATCGCCAAGTGCACACTTGCGAAGCTACTGTTAGAGTCAAGAATGACAAATACTATGAACCAGACAACAACGATTCGAATTTTCAAGAAGAAGAAGTTAACTACATCGGAGCACAAGGTTCCTACCAAAACCGCTTCAACAACGGTTTCAACAACAACTTTCGCAACGCCAACTTCAACAACCTCTCGTATCGAAATTTGAACATAGAGAACTCCCAAGATCAGCTCTACCCTCAACAATCCAAGCCACCTCAAAATCAGTTCCAAAACGGGAACTATGGCGGGAATGGGAACTTCCAACCAAGACCGCCTTTCAATGCTCAAGCCGCTCCTTACAACAACTCAAATACGCAGAAACAAGGTATGTCTAACACTCAACTTGATGCCCAAATAGCGAAGCTCGAACAATCAATTCAACTACTTATATGTATAACAACTTGAATGGGAATTTAGAATCTCTTTCGATCCATGTCAAGAAGTTGGAATTGCAAGTCTCTTAAACTGCGGACTCCACTAAGAGACCGAACAGAGCTTTACCCGAAAAATTAAAAGATAACCCGAAGAGATTTGGCAACGTGATTTCCACAATGCCTGAAATAGAAGTCAACAATAAGACAACGCATGGAGAAGCTTTAAAATTCGTCCCACTCTATGGACGAGTCAATACCGAATCGAAGACGATCCTAGAACCAACATTTGAGGTACTAAACCAAATTATGTTTCAAATGCTAAGAAAAAAACGATGATCCGAGACATTTTTCTTTCTCTTTCTCGATTTGCAGGATAAATTTTGTAGATTGACTATGTGATTCGGGAGCCAACGTCAAAAATATGTCAAAGACATTTGCCGAGAAGCTTGGTATTAAAACACCCACACCATCTACCGTGAGTGTAATCTTTGGAGATTCATCCCAAAAGAAGCCTGAGGGAGTGATCCATGATCTTGAACTACTCATTGAGAACAAGATTGTTCCCGCTGATTTTCATGTACTCGAAATAGATCGAGACGAGAATAAACCATTGATTTTTGGTCGACCATTCTTAGTGATATATCATGGTTTTTACCCTATTTAGGCCATGTTATAAGTCCTTTTTATAGAGTCTTTCTAGTGTTTTATAGTCTTTTAGAGTCTTTTACAGGTCATAGCACGTTTGGAGGATTATTGGAAGTATTGGAGCTTTCTGGAGCAGTTTGGAGCAGAGCTAAAGATTGTGTTGCTGAGTACCTGTTTTCACGGCCAGTATCGATCGATACCCCCTGGTATCGATCGATACCCATCACAGCAAGACACGACCCGCGAGTTTTCCAAGACTTGAAGAATTGCAAAAGTGCCCAGAAGTCTTTAATAATTACAAGAAGACCCCAAGTCGTGTTTTAGGTTATAAATTGGAGTTTTCAGCCATCTGTTTAGGCTATGCCTTTTTAAGCTTTATTTTTTATACTCTGGGTTTGAGACAAGTCTGATTTCCCTTCGTCCGAGATCAGATCTTTAAACCTTCTTTGATTATTATTTGATGATTTATTCAGTTATGTCTATTGATTCAATTGCCATGTCTGAGTAGATCCACCTTAGGTTTAGGGTTTTCTCATAAAGGATTTCTCTGAATGCTAGGTTAATTATCTTATTAGGATTCACCATCTGAATTATAGTTCTTCGCTCAGGTTGTGTTCATAGCTAATTCTAGGTTGACGAATCTGGAACTTAGATCTTAGGATAATTAATTAGGCACGACAGTGCGATTAATTACCTGATAGAACCTAAGTGAGCAAATTGGTTATTCGCAAAGAAATTTGGTTTAATTGATTTGTGAACATATCAAACCTGTTATTAAAGCTGATTTAGACTTTAGGATTCGCAAAGAGATTTGGAATTCCTAGGATTTAGATTTAGATAGTTTTCGCAACGACAGTTGGTTAATTATACTTTAGTGATTTGAGTTCTAGAACTGCGCTAAATCTGAATTCTGTTAGTTAGTTTATCTGCATTCATTGATTTCCTGAGAAAAACCCTAGGCCTATATTTTCTTGATTGAATACAACTCTTTTAATTTCTGCATTGATTTTAATTACAATTGTTTGGCTTAGCTTGATTCTCTTCTATATAATCTATTGCGCGTTTCTGTGAGTCTTCTGTGGTTCGACCCCTAGCTATATTACAACTACTGTTTTAGTACTGTTAGGGTATTAAATTGAGCATATCACTTAGCTACCGTTGGCACGGTCCTCGATCACACCAACCGTCATGTTGTTTTCTTGAATGTGGACCGAAGAAAGTTCTATCCAACTGTTCCTGGCGGAATTCCAATTCCGAAGGACTAGCACAAGAAGAAAAAGTCGATTCTTTCTAAAGGAAAAGAGAAAGATGAGTCGACTAAGATAAGGACTCCAAAGGTAACACCACTATTCGTTTCTAAACCGTTTGCAAAAATCAGAATCACCATTCAACCCGACTTAAGAGACACCAAAGAAGAGCGAGTAAAAGGGATGATTGAAAAAACGTAACAAGCTCTCCAAAACGCGAAGGTTTCGAGAAAACGCGGAAAGAAGAAGGTGGTACAAAAAATAGGCGAACCACATTTCAAACTCGATGACACCCAAAGAACGTTTGTTCCTGGGACATCTCCTGCTCACGTCTAATCCCACCAAAAAGTAGAGCTAACGACTTTAACCAAAAGCAATTGATGGGACGCAACCCATTTGGTACGTCTTTCTTTCTTTTATTTTACCATTTTTTTCCATCAACGTTTTTCCTTTTAGTATTTCAGGATTTATATAAAAACCCAAAAAGCCAAAAACATTCAAAAAACCAGAAAACCCAAAAAAATGAAGAAGCCACTCGAAATGGATCGTGAAACGCCAAAGGAACGAAGGAGAAAATACTCTCGAACCAACAACCATTTGGCCGCATTCGGAGGAGCTCGACCCGCGGCGAAAGAGCAATCAACCGCAAGAGCGTTGTGTCGGCCCGCGGTTAAGAGATGATCGGCCGCGGTCGCACAACCCCGACCCGCGGCGAAAAAGCATTTGGCCGCGGTCGGGTGTGTTCGACCCGCGGCCAAGTCGTTTTGACCCGAAACTCATTCTGACGATTCCTGAACCGTGCAATCCCGAACATGTTCCCAACATAAAATTTTAACCATACCAGTTTAATTTTTTGAGTCCCGCACGCCAATGTAAGTTTTAATTTTTTTTTGAAAAACAGTAAACTTCTTTTTGCATAAAACAACTTTGTAAAGACCAAAAAGAGTATTTTTATATTTAAGCTCTCTTTCTTCTTTTCTTACAAGAGACTTGGAGATTTTGAGCAAGAGCAACGTTTTCAATTCTCAAGCTTTTACAAAAATTATTTGGTCCATTCTAACCATTTTTCAAAGGAGATTCCAATTTCACACTTATCTCATATTTTCCAACAAGATATGATCCTAAACCTATACTTTTTCATATGAGATAAACCCTATGTTTTTTCTTAATTTAAATAGATTTATGTCTATGATGGCTAGAAATTATTAGAGAACTCTAAATTGAACTTCTAGAATGATTAGATTCCAATTTTAGCACTTAATTATTATGAGTTTTATATTTTTGAATTTAAAAATTTCGAGCTTAATTTTTTTTTTTTGAAACACAGTTGCTTTTATAAATACTCACCCAAAGTCTTCACCAAAACGAAACAGAGCCTCTTTGGCGAGTCGGACTGCAACAACATTTGCAGCTCGAGGAATAAAACTAAAAGAAACATACTCAAACATAAAGAGGTTAGCGGAGATATCTGAGAGGATTCCGTGGAAATCTGATGAACTAGAACCTGCAGAGATAGCTCGGATAGCCTGAAAGGAGTCAGATTGGAATGCAATCGAAAACAATCCCAGGACAAAAGCGTGGTCAATAGCCACTCGAAGAGCGAGGCATTCTGCCATCAAGGCTAAGCCTACAAAGGTTTGGGCACGGGAGTGGCTGGATTCCAAAGTAGATGAAATACCTGTAAAATGCCATCCTAATCCTGCAATTTGAGAGTCTTGCTGCCACTCACCATCAGTTTTACAATTCACCAACAAATCTGATGTAGGGATAGCAGATGCAGCGATTACAGATGTCCGAGATATTGGATTGGAAGTCTTCACTGACTGCGTCAATAACCATTCTTTTGCATCGATCACTGTTTTCAGGCATATTTCCTCAGGTGTGAAATTACGGGCGCTAAATAGTAGATTGTTTCTCGCCACCCAAAGAGACCAGAAAATCCAAGGTGCATGCGGTCCATTAGTGATTCCTATCGGAGGTAGGCATGATAATAGTCTAATGTCTCTCCAACGATTGTCGAAAATCTGGTTTGGGAGTGGAGAGAACCCGTCATTGAAAGGCGCCCTTACCCAGACTAGACGTGCGAAGTCACAGTAAAACAACAAGTGAGTAACTGTTTCGACTTCGACGCATCTCGGGCAAGCTGAGTTTGGAAGAGCTGTTCTAGAGAACAACTTCTCATTCACCGGTAGAGCTCCTTTTGCCGCTTTCCACAAAAACATTTTCAGTTTTGGGGAGGTGTTGACATTCCAGACATCTGATAGCCAATGAATGGTTCTGGGATTGCTGCCTCCTCCATGTGGAATTTCCCTTCTCTAGCAGCAAAGTATCTTGTCTTTGTAGTGTAGTCTCATGAGCCGTGGTTCAGCCATATTCTCCTATCCGGTGCACCTGAAATACTTGGTTTAATCCCTAGAATAAATTTCTCCTAATCTGGGCATATAAGTTGAATCTTTATCATGTCCCATGAAGCAGTTCCAGGGATAAAGAGATCTGAGAGTGAGAGATCTTGAGCCGCTTCTGGCGCCGGTCCAATAGGTCTAATTTGAGAAGAGCAAGAAAACTAGTTGTCCTGCCACACTCGTATGGATAAACTATTCCATACTGCCCACCGAGAGTGTTTTACAATTAGGTCACGACCCAGCAGGATTCCCCTCCATCTATGTGAAGAGGAAGCCAGAGTACTGCACTCCATAAATGATTTTCCCCGGCAATATTTTCCCAAGAGGACTCGGGACAGGAGACTATCTGGTTTCGATAGGATCCGCCAACTCTGTTTTGCAAGTAGAGTTGTGTTGAAGCTTTGGATGTCACGACATCCTAATCCTCCATTTATTTTTGATTTTGTAATCCGATCCCAAGCAACCCATGACATCTTTCTTTTATCCGGTTTATCATTCCACATGAACCTTGTTAATGAGGATTGAATCCTCTTACAGAGGGAGAAGGGGAGTTGGAAGCACGACATTGCGTAGGAGGGCATTGTCGATAAGACACTTTTCAACATTACTAAATTTCCGGCTGGTGAAAGTAACCGAGAAGACCAATTGACTGCTTTTGTCTAATTCTATCAACAATACCCGTGAAAATATTTTTTTTTACTTCCAAAGTGTTCTGGGAGTCCCAAATATTTACCAATTCCACCCTCAATCTCTATGCCAAGCTCCCTTTTCATGCTCTCTTTAAGGTCCGACGGAGTATTCTTTGAGAAGGTGATGGAGGATTTGTGACAATTAATAGTTTGGCCCAAAGCATTTTCATATCGAAGGAGAATGTTCTTCAAAATAGTCCCACACCTACTATTTGCTTTGCAAATATACATTGTGTCATCCACAAATAACAGGTGGTTCACCTTTGGGCTGCCTCGAGCAACTTTAATTCCCAAAAGAGTTCCTTCGCTTTGTGCCCGACAACACAAGCCCGATAAAACTTCACTACAAAGGATGAAGATATATGGGGACAACGGGTCTCACTGTCTAATTCCCCGGCTCGGTTAAACAAAACCTTTTGGTGAGCCATTAATGAGGAAGGCATACGAAACAGATTCCACACATCATAAGATCCAAGAGATGAAATTTTCATGAAATCCTAACCGTTGAAGGACTAACCGAATAAACATCCATTCCATATGGTCATATGTTTAGCTCATATCCGTCTTCACCACCATTAAGCAATGCTTTGTCGCCATAGATGTCTTGAGAAAATGGATTGTCCCATGTGTGATGAGAACATTATCCGAAATCGCTCTTCCTGGTACGAAAGCGGATTGATTCTCGGAGATAAATTCGCTAAGCAACGGCTGGAGTCTCCTAGAGAGTAATTTCGAGATTATTTTATAGTAAACGCTACACAAAGCTATTGGTCTACATTCGGCCACCTTTCTCGGAGCATGGATCTTAGGGATCAAACGGATATGGGTATCATTTAAATTCCGTGGCAGTGATCCAAACTCGAAGAACTCTTGGATCTCTTTTACAATCTCTGATCCCACCGTGTTCCAATTTGATTGGAAAAACTTGCAGAAAATCCATCGGGCCACGAAGATTTATCCGCATGAATTGAGAAGGTTGCTTTATGTATCTCCTCCGGTAACGGAATGCAATCAAGCCCATATTTGTCTCCTCCGAGATCCGAGGTTGTAAAGCAAGTTCAACAGTAGCTTTTGTACTCTCTTCGTCCACTCTTTGGGAAGTAAAAATCCTCGATTACTGAAATTTTTTTTTTTGCTGTTCATCATTTTGATATAGCATGGAAGAAGCTTGAGTTCTTATCTCCAAGGGTTAACCACAATACTTTGTATGCTAATCTCAGTTCTTCATTGATGGAGTTGATTTGAGCCTCCATATTAAAAGGGCTGGTCATTGCTAATTCCAGAGCGTCTTTGTTCTTTTCAATTTGCATTTGGCTGTTGGCCCGCTTATCCTTTGTCCACCTGATGATCACACTAGATAGTCGCTTATCCACTGATAAATATGGGTCTTCATTCCAGCAATCACTAATAAGTTTTTTGACATCTTCATTATCTCTTAGTCGACGATCATACTTGAATAACCATTTTCCTCGCTTTCTTGTAGGGTCAAAGTAAGAGACGATTGGTTTATGGTCTGAACCCTCAAACCTTTAATATTCGCATCTGCCGGCTGGAAACAGTTCCACCCATGAACTGTTTGTGATTGCACAATCTAACTGGTTATGTCTTATACCTCTCCACGACAACATGTCTCCGGAATGAGGCATGTCAAATAGGTCATTTTCCGAGAGAAAGGTACTAAAGTCGATGAAAGTTCCTTCTGTCCTCACAGGGCCTCCTTGTTTCTCAGAGTTGTGGGTGATATCGTTAAAATCTCATGTGAGAAACCAAGGAGTATTTCAGATAAGAGACATCTGAGAAACACGATCCCACAATTGTTTCCTCTTTGCTTTATTTGTATCTCCATAAATAAAAAAGGCATGCAACATATTTCCTTCATAATTAACCCGCGTAATAAAGAAGTTGGTACAAGAAGATACAATTTCCACATCTATCTCTTGTTTTCAAAATATTGCAAGTCTTCCCCCTCCGTGGCATTTAGGAAAGGTGAGAGAATGGCTGCCATAACCCATCCATTCAAAAGTTTTGAGAACGAATTCATTGGAATTCTTCGTTTCCGAGAGGAAAAATATGTCTGGAGAGATCTTTTCATAGATTTCTCTCAAGCGCCGAACCGTCCAGTGATTCCCCAACCCTTGACAGTTCCAGCTCACCTCTTGGGTGGATTATGAAAATCCATCTTCCTTCGTGAGATTGCTGGGATGATTGTTCTCGATGGTTTATTTGATGTTGCAAGGGTCTCCTCGTTTGCTTGAGGGAAAGTTACCCGAGAGGTGGATCCTCTCTTCGAAATTGCAGAATTTTGGTTTCCCACATTCAGGTTTCTCTTGGGTGAACCAGTAAGATGAGCTGCTTTTCTTTTACGAGAGCTTGTTCCTGGCATTTCTTTTGAGCTTCTTCAGAAGAGGCCTTCTTGGTTTTCGTTTAGTTGGAGCTTTCTTCTTCTGGTGATTTGGTGAATTTCCTGCAATCACTTGAGGTCCTAGTCGCTGAGCCACTGGAATCCTTTCTGGCAATGTGGGAGAGTGCTCTGCTACCAGGAGAAGAGTTTCAAGGAGGGTTGTTTGCTAAGCCACATAAGCTCTTGCCATTTGTTCAGCCGTATCTTCCACTTGTCCTGCAGCTTTAGCTTGGCACATCCTCTCCTTTCTTGCTGCATTTTTGGTCGGATCAGCACAGCTCGAATATTGGATCATAACCTCTCAGAGTTCTCCCATAGCTTCCTCCATGGCATCATGCGGGATGGCCTGAGGAGGTGGTTCAGGGAGAGTTCTGATAATCGGAGGGGAGTGCCTCTGTCGGGAGGATTCTTCTATGTCCCTTGATGGTCGAGGAGATCTAGTTCTCTGCCATTCAGTTTCTCTTTCATTGGAGTTCCAGCTTCTCTGGCTTAAGGGTCGGTAGCCAGGTCTTCCTACATTCCTTTGAGAGGATTGAGAGTGTTGAGAGTAACAAAGTCTGTATATTCTACTGTTCTCCAAAGGGGGTCTAGGGTCCCGATAGTCTCGTGATCTTCTTTCTCCATCATCTCTAGAATTTCTCGATCTTTCTCGGTGTTCAATTGGATCTCTCTCCCCTCGGTGGGAGAAGTGTCTTAAGTGGATGGAGGGATGAGAGACCTCTCTCCTGTCGTCAGAGTGTCTGTGAGGGGATCTCTGATTCTCTGTCTTTCCTCCTCTTGATCTGGTCCTTGACGGTGAGACTCATGTCTACTTCCTTGGGGTTGAGCTTCATTTTCTGCAGTAAGGGGTTTTGTAGAAGGACAATCTTTTTCTTCATGATCTAAGTTGAAGCATTTTTTACAATAGCGTTCCAACTTTTCATACACCAGCTTTGCCTTCACTTCATCACCATTGTCAAACTCCACCACAATTGACATTATCAATGGATTTAGTCCATCCACAAAGACTCTCATCCTTGCAGATGTAGTCGTAATCTTCAGGCTTTTGAAGAAGCATATATCCTCAGCAATGCTCATGAGAGTAGCCTCCGACCACAGATGAACCGGGATGTGTCGAACATTTATCCAAAAAGGGATCAAAGATGGAAAGGTTGGGGAGACTGTGGGCTCCCAACGCTGGAGGATAACCATCTAGTGAGCAAAATGGTATGGCCTATTATCCAAAACTCTTTAGAGGTCTTGTTCATTCTGAAACTGAAACTGGAACAGTCCCCTTCCCAGTTCTGCACCGATTGGGCGAGCGGAAGTCTTCCAGAGATCCGCCATAAAGGGGATGAGTGACCAGATCTTCTGTATTTTAGGGTTTGTGACCCTACCCATGAGGGTGAGTGTGTGCATCTTGAGAAGTGCAAAGTTGTCGAAAGGTGGGACCTTTACTCGAGCTGTTCGTGGTGGGGGTTTGGAGGGGACCACGCTTTTTCCTTTCTCGGCGGAAGAAAGTCTTCGAGTCATTTTGAAACAGAGTTGAAGAGTAGAGGAGTTGTGATAACTTGTGAACTTCAAACAGACGGGAACTTCAAACAGGTCTTCACCTAGTCGGTAAAAAGGTTCTACAGCTTCTAGAAGAAGAAGGGGTTTTCTACTTCCAGTCCTTCTTTATGGTTAGAGACTCCCCCTTTCATCATGTGCACCGGGATGATATGCGGAAGTCCTGCTGGAGTGGAATCAACGGTTCAAAAAACCAGATCTTGAAAATTTTGAAGTCGGAACCGTGGGTAGCCGCGGCGGACAAGGGTAGATACGGCGGACTTTTAATAGATCTGGAAAGTGTTGAAACTCCTCGAGGTTCGGGCCTGGGAGAATTTCAAAAGTTGTACGGACACTTGACTTTTTGTTTTTTCGAGCTTAATTAAAAAATGAAATTGGATTATTTTGGCCAAGTTTTGTTTTATTGGTGATTAATGTACGGTAATCTATTGAATTTGCATAATAATGAGTTTTTGATTTATTATAAGATAATTTTTATGCAAGAACTTCACAAATCCGAAATTAATCATTATCATCTCGATTTGCTAGATTTATGTCCAATATTTATTGTTTGTAGATTGAATGTGTAATGCCCGTGTCCGGAAGGGGCCAGTATCGATCGATACCGGCCAGTATCGATCGATACCAGCCGGGTTTTTCCGTGGTTAGCTTCTTCTTCTCTTTCTTCTTCGAGTATAAAAATGCGGTCCTTTCAATTGTGGTATCAGAGCCCATACGGTTCTAGGAGCCTAGGTGGTTCTAGAATAGATTGGGTGGTTGTGTGGGGTCGTAGAATCATCCTCTTCGAGCCTTGTGAGATTCCACGGTGAGTATCTTTATTGTAATGGTTGATTGTTAATTGGTGGCCTGTTGTTGGGGTGATCAATCTCACTCAGCATTTGGTTAGCCAAATGTTGATGCATCACTTTTGTCGATGCAGGTAAAGATGTGGCGTGATCGTGGAATCGAGGCGGTGAAGAGGGGATGATTAGGACCGGGGGGGGGGGGGGCTTGCTTTTGTTGTTGCTGTTGTTGTTGTATAGAATCGTTAACTTGAGTGTAATAATTAATTAATGGTTGTTTAATTAATTATGAGTTAATGATTGTTTATCTTTGTTAATTAATATTATGCAAAAAAAAATGCGGTCCTTTCAGAATGTGTCTCGTGAAACTCGATTTAGTATCATCGCGCATTGAAACCTTTCAATTACAACCATATGCATATTTTTGCCAAGGTGTTTTTCTATTTTGTAGGACCAATGGACCACGTGAGAATTCACACAACTCACTCTAAGAAGAGCGGATACATAGGAGACTCATCCCTGAGAGCAATCTCTAGGCGTCCCGAGGAGAATCAACGTGGATCGGACACAACTAGTGTGGATGATGACACTAATCTTTCCGAGTTCTTGTCGAGCCAAAGACAACTTCAAACTCGAGCTCGAGCACCTACTCCTCCACGTGATCTGACACCTCCTCCACGCGAACAACCGCCACCTCCTGAACCAAAACAAAAGGTACGATATGTCGGGCAACCTTTAGACCCAAATATCAACTACCTCGAGAGGCTCAAAAAGATGGAAATCAAATCCACACCTCATATAGATTACTCAACACTCAATGCACTCAGGATTAGAGAAGATGTGATTTGGTATTTCGATGCTCTTAATCTTTGACATTTCATGGAGCTAAATTTCCCCACCTACGACGATCTCAGCAAGAAATTCCTAGAAACCGTCACCATGTGCTACAAGAGACACTCTAATCCAAGAGCGAAGGACGTTACACTTACTTTGACCATATGTGGATACTCTTATTCGCTAACCATTCCGAAATTTTGTGAAGCTTTGTGCTTCAATATCTCGATGAGATTAACCCCGAGGAGGACTCCGATAGAGATTTATGGCGCCTAATGGGGCAATGCATCTATGATAACAAAAGATCTAAGGCTTCTTTATTCACACATCCTGATGTCCGCTTCGTACACAAGCTCTTGGCGCACACCATATTCTCAAAAGCAAATGCGGCAAATGTGTGCAAAGCCGATCTTATTACTCTTCAACTTCCATTCACCGCCAATCCACGCTATGCTTGCTTCCCTTTCATCATTGCAAAGAATTTGGTGAAACTGAAACATGAAGCGCATGTCGCTAGACTCGAGGACTCCACCACTGCTTTTGGAAGCATCATCACAGAAATTTTACAAGCCATCGACTTCGATTTCTCGACCGAGAATCCACTTCAAGGGACTTAGTTCGAACTCATGAAGTTTTCCCGAGAGCACACTTTCTCTCGCGCATCACTCGACCCAGACAGATTTGGCTACAAGAATTGCACAAATGTCGGTGAGTCTTACTTTGTTTTCGTACCTTCTAATTTTGTCCCTAGATTCCGAAATGGAGCCGCTCCTAGATGGACACCGGAGATGATGTACTATGTACCTGCTGTCACGCCTCTACAATACACTATCGAACAGTTCTTCGTGGCCAAGGCCAAGCAAGACGCAGCTGCATAGCGTTCTTGACTACTACTACTATCTCAGGCCCGTGCACCATCCGCTCCCTCGAGCTCCTGATATTTGCATATTTTACATATCATTAGCAGGCATATTAGTTAACATTTTAGATCATTCACATGCTAATTCATATATTTCTTTGTCATTTTAGTGTATGTTAGAGTTTAGGGTCTTGCATTTAGGTCATAGTGAGTCTTGCATGTTTTGGAGTGGTTTCTAGGGGCTTGGAAGCACTTATATGCAAATAAGAAACCTTGGAACCGAGCATGAAGGAGAAAAGGATTCTCAGAAGATGCACTGATCCCTCCTGGGTCAGTGCAGTTGATCGATGCAAACGTCCGAGAGAAGCGCTTCAGCAAGGAGAATGCATCGATCCCTCCTGGATCGGTGCATTGGATCGGTATGGTCACCGAGGGATCCCTCAGCCAGAAGATAGAAGTTCTGGACGAGTACACCGATCCCTCCTGGATCGGTGCAGCTGATCGATGCAAACATCCGAGGGAAACGCAAGGAAATAAGAAGATCAACACCGATCCCTCCTGGATCGGTGCATCAGATCGGTATTGCATCCGAGAGGAGGGCCGAAGCAGCAGAAGGTTAGCACCGATCGATCCTGGAGCGGTGCCATGGATCGGTGCTAATCCAACGTCCGATCGGATGGTGCCGATCCAGCCGAAGCTCGCATCCCCCGCACCAACCAGCTCGCATCCGAACATCAAACCCGCATAATACAACTTTGCACAGATTGTTTGCACCGATCCAGGGTCGATCGGTGAAAATCCCCCATAACCATTTTTACCGGACGAGTACTCGGTTTGTTTCGGGTCGACCCGGTTTGCCACTATTCACTATTTATACCCATAAACATAATTTTCATGGGTTAAGTCTTTTTCTAAGCAAAACCCCTAGCTAAGTGTGATATAGAGTGATTTGTAAGAGATTGATCATTTTTATTTTATGCATTTGAGTATTGTTTTCTTTGATTCTATCCATCTATCTTCTAGTTTCTAATCATACAATCAATTGATCATGAGTTTTAACTCTTCTTTGATGAGACTTGTTGAAACCATGGTGATTAGTGAGTAGTTCTTAGAGTTTGAGGATGGATTAGAGTTAGGGTGATTCCAAGATTGATTTATGATGCTTAGGGTTAGACTATCTTGTTTCTCTTGATTAGTTGTCTTAGACCTAGATTAGGCTTGAGAAAGCCAATTTAGACCAAGGGGCATTTCACACCCACAAGGTGTTTGATGAAATGCCTTGATAAGCTAATCAAGAGATATGCATTCCTAGCCTATGAGAGTAGTTGTCTAGGGTGTATATTTGATTGATCTTGATTGTTTGCACCATAATGCTTGCTAGTTAGTGATTCACAAATGAGAGTTTGATCTTGAATTAGTAATTAGCATGGTGATTAATGTCTTGAGAGAGAATTAGTCACAATTAATGATCATTGCCTAGGAATAGCTTGTTTGTTCACTGAGCATCATGAATTGGTCTTGGATCATCTAAAATCGATTATCCCATCCTTGAATTCGGTTATATCTCTTGCATTACACTTGTTTAGTTTGCTATTTATTTTCCTCAATCTAAGTTGCTAGGTTCATTAGCTAAACAACAACTTTTCCATATTTGCTTAACTCAAGAAGTGCTTTGCATTATTGGTGCTTGTAATCTTTCTCATTTGGATTGAACCCATATACTACTTGTATATTGAGTAATTGATCTCAAAGACACAAAGTCCTTCATCAATTTGGCACTGTTGCTAATTGGGTTTTGATTTCAACATTGAGATTTAGGTTCTTTTTGAGATTAAGCTTCCTTTTCTCTTCGATTACTAATGTCTTTCACTTTCCATTGCTATCTCTCAATCTTATAGGTGTATGCATACGCGTTCTCGAGGCAACCACGATCTAGTTGAACCAAGGGATGACATACATCGCTCGTATCGTGGGGTTTAAGCAAAGGAAGCACGTGTGTGACTACAACAAGTTGGGATCGACATGGATCACTTTGAAAATGTTCCACTTGGGGACATTCATGATAATGTGGACAACCTTCCACATCATAGGCAAGGTGGTAATGGAAACCACCAAGGACAAAGAGCGCACGGCCAACACACACACCCACCCGCCCATAACCACCCTCCTAGAGCTCACGATGTGGTGGGTGCGGGTAATGTCGCGAACGCTCACCGGAATCGCCAAGGTATCCAAGCTCCTCCGGTCGAGATCAACAACTTCGAGGTCAAAGCCGCCTTGATTAAAATGGTCCAAAACAACAAGTTTCACGGTTTGGCCATGGAAGACCCTCTTGACCACATTGATCAATTTGATCGGATATGTGGCCTTACAAAGATGAACGGTGTATCGCAGGATAGCTTCAAGTTGCGACTCTTCCCTTTCTCTCTCGGTGACAAGGCTCATCAATGGGAAAAGAGTCTTCCTCAAGGTTCGGTCACTACTTGGGATGAGTGCAAGATAGCATTTTTGGCAAAGTTCTTCTCACCTTCACGAACCGCGAAGTTGAGAAATGACATCTCTAGTTTCACTCAACGGAACCATGAGACCTTTAATGAAGCTTGGGAGAGATTTATGATCTACACCACTCAATGTCCACACCACGGATTCTCGGATGCCTCGCTTTTGAGTACGATATACCGTGGTGCCTTACCAAAGATACGGATGCTATTGGACACCGCCTCTAACGGAAACTTATTGGCAAAACGAGTGGTTGATGCGATGGACCTCGTGGAGAACCTTGCTCAAAGCGATGGTACGTATGGGGATGATTATGACCACGCGACGAGAACCACTAGCGACGTCGATGAGAAAAAGCGGGCCAAGGAATTGAAGAGCCTCAACGAGAAGATCGACAAGCTTCTCCAATCATCTCAAAAGCAAGTTCAATTTGTCGGAGACTATGAAGACAACCAAGGTTATCAAGATGAGGTTGTAGAGGGCACCACCCAAGAGGATATGAACTTTGTGGGTAATCAATGATATCAACGGGGTGGTTTCAACACCAACTACCAGAACCATCCTAATTTCTCCATCGGAACACCAATGTGGAGAACCCACAAGACCAAATCTACCCTCAGCAACAACAAGGGAACCAAGGTGGTCAACAAAAGCCTTTTATTCCACAACAACAAGGGCAAGCATCCAACAACCAATGCTATGTTCCAAAAAAAACTTTCCAAGGAAACCAAGGCGGGTTTCAAGCCAAAGCACCTCTTAATGTACCACCCGGGTTTCAACAAGGATTCGTTCCCCAAGGTCAATCAACTACGTCTAAACCGCAAGAGTTTGACTTGAACACCATGTTTCAACATCTCCTCAAGGGACAAGCGGAGATCAATACACATGTAGATTGTTCTTACAACGATCTAAACTCCAAGCTCGAGACGTTGAGCTCCAATGTTAAGCAACTCGAGGGCAAAGAAGCCGCTTCCTCTTCACGGCCAAAATGTCAACTACCGGGAAATTCTGAGACTAACCCCAAGGAGTATGTAAACGCCATCACACTACGAAGAGGCACAGTCATACCCTTTAGAGAGGCCCCTTCTTATCTCAACGAGGACATTGAGAATCAAAGTGGGGGGGGGGGTGCAACTTGAGATTCAAGATGAAGTGGTAGTTGAAGACACAGTTTTGGAATGCAAAGACAAGGGTAAACGGGTTGAGGAGATCAAGACCAAGGTTATTACTCAAGAGAAGCCGAAGAAGAGAGAAACTCTATTTGTCCCACCACCACCTTATGTGCCTAAGCTACCATTTCCCGGACGCTTCAAGAAGCAATTAATGGAGAAGTATAAGGCGGTGTTTGATAGACAGATGGAAAAGGTCGAGCTCACCATGCCTTTGGTTGATGCATTTTTCCTTGTGCCTCAATATGCCAAATTCCTAAAGGATGCCGTGAAAGGAAGAGCTATGGAGATGGATTCCATGGTGGTATTGACACATGAGTGTAGTGCCATTATCCAAAAGAAAGTAGTGCCTAAGAAACTTGGAGATCCGGGTAGTTTCACACTCCCGTGCGCTTTGGGACCTCTTGCTTTCGACAATTGCCTTTGCGATCTAGGAGCTAGCGTGAGTCTAATGCCGCTATCCGTTGCCAAAAGATTGAGATTCACGGGGTACAAAGCTTGTAGGATTTCCTTAATCCTTGCGGATATAAAAGTTAGAGTACCAATTGGGCTACTTGAAGATTTGCCAATCGCGGTTGGAGACTTCATTGTTCCAATGGGAGCCTAAGGACCCCTTGATTTTCGGTAGACCCTTCTTGGGAACCACGAGTGCGATCATCGACGTGAGAAAAGGGAAGATCGATATTCACTTGGGCAAGGACGAGGTACTAGAGTTTGACATCAATGAGGCGATGAAGAGACCCACCATCGATGGGCAAGTCTTCTACATCGATACCATTGATGAACTAGCGGACGAGCTCTTGGAAGAATTAAATCTTGAGGATGGTTTGAAAGTTGCTTTGGTCAAGGATCATGGTGAACACGGGTATATGGATGAGGCTAGTGAGAGTTACAAGCTGATTTTGGACTCACACAAGCCAATGGTTGGTGAAGTTACGGTCCTCGATTTGGGTCTTCAAGGGATGAAGTGTGAAGACGGCTCCACAACGAGCTCGGTCCAAGAGAGCTTTGATTTGGAAGTGGAGCCAGATGAGAACGGGCAAGAAGTTAACAATGGTAAGACTAGCGTAGATGACGATTGGAGTGAACTCAAAGCTCCCAAAATCGACCTCAAACCACTTCCCGTTGGGCTAAGGTACGCTTTCCTAGTAAATGAGTCATACCCAGTCATAGTAAATGAGAAATTGAAAGAAGATGAATTGTCCTCCCTTTTGAACGAATTGAGGAAGTATAGGAAAGCCATTGGTTATTCATTGGATGACATCAAAGGCATTTTCTCTACTCTTTGCACACATAGGATACATCTAGAAGATGAATCAATGACTTCTATCAAACATTAAAGGAGGTTAAATCCAAATTTGAAAGAAGTCGTTAAAAAAGAGATTCTAAAGCTTCTAGATGTCGGGATTATCTATCCTATCTCCGATAGTAGGTGGGTGTCCCCGGTCCATATGGTGCCTAAAAAGGGAGGGATGATGGTTGTGAAGAACGAAAAAGATGAATTAGTGCCCACTAGAACCATAACCGGGCATAGGATGTGCAATGATTATCAAAAACTTAACTCCAACACTAGGAAAGATCATTTTCCACTCCCATTTATTGACCAAATGCTTGAAAGGCTTGCAAACCACCCATACTATTGCTTTATTGACAGATATTCGGGATTCTTCCAAATCCCGATACATCCCAATGATCAAGAAAATACCATATTCACATGCCCCTATGGTACCTTCGCCTATCGAAGAATGCCGTTCGGGTTATGTAATGCACCGGCAACCTTTCAACGGTGTATGATGTCTATATTTTTGGATTTGATCGAAGAAATGGTTGAGGTCATTATGGACGATTTTTCCGTATATGGCTCTTCGTTTGGTGTTTGTCTTTCCAATCTTTGCAAGGTACTCACTAGGTGCGAGAAGGCAAATCTCGTCTTAAATTGGGAGAAATACCACTTCATGGTTCGTGAATGTATCGTTCTCGGACACAAGATTTCGGAGAGAGGAGTCAAAGTAGACAAAGCCAAGATCGAAGTTATGGTGGGTTTGGAACCGCCAAAGTCGGTTAAGGATATCCGGAGCTTCTTGGGTCATGTCGGGTTCTATAGGAGGTTCATCAAAGACTTTTCAAAGATAGAAAGGCCACTCACAAGGCTTCTTTGCAAAGAGGTAGAGTTTAACTTCGATGAAGACTGCATTGAGGCGTTTTTGGAGATCAAGAAGACCCTTGTGAGTGCTCCCATTTTGCAAGCACCGGATTGGAGTCTCCCTTTTGAGATTATGTGTGATGCTAGCAACTACGCAATAGGAGCGGTTCTTGAGCAAAAGAAGGACACAAAGATTCACGTGATCTACTATTGATATGCTCAAATTAATACCCTAACAATACTAAAGCAGTAGTTGTAATATAGTTAGGGGTCGAACACAAGGACTCACAGAAATCACTCAATAAATTGTATAGTATCAAGCTAAGCTAAGCAATTCTGGTTTAGCAGGAAACAGGAAGTAGTAAACGAGTTGTATTCAATGGGAAAAAGATAGGCTCAGGGATATTTCTCAAGAAATCAATGAATGCACAATAAACTAACTAATCAGGGTTCATGTTACGCACGGTTCTCGAACTCAAATCACCTAAGTATAATCAACCAACTGTCGTTGCGAAAACTATCTAAATCTAAACTTCAGAATCCCAAATTTCTTTGCAAATCCCTAAGAATAAATCAGCCTTAATTTCAAGTTTGATATGTTCACAAATCAATTAAACCAAATCTCTTTGCGAATAATCAATTTGCTCACCTAAGGTTCCATCAGGTAATTAATCGCACTGTCGTGCCTAATCAATTATCCTAAGATCTAAGTTCCAGGTGATCAATCTAGAATTAGCTTTGAGAACAACCTAAGGTGAAGAACTAATTCAGATTATGAATCCTAAATAACTAATCAACCTAGCATTCAAAGAAATCCCTTATCAGAATCCCAAAACCTAACAAGAGATCTACTCATACATGGAAATTGAATCAATAGACATGTTTGAATAAATACTCTATATAAAATCAGAAAGAGAAACAAAGGTTTTGAGATCTGATCTCGGACGAAGGGAAATCAGACTTGTCTCTCTCACCAAATTCTCTCTTAAACTAAAGCAAAATAAAGCATAGCCTAAACAGATGGCTATAAAATCCTATTTATAACCTAAATCACGACTTGGGGTCTTCTTGTAATTATTAAAGATTTCTGGGCACTTTTACAATTCTTAAAGTCTTGGAAAACTCGCGGTCGTGTCTTGCTGCGATGAGTATCGATCGATACCATGGGGTATCGATCGATGCTTGCCGTGAAATCAGCTACTCAGCAACACGACTTCAGCTTCTGCTCCAAACTGCTCCAGAAAGCTCCCATAATTCCAATAATGCTCCAAACGTGCTAAGAGCTGTAAAAGACTCCAAAATACTATAAAGACTCTATAAAAATGACTTATATCATGGCTTAAATAGGGTAAAAACCATGATATATCAACTCCCCCAGACTTAGACTTTGCTTGCCCTCAAGCAAATATAAGTCTAAATCAGAGAAAGAGGTTTGAAAACGCGGAGACTCACCTGTTCATGAACCATCGAAATGACCTTCTTTCCAAGTACCCAAATGTCACCTAACCAGCTTTCGATCTAACCACCATGTACTTCTCCGTAGACATTCGCAGTTTTTCCAGACTCCATACATTATCCCACAGCATTGTTCAAGTAAAACCTTCATCACCAGTTTCATCGCTGCAGCCAATGTTCAAGAACCTTCTAGACTCTTTACTAGACAATATCATGACAAGGAACCACCATTTTTCACACTTTTTGTATCAATTTCTCTCTCCCAGACTTATTTCTTTTTATGTTCTTTCTTTTATTTTCAGCTTTGCATATACACATCAAGGTATGAGACACGAGTATTGATGGTGTTTGCCACCAAATCCCCGGTTCTTCCCTCTCTATGTATCAAAGGATGTAGGCGAATAATGGCATCATAGGAAAATCCTAGCCTCGCTTCCAATCCTTTGTGTGATCATTCCCTCTTAAGTAGAATAATGGGATCGCTGGAAATTTTCCTAACCCTCTACTCAGAAGAAAATCATTTCAATCTTTTATGCTCTTATTTATCAACTTATAACAGGGGAGAGAGATACCATAACTCTAAACACATGGGNTTAAATCGACTTGACGAACCAATCAATCGCGATTTGTGTCGATCGATACCAATGGGGTATCGATCGACGCTTAGGCGATTTCGAGTTGCTCCTTGTTCATCCTGACACAAACTCAAAACAAACGAAAATAAAAAGGAAAAACGACTCAAAGACTGACTCACCAGTGGGTTGCCTCCCACTAAGCGCTCGTTTAACGTCAATAGCTTGACTGTAACGCCATTCAGGCTGTTGGTACATCATCCAAAGGCATTATCTGCCCTGTTGGAATCTCGGCTTTCGCCCAATAGTTTTCCCCCTCTGTCCATTGGCAGTGAACTCATCGCCTGTTGGACTAATCAACACGACAACTCCATGTGGTCTGACCTCCTTGATGGTGAAGGGACCTGACCAACGAGAACGCAGTTTACCAGGAAACAATTGCAAACGAGAGTTATACAGAAGTACCTGGTCATTTGACTCGAAGTGTCTGGAGATGATCTTCTTATCATGATAAGCCTTTGTTCTCTCCTTGTACAGCTTTGAGTTCTCGTAGGCGTGGTGCCTAATCTCATCCAGCTCGTTCAGCTGAATCAACCTCCTTTCTGCAGCAGGCTTGATGTCAAAGTTCAGCAACTTCGTCGCCCATGCTGCCTTGTGCTCAATCTCCACTGGAAGGTGACATGCTTTCCCATACAGCATGTGAAATGGTGTAGTACCCAGCGGTGTCTTGAAAGCAGTCATGTAAGCCCATAGCGCATCATCCCACTTTGTAGACCAATCCTTCCTTGAAGCACCCACTATCTTTTCCAGAATCTCCTTGATTTGTCTGTTGGAGACCTCGACTTGCCCACTGGTTTGAGGGTGATATGGAGTAGCCACTCGATGGTTTACACCATACTTCTTTAGCAACCTCTCGAAAATCCTGTTGATAAAGTGAGAGCCACCATCACTTATCACAATTCGAGGCACTCCAAAGCGAGGAAAAATGATGGTCTTAAACAGCTTAAGAACCACTGCAGAGTCATTTTTCTCACTAGATATCGCTTCCACCCATTTGGACACATAGTCCACTGCAACCAGAATGTATCTTTTCTTTTGTGACGGTGGAAAGGGACCCATAAATTCGATGCCCCAGCAATAAAAAACTTCAACCTCAAGGATGAAATTTTGTGGCATCTCATTTTTCTTACTGATATTCCCCCTCCTTTGACAAGCATCACACTGTGAAACGAAGGTGTGAGCATCCTTAAACATGGTAGGCCACCAGAAGCCTGCTTGTAGAACCTTGGATACCGTCTTGAAAGTAGAAAAGTGACCAGCATACTCAGACCCATGGCAATGAAAAAGAATAGCTGGCATCTCAGACTCTGCAACGCATCTTCTGTAGATACCATCTGAGCAATGCTTGTATAGGTAAGGTTCATCCCAGAAGAATCTCCTTATATCGCGCATAAACTTCTTCCTTGCATATTTTGTGGGATACTTTGGCTCAGTCTCTATAGCAAGGTAGTTGGCGATGTCTGCATACCATGGACGTGCAGCACTAGAGTCAGCAACTAGATAGGCATCATAGCAGTTCAAGTGCTCGACGGACAAAACAGGTTCAGGTCATGACGGGTATCGATCGATACTAGGTGAGTATCGATCGATACCGAAAGTCTGCATTCGTGAAAATTACAGATTTTCGGGATAGAGGTCTTGAAGGTAAGTTTCAATGAGGTAAACACCTTCCTCTGGCAAACAATCATCAATAGGGACGACCTCATCGACCTTTAGTCGCGATAAGTGGTCAGCAACACCATTCTCAACTCCTTTCTTGTCCTTGATCTCGATGTCGAAACCTTGGAGCAAAAGAACCCATCGGCATATACGAGGCTTGAGGTCCTTGTTCTTCATCAGGTATTTGAGAGCAGCATGGTTTGTGTAAGGCAGCGTTTTTGTGAAATTTGGGGGGAGTTGATATATCATGGTTTTTGTGAACAATGACTTTGCTCCCAATCAAGTAGGACCGAAATTTTTCAAAAGAGAAAACCACTGCCAGCAACTCCTTCTCATTGGTGCTGTAATTTCGCTGAATATCATCCAACGTCCTGCTGGCATAATAAATAGCATGGAGTTTCTTGTCTTTCCTCTGACCCAACACAGCTCCAACAGCAAAATCACTGGCATCACACATAACCTCAAAAGGCAAGCTCCAATCAGGTGGTTGGACGACAGGAGCACTCACCAATGCCGTCTTGATTTCCTCGAAGGCTACAAGGCAATCAGATGTGAAATCAAACTTGACTTCCTTACATAACAGGGCTGTGAGTGGACGTGCGAGCTTAGAGAAATCTTTGATGAACCTCCTGTAAAACCCAGCATGACCAAGGAAGCTTCGAATCTCAGGATCAGAACGTGGAGGTTGCAAGCTTTTCATGACTTGAATCTTAGCCTTGTCGACTTCGATTCCTGCCTTAGAAACCTTGTGCCCAAGAACAATGCCATCTTGTACCATGAAGTGGCATTTCTCCCAATTAAGAACCAAGTGCTTCTCCTCGCATCGCTGAAGCACCTTGCACAAGTTATCCAGACAGTCCTTGAATGACGATCCATACACAGAAAAATCATCCATGAAGACCTCCATAAACTCCTCAGTCATATCTGTGAAAATCGACATGATGCATCAATGAAAGGTCGCTGGAGCGTTGCATAATCCAAATGGCATTCTTCTGTAGGCGAATGTGCCATAGGGACATGTAAAGGTCATCTTTCCCTGGTCCTCTGGATGTATAGGAATCTGGAAAAAGCCTGAGTACCCATCGAGAAAACAATAGTATGGGTGAATCGCTAACCTCTCCAGCATCTGGTCAATGAATGGCAATGGGAAGTGATCCTTCCGTGTAGCCGCATTGAGCTTCCTGTAGTCAATGCACATCATGTGACCAGTGATTGTCCTTGTAGGGATCAGCTCGTCCTTCTCGTTCTTCACCACAGTTATGCCTCCTTTCTTAGGCACAATGATATGCTCAATTTAATACCCTAAAGTACTAAAGCAGTTGTTATAGTAAAGCTAGGGGTCGAACCACAGAAGACTCACAGAGATCACACAATAGATTATGAAGTGTCGAATTACGCTAAGCCAAACAGTTGTAATTAAAAGCAATGCAGAAATTAAAGGAGTTGTAAATCAATTGAGAAATATAGGCTCAGGGTTTTTCTCAGGAAATCAATGAATGCAGATAAACTAACTAACAGGATTCAGATTTAGCGCAGTTCTTGAACTCAAATCACTAAAATATAGCTAACCAACTCTCGTTGCGAAAACTATCTAAATCTAAATCCTAGGAATTCCAAATCTCTTTGCGAATCCTAAATTCTAAATCAGCTTTAATATCAGGTTTGATATGTTCACAAATCAATTAAACCAAATCTCTTTGCGAATAATCAATTTGCTCACCTAGGTTCTATCAGGTAATTAATCGCACTCTCGTGCCTAATCAATTATCCTAAGATCTAAGTTCCAGATTTATCAACCTAGAATTAGCTATGAACACAACCTAAGGTGAAGAACTATAATTCAGATGGTGAATCCTAATAAGATAATTAACCTAGCATTCAGAGAAATCCTTTATGAGAAAACCCTAAACCTAA
>PKML01063510.1:0-20196 GCA_002933935.1 Eutrema yunnanense | reverse complement strand
ACTTGGGGTCTTCTTGTAATTATTAAAGACTTCTGGGCACTTTTGCAATTCTTCAAGTCTTGGAAAACTCGCGGGTCGTGTCTTGCTGCGATGAGTATCGATCGATACCAGGGGGTATCGATCGATGCTTGTCGTGAAATCAGCTACTCAGCAACACGACTTCAGCTTCTGCTCCAAACTGCTCCAGAAAGCTCCCATAATTCCAATAATGCTCCAAACGTGCTAAGACCTGTAAAAGACTCAAAAAGACTCCAAAATACTATAAAGACTCTATAAAAAGGACTTATATCATGGCTTAAATAGGGTAAAAACCATGATACAGGTTTCAGACTTGTATCCTCACAAAGCTCTCTCTCAAACCAAAGTAAAATAAAGAATAGCCAATAAAGTGGCTGTAAAATCCCTATAAATAACCTAAATCACGTTTTGGGGCTTCTTGTAAATATCAAAGACTTATGGACCAAGTTGCAATTCTTCAACTCTTCTTTAAAGTCGCGGGTCGTGTCTGTCTCGATGAGTGTCGATCGATACCAAGGAGGTATCGATCGATGCTTGACGTGAAATCGGGTACTCAGCAACACGAACTTCAGCTTTGCTCCAAAATGCTCCAGAAAGCTCCAATATCTCCAATTATGCTTCAAACGTGCTAAAACCTGTAAAAGACTCTAAAACACTACGAAATAGCGAAAAACTCTATAAAACGGACTTATATCATGGCCTAAAAGGGGTAAAAACCATGATATATCAGTAAGCGTTTTGAGACAAGGGGTTGAAGACGTGAGAGGTTTTGAGGACGCTAAGGGATTGACGGATGGAAAGCTACCATGGTTCGTGGATTTGGTAAATTACCTAGCTTGTGGAAGAGAGCCGCCTAACTTGGAGGGATACAAGAAGAATAAGTTCTTTCATGACGTCACGAGGTACTATTGGGATGAACCGTTCTTGTACAAGTTGTGTTCGGATGGTTTATATCGAAGGTGTGTGGCGGAGGAAGAAACGACAGGGATCTTGTTCCATTGCCATGGTTCGGCCTATGGAGGTCATTTTGCTTCATTCAAGACATCGACAAATGTTCTCCAATCCGGTTTTTGGTGGCCTAGTTTGTTCAAGGACGCTCACGCGTTTGTCATCGCTTGTGATGCGTGCCAAAGGAAAGGTAACATTGCTAGGAGGGATGAGATGCCTCAAATCCCATTCTTTAGGTCGATTCTTTGACGTGTGGGGTATTGACTTTATGGGACCATTCCCTTCTTAATATGGGAACCAATACATCTTGGTAGCGGTGGACTACGTGTCTAAATGGGTTGAAGCAATCGATAGTCTAACCAATAATGCTAAGGTAGTTCTCAAGCTCTTCAAGACCATCATTTTTGCGAGGTTTGGGGTTCCAAGAGTTGTGATTAGCGATGGGGGTAGCCACTTCATCAACAAGGTCTTCGAGAGTCTACTCAAGAAGCACGGGGTTAAGCATAAAGTGGTAACACCGTATCACCTTTAAACAAGAGGCCAAGTGGAGGTTTCAAACCGACAAATCAAAGCCATATTGGAAAAGTCTGTGGGTAGTTCGAGAAAGGATTGGGCTAAGAAGCTACATGATGCATTATGTGCTTACCAGACAGCGTTCAAAACACCTCTCGGGACTACGCCGTTCAATCTTCTCTACGGGAAATTGTGCCACTTACCGCTCGAGCAATGTGGGCCGTGAAGCTACTGAACTTTGATCTCAAGACGGCACAAGAGAGGCGTTTGATCCAACTTCAAGAACTTGATAAGATTAGGCTTGAAGCCTATGAGAGCTCCAAGATTTACAAAGAAAGGACCAAATCTTTCCATGACAAGAAGATTGTGCGCAAGGACTTCAAAGAAGGAGACCACGTTTTGCTCTTTAACTCGTGTCTCAAGTTATTTTCAGGGAAGTTACGGTCTAGATGGTCTGGTCCCTTTGTGATCAAAGAAGTGAGGTCTTATGGAGCCGTTGTTCTTGTGAACAAAAATGGGGAGGAATTTGTTGCAAACGGTCAACGACTCAAACCGTACCACGCCAACGAAATCATTAAGGAGGGAGTCTCACTTCCCCTCGATGATGCTTCTCTCGCTTGAACGCAATAACCAACGTCGAACTTAGTGACGTAAAACAAAGTGCTCTTGGGAGACACCCCAAGCTTATCCTTGTATATACTCTTAATTTTATGTTTTTATTTATTTTCTAGATCATTTTGATGCTATATGGTAGGTGTTCTTCAGGTCTTGACGGATTAATAGGTCTCGAATCAAGGAACAAGGAGATGGAAAATGAAAAAAAAACAAAATCGAGAGGACTGCACTGATCGCTAGTGGATCGGTGCTGCGTCCGAAAGGTTGCATCGATGAAGAGCATAGGAAGAAGACTGCACCGATCGCTCCTGGATCGGTGCTGAGCATAGGGATTTGCGAAGGTCAGATTTCAAGATGAAGGGATCAACACCGATCCCCCCTATGTCGGTGAAACGGATCGATTAACAGCACCGAGCCAGGGGCGATCGGTGAGAAGCAAAGGAATCAGCACCGGGTGACTACACTGGTCCAATGTCAATCGGTGTGATTCGGGTCAACGGAAGTCAATGTCATTTAACCTGATTTAATCCGTTTGACCAGACCCGACTCGCAAAAATCCACTCTCCCCCGCGATTACACCAGCGCCGTACCACTTCTTCTTCTCCCTCATTTTCTTCTTTTCTCAATAACTTTCTCCCTACTTGCTCAAATTTTGTGATTCAAACTGCTGCAAGCTCGATTTTTTTGTTCTCTCTTTGGATTCATCATTGTTTTTCCTGCTTGTGCACTCACCCCCAAGGTATTTGACCCATGATTTCGTTGAAAAAACCATGAATTTGATCTTGAGTGAAATGTTTTTATGAAATTGATTGGGTGATGCATTTAGCTTGATTTAGGCCTTGGGGTTTGCTATAGGATGATTAAACTGCTTGTTTCTTGAACCGGATTGCACTTTTGATGAAAAATTTAGAATTTGTGTTCTTGACCCTAAGTTGATTTTCGATGGAAATTTTTTTGGGATAGTAGGAGTTTGATTCAAGGTGCTTAAGTCTAATGTATTGTTTGTGTTGGATTGAATTACTTCTATCTCATGAAATTCATTTGTTCTCAATTGATCATCCTTGGACTTCATTCGATTTTGGGGTTTTGCTTCCATGAAACTTATGGCTTTTTCGAGAATGTGTAGGAACCATGAGACGAACAAGAGCCGCCACAAAGAACGATGAAGCTCAAGCTCAGGCTCAAGCTCAAGCTCAAGCTCAAACCGCGGGGAATGAGATAGTTGAAGCATCGGGTTCTAGAGCCAAGAATCTGGTCGATCCCAAAGGTGCTAAAGCTAAAGGCAAGCAAGTCGCGAAGGGCAAGGGCACCGCGGTTTCTGGGAAAAAGAAGAGTACGGCTAAGGACAAAGGCAAAGCGGTTGCCACACCGGCTCCTCCAACCTCGGAAGAATGTTTCGAAAAACTCATAAGCATGGATTTCAAGCAAGAGAGATTTGTGGACGTTGTTGTGCTAGAAAGGATGGGGATCCTCGAAGACGTGGCAACAATCTTCGACAACATGGGTCTTGGACGGTTTTTGCACATGAAGGATATAGCCCACCAAGAACCCACATGACAATTCCTTTCTTCCCTACGAGTAGCCTTCTACGACGAGCATCACAAGAAGGCGAATGCACAAACCGGATTTGGGGTCATTGAATTCTTGGTAAACGGGAAAGACTATAAGATGACCTTCCATGAGATTTGCCAAGTATTTGGTTTCCGGGAAGAAGGAACAAGTGGAAGCCCGTACTTTCATTACCCAAAAAATGAGCTCAAACGGTTATGGTAAACCATTGGTTATGGAGAGTACCTTCCGGGCAACAACAAAACCACTCATATCCGCAACCCGGCGATTCGATACGTCCACAAAGTGCTTGCCAACATGTTCTTCGCGAAGATAGAATATGTGTCGGTTACACTCGACGAACTAGAGTTGATGGATTTTGGTTTGAGGCCTCTTCTACCGGGTTTCTCCAACGGGATAGTGTTCGAAGGCAACGAGCGCACCCCAAACCTTGCAACTCTCTTGGTGCGACGTTTCTTTTGCTATAAGGCCTGGGCATATGAGACCAAGAACAAGAAATTCGCAATTAGCATCGGTTGGCTAGTGACTCCAATCCTAAGGGCAAAAGGGGTCAAGCTGTCAAACGAACGGGTGACGTGGGACTTGATGGATGAAGCATACCTTATACGGACGATATCCCTCAAGGGAAGGATAGGAAGCATGCTCGCACATAACGTCACCCTCGGCGCGAAAAAGGTGGTTCAAGTTTTTCGATTTCGCATTTTGAGTCTCATGCATTTCATGCATCCATTTAAGGCAGAGAAAAACCAAAAAAAATCGAATTTTTTTAAAAAACACAAAAAGAAATCTTGTAGTAGCATTCATGAGTATGATCGAGTCTAATAGCATATAGGTTGCATTGCATTTGCATTGAGAGCGATGATATGATTTCCATGTGTAATGTCATTTTAAGAGCTTGATTCATTGCCTTCGTTGTTGGTTGTTTGATGTTTTTGAACGAGTTTGAAATCAAGGATGAACCATATTTCGATCTCATGTTTCATTACTCATGCTTTAGCTAACCAAGTTTTGATTTGATCCCAATCCTACCTAAGTGAAAACCGTAACTTTGACACCTAATTATCATGTTTGTGCATTGCATAGTGAGTTCATGGATACCACACACATATTTGGGCTATCTTATTCACTTTACCACTCTCTTGTTAGCCCAAATAGCCGATTCCCATCAATGGAATGGTTTGCCACACCTTTAACCTACCTTTCAAGCCAAATCTTTAGTGAGCGTATGCGAGGCCTAATTTTCGAGTAAGCTTGGCAAAAAGTGTTGAGTTTAGGGCGACAAGGCTAGGTTTGCATGTAGATCTAGCTCGACATCGTGGGCTAGACTAGGCTAGACTAGCTAGGAAGGGAAGTTTTGGCGTTTGGATTGGACGAGAATATTGCATCGATGGGATCATTGTGGAAATGGGGATTGAGATCAAAAAGAAAAAAAGGAGGTAAAGAAGGGGAAATTGTCAAGGGATACGTGGTTGGTAATAAAATTTGATTTAGCTCTTAATATCAAAGTTTGTCTCCAAATGTTCAAAGAAAAGAAAAAGAAGTCAAAAGATGACTAATGCATTGAGGTGATAAAGATGGAGACAAAGCAAAAGAAATCAACAAGAAGAGCTAAAAGAAAGGAAGTGAAAGCACCATACCATGAGTCAAGAAAGAAGAAGAAAACTTCCCCAAGAGAAAGAAGAGAAAGAAGACGTGTGGAAGAAGAAGGTAAAAAGCCTTGCGGGATAAGGGTAGCTTAGATTGGGATTTAATGGTTAGAATTGCTAGGAATTAAGACTTTACTTCTAAGCATTGGGTAGATGTAAATCTATCCTTGTATGCATATAGGTTGTTGTTTACTCTTAGCATTTTGCTATAGCTTATCCATTCATTGAGAGATCCCTTGCATCGGAATGAGGCCATACGTTTGAGATCATTTTAATCTCAAGACCTTTTCCCTAGCCAAATGAATTCCCTCACCTTGCATAAACATTATTCACCTGAAAATTTTAATTGAATGTCAAAGGATTGGATGATATGATTGATTGTGTAGGTTGAAGCTTGAATTTGGTTCGTGTAGGGAAGGATATGGCTAGTTTCTTTTGAGTAGACTTGTTTGATCGCATCTTAGAGTTAGTAACTTGGCGATTGAACTTGAACTTTTTCGATGATGTTGTGAATTTGAGCTCTCATTTCAACCTCTCTCCCTTTTATTGTTGCTTGAGGACAAGCAAGGAAGTAAGTTTGGGGGAGTTTATATTTGCATATTTTACATATCATTAGCATGCATATTAGTTAACATTTTAGATCATTCACATGCTAGTTCATATCTTTCTTTGTCATTTTAGTGTCTGTTAGAGTCTAGGGTATTGTATTTAGGTCCTAGTGAGTCTTGCATGTTTTCGAGTGGTTTCTAGGGGCTCGAAAGCAGTTTGATGGAGATAAGAAACTTTGGAACCGAGCACATCTGACCTAGGGAGCATGAAGGAGGAAGCATAAGGGAGAAAAGGATTCTCAGAAGACGCACCGATCCCTCCTGGGTCGGTGCAGTTGATCGATGCAAATGTCTGAGAGATGCGCCTCAGCAAGGAGAATGCACCGATCCCTCCTGGATCGGTGCATTAGATCGGTATGGTCACCGAGGGATCCCTCAGCCAGAAGATAGAAGTTTCGGACAAGTTCACCGATCCCTTCTGGATAGATGCAAACATCCGAGAGAAACGCAGGGAAAGAAGAAGATCAGCACCGATCCCTCCTGGATCAGTACATCAGATCGGTATTGCATCCGAGAGGAGGGCTGAAGCAGCATAAGGTTAGCGCCGATCCATACTGGAGCGGTGCCATGGATCAGTGCTAATCCAACGTCCCATCGGAAGGTGTTGATCCAGCCGAAGCTCGCATCCCCCGCACCAACCAGCTCGCATCCGAACATCAGACCCGCGGAAGACAGCTTTGCACCGATTGTTTGCACCGATCCAGGGTCGATCGGTGCAAACCTCCCAGAACCATTTTTACCCAACTCAACCGGGTCGGTACTCGGTTTGTTTCGGGTCGATCTGTTTTGCCACTATTCACTAATTATACCCATAAACCTAATTTTCATGGGTTAAGTCTTTTTCTAAGCAAAAACTCTAGCTAAGTGTGATCTAGAGTGATTTGTAAGAGATTGATCCTTTTTAGTTTATGCATTTGAGTATTGTTTTCTTTAATTTTATCCAGCTATCTTCTATTTTCTAATCATCCAATCAATTGATCATGGGTTTTAACTCTTCTTTGATGAGACTGTTGAAACCATGGTGATTAGTGAGTAGTTCTTAGAGTTTGAGGATGGGTTAGTGTTAGGGTGATTCCAATATTTATTTATGATGCTTAGGGTTAGACTATCTTGTTTCTCTTTTTGATTAGTGGTCTTAATGCTAGATTACGCTTGAGAAAGCCAATTTAGACCAAGGGGCATTTCACACCCACAAGGTGTTTGATGAAATGCTTTGATAAACTAATGAAGAGATATGCATTCATAGCCTATGAGAGTAGTTATCTAGGGTGTATATTTGATTGTTCTTGATTGTTTGCACCATAATGCTTGCTAGTTAGTGATTCACAAATGAGAGTTTGATCTTGAATTAGTAATTAGCATGGTGATTAATGTCTTGAGAGAGAATTAGTCACACTTAATGATCATTGCCTAAGATTAGCTTGTTTGTTCATTGAGCATCATGAATTGGTCTTGGATCATCTAAACTCTATTATCCCATCCTTGAATTCGCTTATATCTCTTGCATTACACTTGTTTAGTTTGCTATTTCTTTTCTTCAATCTAAGTTACTAGGTTCATTAGCTAAACAACAACTTTTCCATATTTGCTTAACTTAAGAAGTGCTTTGCATTCTTGGTGCTTGAAATCTTGCCCATTTGGATTGAACCTCATATACTACTTGTATATTGAGTAATTGATCTCAAAGACACAAAGTCCTTCATCAATTTGGCGATGTTGCCAATTGGGTTTTGATTTCAACATTGAGATTTAGGTTCTTTTTGAGATTTATGTTCTTTTNTCAAGCGGAGTATGTTTATCTGTTACTAATTTATTTTTCTTTATTTTGAATTTATCTACTTGCTTTTTGCTTTAATTTTAAACTATTTTGTGTAATCTTTTTTTACTTTTATTAAGTATTTTTCAGGAACATAAGAACAAAATCTATGATGATTTCGACTTGTGTGCTTCTACGCTATCTCATCTTGCCAACTCTTTTGTGGTTCGGTACTAGACTAGGCGGTAGCTAGAGTGCTTGCAATGCGACAAGCCCTAAGGATTTCGATCCATATAGATTCTTTCCGACATGATATACTAGCTCAATTTATTTGAACTTAACCAGAATTTAATTTTCTCATCAATTGTTTTTAGGCGAGACAACAAATCATACATCTAGAAAATATTTTCCCTTTTTACCATTCTTTGTTGTCCTAGATGCCCATTTCATCTTTAGTTGGTACCCTACCCCGAAACCTTAACCATTTCATTTTTGAACCTCATGCATTATTTTCATGTTGTCTTATGTGCAAATATGTACAAAAACGTCGGAGAGAGAGGAACGACACAATTTTCAGTCACTCGAGAAGACGAAAGACTAGATGGATTCTGTTAAGGAAGTATCAACAATTCAAGCTTAAAAGTTTCCTTGTAAATCTCTTATCACTGGTAATTTTCGTCTTTCCTAAGACTCCCGTTAAAGGCGTTTCCCCTTTAAAAAAAAAAATAATAATAAAAATTGAAAGAAAAGTAAACAAAATCCTAAAGAGTCTTAGGATGTCGATATTCTTTATACCAAGGCAACCATGTTTTTTATGTGAGGAGTAAGAAGCCATTCGAATCATTTCCCGGAGAAAAATCTAAGTCTGGGGGAGTGGCATAAAAGTTTGGTCAAAGGCAGAAAAGTCCTAGAGAAGAAAGAATTCGCAGCTACACTTATGCAAGTATGAAGTGACTTGAAACTGTGGATATCAACATCTCCATCCTCTCATGCTGTTTAGCATAATATCTAGCATCATCCGGCGGAAATACGGTAACCCGAAACACTTTTAACTTCACCTCTAAAAAGCCTTTAATGCCTAGCCTCGATTGTCTTGGTTAGTATTTTTGATGAGAATCACACAACCTTTAATAAATGTTAAGAGCTAGTTGACTGAAAGTTAGGGTTTAAGTGGTTAGATTTTCGAATGACGAATATCATGGACTAGCATTGCAGTACTTTAGTGAGAATTTCCTAAACTAAGTTTGATTGAGGCATTACGTTGGTTATGGTTTAGAAGGACATTCACTGAGATTTTTGTTAGTTCCTACGTTTTCGAAAACTTTGTTCCGAGGTTAGATTTCTGTTTTGTTTGAGGATAAACAAAGATCTAAGTCTGGGGGAGTTGCTAATACTGGTTTTTGAACATTTTTATAGATCGCTTTAATATCTTTTGCAGGTGTTTTAACTCTGTTTTCAATGGTTTTCAAGTGATTTCCATGTTTTAGAGTTTTGAAAGACATTTCAGGTAACTTGGGATTAAAGAGTGCATTTTGGAACAAAAGTACGTTCTTGGATAAACTTGGACCGTCATAAGTCTTGAAGGCAAAGAAGACCTTCTCACCGTCTGATCATCACCAAATTTAGACACAACAAAGACGACACAACCAGCTTTCAAATGAATTAGTTTTGGAAACATTCTAATTGTTGGATCATCAAATATACCATAAGCACTGAAGATAGATGAAGTTGCCTCGAACCAGAACAACTGCGGGCAGAGAAGCTGCACCCGTGGCCAAGGAGGAGTTCACCGCAGTCAGGGAAGCTCCACCAACGGCCAAACACCATTTTGCCGAGGGTCGAGACCAGCACCCGCGGCCACTCTCTGTTCGACCAAAGCAAGCACGTCTTCTTCCACGAGGCCAATTCCGTCTTTTCAAATGAAACCCTAAACGTCTATATAGAAGTGAAGACTATAAATATTTGTCTCTTAGACAGAATCTCTTTCACGCTATTAGACATAGATGAATTTTCCAGCAACTTTTACTCTTGTTCTTCGGTTCGAAACAAAGGATTCTCGACTCGTGTTCTTCGATAGAGAAGGCTTTCTTCATCCTTTTTTCATTTTGTTTTCTTTTCAATTATTGATTATGTTTATCTCAACTATGGCTGAGTAGTTCTCTTGTTGGGTATAGGATTTCAAAGGGGCTCTTGATAACACCGTATTTTTACTCGTTTTGCTATATATTTTAGAACCCTTTAATAAGTGTTCCGCTTGGTTTTCTATGCTTTTATTACGCGTTTTGCATGTTTGTGGTTTTAAGACTCTTTTCAGGTAACTCGGGAGATTTCTCATTTTATTCCTCAACTATTTTCAATTGGCACAAATAATCCTCAACAATCGTGGTTGCAAAACAATTCTCCAACTCATCGTTGACCAAGCAAAATCGGGATTCAAAAAGTCAAACGCTATTTACTAAATGGATACATGTCCACTAAATCAGTTGTAAAGCTATTTACTCGGAATGAGGTGAACCCACTACCATTGGAAAGCTAACCCAATTTACTATAAATTTGATGAACATATCCAAAGATAAATCCAAAGAGAAGGCTTTTGTACGCGTAGATCTTCTAGACACATATTCTTGATGAAAGATCTACTTGTATGGAAGCCTTCCCTTTGAATTTAGCTTTGGAGTTCTTCATAAAAGTTATAGTAAATTGAGTTATCCTTCCAATGGTAGTGGTTTCAACTCATTCGGGGTTGTATTGAAGTAGTTAAAACCATTGCTTGGGCCTTCAACTCAATGGATATATGTCGACTAAATCGTCTGTAACTAGTTCAATACAACCCCGAATGAGTTGGAACCACTACCATTGGATATATAGCTAAATTTAATATAACTTTGATGAAGAGCTCCAAAGCTAAATTCAAAGGGAATGCTTCCATATAAGTAGATCTTCATCAAGAATATGTGTCTACAAGATCTACGCTTACGAAAACCTTCCCTTTGGATTTAGCTTTGGATATCCTTATCAAATTTATTGTAAATTTAGTTAGATTTCCAATGGTAGTGGGTTCACCTCATTTGGAGTTGTATTGAAGGAGTTACAACCGATTTAGTGGACATGTATCCATTTAATAAATATTGTTTGACTTTTTGAATCCCGATTTTGCGTGGTCAACGATGTGTTGGGGAATTGTTTTGCAACCATCATTGTTGAGGATTGTTTATATAAATTTCAAATAGTTGAGGAATAAAATGAGCAATTTCCAGATAAAAGAGTGCATTTCGGAGCAAAATTACGTTTTTGGATAAACTTGGACCATCAATAAGTCTTTCAATCAAAGAAGACGTTTTCACTGTCTGATCATCACCAAATTTGGAGACAACAAAGTAGAGACAACCAGATTTCAAATGCAATTGGATTAGGGACAATCCAACGGTTGGATCCTAAAATATACCCGAAGCACTGAAGCCTGATGAAGCTGCCCGAAGAAGCAGCCACCGCAGGTCAAGGAGCCAGGGCTGCGGCCAAGCATCATTCCTTCTCCCCTGGAGCCACTCCACCCACGGCCATAAGCCACTTCACCGTGGCCAGAGAGTACGGTGCCGCGGCCAAGCCTATTTTCGCCCAAGGCGATCCGTTTCTTCACCCGAGGCCAAAATCGTCTTTTCCCGTCAAACCCTAAAACGACCAAAGCTTGTTGAAGACCTATAAATACTTGTTTTAGACAGCAATTTTGACATCCCCAATTTTAGACACCATTCTACACATTAGTTTTGCTTTCTTGTACTCTTGCATCGAGATTCTCGGGATTGGTGAGGAGGTTTCTCACCAAGGTTAGTTCTTATTCGTGAGGCTTCTTCATCAATCTCATAGTTAATTTAATTATGTATTTTTCTAGTATGTTTGAGTAGTTTAGATTGATGGGTTTAAAGGATTATCAAGGGGAATTATATGTTCGATAAGGATTTCACTCGGTAAACCCTAGCCGATTCCTAGAGCTCTTCTTGTGGAAAGTTGTTAATGCATGAATCTAGTTTAATGAACTAGAGGCTGATAGGGGGAGTTTAGAACCACGGAATTGTTGCATCTAATCACCAGCAAAGTTCATCCACAAGGCGTGCACGTCGTAAGATTTCGGAAGTATACTTACAGAGTGTCGTGAACCTATGGACCCACTAGCATATCAAAATCTTACGCGCGGCCAGAGACGGAAGCTACTGATCGAGTGCATAGGTTGTAAGGCGTAGGTTATATGGAATTTGACTACGTCATTATTATGTCCTGTTTGTGGAGTTTTAATCTAGAAACACCGTTACTAATGAGCTAGGGGCCGTTTGATTGAATCGAGCATACCCCGAGATATTCCCCTCTACCCATCAACGTTTTAGAATACTTACAACCGTCTTTAGTAGTTTAGTTTAGCAATTGAGTCTGTAGAAGTAGTTTAGTTATCGATTTCATTAGGTCTAGGTTAGTAGTCGATTTTTTTAGGTGTTAGGATAGTTTTAGTTTTTCTTGGCATTAGTTTAGTAGTTAAAATTCCTTAGTTTAGAGTAGCCATCGATTTTCTTAGGTGTTAGGATAGTTTTAGTTTCTCTTAGCATTAGTTTAGTAGTTAAAATTCCTTAGTTTAGAGTAGCCATCGATTTTTTTAGATTAGATTAGTANTTCTTTATGGGCTATCCTTCACCCGAAACAGACCTAACTATTTTTCTAATTCTTCATTTGAACCAACTCTTTTTTTGGCTCAACATTACCTCTAACTCAACTTAGAATGGATAAAACCTCATTCATGGATTAGGAGTCTGGAACATTGCATCCTTTGTAAGTTAGAGTTTTTTTCTTCAGAAACTTATGGTTGAGGTTTATTTAGCGACAAATTTTAAAGTTAAGGTTTGAGGATTTTAATTGAAAAATAAGTATTATTTTTGATTTTTAAGATGTCACAGTTTGCGCATCAAAGTTTTTTAAAATAGTAAGCATGAATAGACGGTTTGTGCGCAAAAAATCTGTTAAAACAAGCAAGGCAACTTTTGAAAACAGATCCATGTTTTTAAGAAAAGGCTTGTTGCTAAATCCTAAGATCACTAGATCCTGATCCTTAAAATCAAACATATATGCAAACCAAAAGAGTTATGAACAAAGATTTTCCAAAATACGGATACGATATAATCGAATAGAGGGGTTCCAAATGTAAAAATCAATTAAAAACACAAACGCTAAAACTTGTGATCTAAAAAGGTTTTACCATCATCGATCAAGCATGGCTGATCTCTTTTCTTCTGCCCCTACTATACTACACACAAGTGTAAATCAAAACATTAAACATTCAACTGAATTAACATAACAAAAAAAGCCCTAAATTTGATATCTCAACAAATATCAGACAGAAACTTCAATAAATAACACTAACCCATCATTTATCAAAGCAACCACCAATATCTACATAAAACACAACAGCAGAGTATAGAAGTATAGAACATGAAAAAACCAAAATCAATGTACCCAAATTGCCAATTCAACCTTATTGTGAATGACAAAAACCCTGGTTTTTCATAGTTAAACTAATTCAAATAATGCCAAAATCACTCATACGAAGAGGTACATTGAAGGATGATAGATGAGGTGCAACATAACACAAAGTTATGAAGATACACCTGGGTTGGAAATCATGACTAACGATTCTCTCTCTCTATGTCTTTTCCGCTTTTTTTGTATGCCAAGTAAACGAAGAGCATAATATTTGTGTGTTTCATTTCTTGCATTAAGCGTTAAAATAAAAAAAAGCTAATGACAAAATTTATAGAACATCAAAGCCGAAGATATTGACATGTGTCAAGAATTAATAGGTAGTAACAAACTTTTTTTGGTAGTGAAATGATTTTTTTATATTTTTTTATTAAAATTAGAAGAATACCTTCATAGTCATCACAAAGAATTCAGACATTTCTACTGCTGCCCCGTGTATAAGGTACACTATCTGGTTACATTGAAGATATGTAGTTCAGACATTAGCAAGTGTTCATCCAACTTCTTCTTTTTAGGTGGTTCATCCAATACATGACCAATGTTTCTATCTGACGCGATATGATAAAATGAAGCTGAAAGAAGAATATGGTATATTATTATGGATTCTATCAATAAACCATCCACATTATCTATCTATCTATCTTTGGCAGTTTTGGGGTGTCATATTTTTTTATGGGCTAAATTGTGTAGGCATTAAACCATGGACCTTCGTTCAGAAGCTTGGAGAAGTTGTTTTAATACATGTAGGTTGCGCTCATCAAATGAGGAATGTGAAGGTAAAATTTATATATATATATATATATATATATATACTTTTTGCTTAGGATACAATTGGGATTTTAATTTCTCAACAAAAAAGGTTCATCATTTTGTTTCTTGCAGTCCTGCACAAAGGTGGCTCTTGACTTTGTCTCACCTGAGAATGTTGGTGAGTGTTTCCGTTTGACAAAAGAGTTTCGTCTTCTTCCACCGAACCATCATTCCAAAGAGGACAAGTTACATGTATTTCTGGTTTTTTTTCGATTTCTGGTTGCTTTTAGAGATAAACCAGAAATCGAAAAAAAAACATAAATACATGTAACTTGTCCTCTTTGGAATGATGGTTTAGTGGAAGAAGACGGAACTCTTTTGTCAAGCGGAAACACTCACCGACATTTTTAGGTGAGAGAAAGTCAAGAGCCACCTTTGTGCACGACTGCAAGAAACAAAATGATGAACCTTTTTTGCTGAGAAACTAAAATCCCAATTGTATCCTAAGCAAAAAATATATATATATATATATATTTTACCTTCAAATTCCTCACTTGATGAGGGCAACCTACATGTATTAAAACAGCATCTCCAAGCTTCTGAACGAAGGTCCATGGTTCAATGCCTACACAATATTTCCCATAAAAAATATATGAAACCCCAAAACTGCCAAAGATAGATAGATAGATAATGTGGATTGTTTATTGATAGAATCCAACATAATATACCATATTCTTCTTTCAGCTTTATTTTATGATATCGCGTCAGATAGAAACTGTTGTCATGTATTGGATGAACCACCTAAACAGAAGAAGTTGGATGAACACCCACTAATGTCTGAACTACATATCTTCAATGTAACCAGATAGTGTATTTGAGACACGGGACAGTAATAGAAATGTATGAACTCTTTGTGATGACGAGGTATTCTTCTAATTTTGGATGAAAAGAAGGTGGATGAAAATAAGTGAGTTTGTACTTTTTCTGGTAGTAAAATTTATAGAACATCAAAGCCGGAGAGATTGACATGTGTCAAGGATTAGATTGACATCATCAATTAAGAACTTTTTTTACTAACTAATCCTTGACACATGTATGTTAATTATTCTCCAGCTTTGAGGTTCTATAAATTTTTATCATTATATGTTTTTAGTTTTAACACTGAATGCAAAGAAGAAGAAAAATACAAATATATTTCTTTGTTTTCATGGCATACAAAGAAGGGAAAAAGATAGAGATAGAGAGACAAAAGCGTGAATCATGATTCTCAATGCAGAGTTACCTTCCTGACTTTGCGTTACATTGTATTATCTTCTGGGATTTCCATCATCTTCTGCTTCTTCTTTTTACATTTTCTATGTGCTCTTTTATTTAACTATTTTTTTTTGTACTCGCGTCTTTGAATGTATCTTTTTGCATGGGTGATTTTGGCCTTTTTAAAAATTTGGATTATTCAGTTTTACCAGTTTAACTGTGGAGAAACCATAGTTTTTTGCTGTTCTTAACAAGTCCAATTAGCCATTTGAGTGCTTTAATTTTCGTTTTTGGTTCATGTCCTACACTCTTCTAATGTGATTTCTGTTAATATAGGAGACTACTTTGATAAATGGGTTCGTGTTATTTTGTGGGTTTTGGGTTTGGATTTTGTTAAGATACCAAAAAATTAGGGTATATTGTTTTGTTATGTGGATTTAATTAGCATGGACTAAATTCTCTCTTATACAGCCTAAAACCCTATGCTTTGTGAGCTTTAAGTGAGTGCCTAACATAATGTCGCCTAAAGAAAGCAAAAAAAAAAAAAAAGACTAACAAATCTCTATCTGGAAAATAACATTTCCAGAAAGAGAGAGAGAAGGTGTGACAAAACCAAAATGCGAACTACTTCTTCTTGCATGAAAATCTTGTATATTATATGTAGCGCCCGTGTTTCCAGAAGAATTGATTATTGCTGTGAAATAATTAATCCGGGTTGTTCTGGAGGCAGTATCGATCGATACTGGCCTGTATCGATCGATACCAGCCGGGTTTTCTCGTGGTTATCTTCTTCTCTTTCTTCTTTCGAGTATAAAAAGGATATCTTTGGAGGAAAAGACCATAGAAAGGTCGAGAGAGCTCGTGAAAGAAAGAGAGAGAGAGAGAAGGAGAGGAAGTGAGAAGAAGCTTTGCGAAGCGTAGATCTTGCGAGATCGAGAGGTTTGGAGCTGGTGAGAAGCTCGGAGAAGAGGTTTGAGACCTTGGTTTGGGCGAGAAGTGAGGGAGATCGATCTTGAGTTGGAAAGATCGTTTGGAAGCTCGTTTCAGCCGTTTTAAGGTGAGTTGTGACCAAAGGTGATCAATTAAGCTTGTGTGATTCCTTGTTAAGCTTGATTGGTGGTTTTTGGTGGTTGTTATGGCGATTCCTGTGTTTAGGTCTCGTGGGTATCGACCGATACCAGGTGGGTATCGATCGATACTGATCCTTTGTGGATAGGCTTGAGTCGTGTAGCATCGATCGATACCAAGTGAGGGTTTTGGGTGTCGATCGATACTAGGCCATTGTCGGGTGATGCGTGTTGTTTGGGCATCGATCGACACCATGGGGGTATCGATCGATACCGGCTGCTTTTGTGATGAATGTGTAGTTAATAATTGATAATTGTTATTGTTGATTGTTAATTGGTGGCCTGTTGTTGGGATGATCAATCTCACTCAGCATTTGGTTAGCCAAATGTTGATGCATCACTTTTGTCGATGCAGGTAAAGATGTGGTGTGATCGTGGAATCGAGGCGGCGAAGAAGGGATGATTAGGACTCGGGGCTGTGGCCTTTTGTCGTTGTAGAACTTGTAGTTCTTGAGTGTTTAAATTATTACTGTGTAATAATTTAATGGTTAGTAATTATGGTTTAATTCCTGTGCAATGATTGTTTAATTATTATATGCAAAAAAAAAAAAAAAAAATGCGGTCCTTTCATTATACATATAGTAAACATACAAATTTATATACCAAATGATATCAAAGACTTTTAAAATGGTTAAAATTAAAATTGAATGAAGCATAGATACTGCTCACATTTACTCGTGTTTTAGACAAAGTGGAAGAAGCAATTTAAAGTAATATGGTCAGCAATTCAAAAATAACTATTTGCATAAAGTATAGACAATGCTCACAGTTGCTCATATTTTACAGATCGGTAGAAGCAACGAAAGTAATATATATGGTTAACAGTTCACCAATACCTATTTAAATTAATGATAAAAAATTTAATTTATTTTTTAACAAATTGTTACACGTAAAAAAGACAAATTCTCAAAACATAAGTCACACAATTACTTTACAATCAGAAAAAAATATACACACGAATAAGTTGATGTAAGACCCACAGTTACTTTGTCATTAATATGTATTATGAGGACTTTAACAAACAAAAAAATGGATTATGCGGATTTGAATTAAAGTAGTGACAAACCGACGATACTAACATAAACTATCATCTATGGTTACACAAATTTTTTTTTTAGCCATTTTATAAAAATGTACTTAATAAATTGATTTTTTTAATATAAAAGATATTAGGTAACAATCATATCAAATCAAATAATCTATTGACATGTATATATCTTTAGACATTATAAGAAGCAACATAAATAACAACTTTAAAATATGCATTACATGATATTAAAGTCTCATATAAAAATAAAATGAACGTACACAAAAATTACAATACGAAAATCAAGAACATTTTTTCTAAGTAGATAACATATATTTTAAACAAAAGCTTCGATTTCAGTAGACATGTGGCAAATCAAGAATTTCTTACGATAGAAATATGAATTTAAGATATTCCAGATTTGTACGAAACTAATATAAATGATAAAGTGTATCATGTAGTTTAAAAAAGAAATACTCACAATGAATAGCTCGAAGAAACTTCGATGGTAAGAACTTTGTCGAAGATCCAACTTTTGTAATTTTTTCGCACACACAAAAACACAATGAAAACGGCGGAAAGAAGAAACAAAAGTAGGTTTAAGTTTGACAATTACATAACACATATATACACACTTTTATGTATGATATATATAGCCCAAAGCCCATATATGAAGCCCAAAATTTACACGCATATTAATACAATTTTTTTCTTTTGTCACAACAAAGTAAAATATAATTTTTTAAGTGTTGATACCTTAACAACTACTGAGATGGCATATGTTCTAGCAAAAAAAATAAAAAAAGTCTTATCATATAAATTGCTTGTTTCTATTTAAACACAAGTTTTTAAAGGTCACTCCTATAATCTATGTGATATATGTAGTAGGAACAATATATAATCCTAATTAACTTAATCGTTTGTTAATTAATAATATGATAAAGAAATATTATCGAATAATATAATTTTATAAAACTAGTTGTTGAAAAATAATAAAGTGTACGCCTCATAAAATGTGATTTGTAGATTAAAAATCAGTATATTGTGAACAAACGTGTTGTTACTATCGATTGAACGAGAATACGAAGTTTCGAGGATCGGAGGGTCATCTATTCTCAAGTTGTTATAGGCTTCTAAGATGATAGTTCAATACTATCTTTTCCACTGTATGTTGCATCTTTCATAGCCTGCATGACTTTCTCTAAATGAAAACGGTAACTTTCTAGTACCTTATAGGAAGACGCATAAAACCACAAAATAATATTTCGCTAGGCTAGGTCTTTAAACAATATTCTTATACGATACATAGTTATGAACACTAGAGTTAAAAGGTTGTTATCTCGGTTTTACACAAAATCGACATTCTTCCAAGTTATTATCATTTTTTTTAAGAAAATCATGTAGTTGTCAATGCATACATCAATAATTTCTAATGGCAATCTAAGATTTGCAACCGACCTCTATATATCATAGTAATTCTCAGCTTAAAGATTATCTGCAGGCAAATACTCTTTTCATAGTGAAGCCCATGAATCCATGCAAATCTCATTTAGGTTATGGTCACTTTTAATTGTCATCATCTTAGAAGCCTATAACAACTGAGATTGCCCTTCTTTACATCCATCGTAGATGGGTTGCTTTGTAGTGTCTAACATATCACAAAATCATTATGCATCTATATTGGGTTCTTCATTAGTATTATCAGCAAATGCAGCAATAGTTTCATGAATGCATATATAACCATATCATTGAACCTATTTTTTGGTGATATTGATAACACCGTATTTTTACCCGTTTTGATATATATTTTAGAACACTTTAATAAGTGTTCCACTTGGTTTTCTATGCTTTTATTACGGGTTTCACATGTTTGCGGTTTTAAGACTCTTTTCAGGTAACTCGGGATTAAAGAGTGCATTTCGGAGCAAAATTACGTTTTTGGATAAACTCGGACCGTCATAACTCTTGCCATCATAGGAGGTCTTCTCACCGTCTGATTATCACCAAATTTGGACAAAACAAAGTAGAGACAACCAGCTTTCAAATGCAATTGGATTGGGGACAATCCAATGGTTGGATCCTAAAATATTCTAAAGATCTGAAGGCAAATGAAGCTGCCCCGAAGGAGCAGTTCACCGTGCCTAAAGGAGCCGGACCCGCGGCCAAGCACCATTCTGCCGCCCTTGGAGCCACTCAACCCGCTGCTAGAACCAGTTCACCGCGGCCAGAGAGGACAGACCCGCGACCAAGCTCAAATCCGTCCAAAACGAGTCGTTTCTTCACCCGAGGCCAAAACCGTATTTTCTTGTCAAACCTTAAAACGAGCTAAGCTTTTCGAAGACCTATAAATACTTGTTTTAGACAGAATTTATGTGGCAACCATTGCATAACCTTCTACACATTAGTTTTGCTTTCATTCTTGTACTCTTGCATCGAGATTTTTGGGATTTGTGATGGGGCTTCTCACCGAGGTTAGTTCTTGTTCGTGTGGCTTCTTCAACAATCTTATGCTTAATTTAATCATGTCTTTTTCCAGTATGTTTGAGTAGTTTAGATTGTTGGGTTTAAAGGATTAACTAGGGGAATTATTTGTTCGGTAAGGATTTCACTCGTTAAACCCTAGCCGATTTCTAGAGCTCTTCTTGTGGAAAGTTGTTAATGCATGAATCTAGTTTCATGAACTAGAGGCTGATAGGGGGAGTTTAGAACCACGGAAATGTTGCATCTAATCACCAGAAAAGTTCATCCACAAGGCGTGCACGTCGTAAAATTTTGGAAGTATACTTATGGAGTGTCATGAACCTATGGACCCACTCGCATATCACAATCTTGCGCTCGGCCAGAG